>JANAVB010004599.1:2325861-2748361 GCA_029216955.1 Iris pallida | reverse complement strand
TTGAAGATTTGGAGGAAGAAGAAGGAGTTGGAAGAAAGAAATGAAGAGAGAAGAAGAAACTTAGTGATGAAGTAAAAGATATATATATATATATATATATATATATATATATATATATATATATATATATATATATATATATATATATATATATATATATATATACCACTCTAAAAGGGGGCAAACCATAACTAATTCCTAAACTAGAATTTAAGGGAACCTACAAAGGCTATGGTCAACTTGTAGAGAATGATCCCCTCTCTAATTTATGTGAAGGAATAAATGCAAAAGGATGAATTAATTGAGAGTTAAAGGATTACCTAATTTGAAGATTTGGAGGAAGAAGAAGGAGTTGGAAGAAAGAAATGAAGAGAGAAGAAGAAACTTAGTGATGAAGTAAAAGAGGTGGAGGTGGGGTGGCCCTATTGTGGCCGGCCATGGTGCCAAGGGGTAGGGGCACTTGTTAATTACAAGTTTGCCCCTCCCTAAGCCTAATGCAAAATTAATCCAAAATAGGTTTCGAAAGTTGCTAAAATTAATTAAAAAATCATAATTAAACTTAATTACTCATGGGGGACTAGTCCAAACTTCTAAACCTAAAAGTTTAGTGTGGTGGGCCATGGTTAAATAATATGCTAATTACGACTCAAGTCGAAATTCACCGGGGTCCCGAATTAACTCGAAATGCGATAAAATTCGAACCCGACTCCTATAATAATTAAATAATAATATTCATGAAATAAAATTCCCAAAAATATTATAAAATAGAAAATTACCATTTTACCCCTAACTGGAAAAAGTGAGGGTGACAAGTCTATCCACCTTAAAAAAAATTTCGTCCTCGAAATTGAAGACAACAAGCACAGGAAATCAAAAACAGAAAGACAAAAGAATTAGATTTATACCTCAGGGCACGAAAAGATAAGGGAAACGCTCCCGTATGTCGTCCTCCCTCTCCCAGGTAGACTCACCTGAAGAGTGATGTCTCCACGCAACCCGAACCAAGGGTATGACCTGGTTCCGGAGCACCTTCTCCCTGCGATCCAGAATCTCCATCGGCTGTTCTGGATAGCTGAGAGTAGGTCCCACCTGTATCGCTGAATGGTCCAATACATGGCTAGGATCTGCCACGTACCGCCTCAGCTGAGATACATGAAACACGTTGTGCACTCCCTCAAGCCTAGTAGGCAAGTCCAGTCGGTAGGCTACTGCACCGATCCTCTCTAAGATGGTGAAAGGTCCGATGTAGCGCGGACTGAGCTTCCCACCGCCGCTAAAGCGAATAGTGCCACGTGTTGGGGATATCCTCAGAAATACCATGTCACCAACCTAGACACAAGACAAAAGCTCAACATACAACTAACAAACAATCACAACAAACACGAAAAGAACTGAAACTAACCTCGAACTCTAACGGTCTCCGGTGACTATCGGCCCAATGCCGCTGCCTATCCTGAGCCACCCGAAGTCTGTCTCTAATCAATCTGACCTTCTCGGCCGCATCCACAACCATCTCCGGCCCAAGAAGCGCCCGCTCGCCGACATCGTCCAAAGACAAAGGAGTACGGCAACTCCGTCCATATAGAGCCTCAAATGGTGACATCTCTATACTGGCCTGGTAGCTGTTGTTGTAAGCAAACTCTACCAGTGAAGATGGTCCTCCCAAGAACCCCCGAGATCTAGCACACATGTGCGAAGCATATCCTCCAAAGTCTGGATGGTCCTCTCCGACTGTCCGTCTATCTGAGGATGATAAGCAGTACTAAACTTGAGCGAGGTGCCCAAGCTAGCCTGCAAACTCCTCCAGAAGTGGAAAGTGAATCGGCTATCCCGATCTGAAACTATGCTCACCGGAACTCCGTGCAATCTCACGATCTGACGAACATACAGCTCAGCCAGCCTCTCCGTAGAAAAACCCACTTTGAAAGACAAAAAGTGGGCCAATTTTGTCAATCTATCAACTATGACCCAAACCGCGTCCTTCCCTGCTGGCGACCGTGGAAGTACATATACAAAGTCCATAGTGATGTGCTCCCACTTCCACTCGGGAATGGGTAGCGGCTGTAGCAATCCACCTGGTCTCTGCCTCTCGGCCTTCACCTACTGACACATAAGACAACGAGATACAAACTGAGCTACCTCGCGCTTCATGCCATACCACCACACGTGCTCTCTCAGGTCCCTATACATCTTGTTAGCTCCAGGATGCATAGAATACTGAGAGCGATGCGCCTCCTGAACGCACAGCCTAGTACCATACCACAATGACCCGTCTTCGGCTACAGAGAAATCGTCAAGCAAGCCCGTCCTCACCTGCTCCCTGATGCTCCTCAGGGCAACATCATCATACTGCGCTGACCTGACTCTATCCATCAGCTCAGACTGAATCTGCAAACCCCACATCTGGATCTCCACGCCCGGAATGATGACCTCGATACCCAAACTATCCAGGTCGGCCAACAAATGACGATCTGTCGTCAAGAACATAGCAACTGGATACCTGCTCAAGGTATCTGCAACTACGTTGGCCTTCCCCGGATAGTACTGCAAGGATATATCGAAGTCCTTCATCAGCTCTAACCACCGCCTCTGTCGTATGTTCAACTCCTTCTGAGTGAATACGTACTTCAAGCTCTTGTGATCTATGAAGATCTCAACTCGCTCTCCGTACAAGTAATGCTTCCATAACTTCAAAGCAAATATAACCGCGGCCAACTCCAGATCATGAGTAGGATAGTTCTTCTCATGAGGATGCAACTGCCTGGATGCATAGGCAATCACCTTCCCGTGCTGCTGAAGAACACACCCTAAACCCTTCCCGAAAGCATCGCTGAAGATCGAGAACCCTCCTGACCCAGATGGCAAAGTCAGGATCGGAGCTGAAGTCAACCTTCTCTTCAGCTCATCGAATGCAGCCTGACACTCAGCAGTCCAGACGAACTCCACGTCCTTCCTGGTGAGTCTAGTCATCGGCTCTGCAATCCGCGAGAAGTCCTGGACGAACTTCCGGTAATAGCCAGCCAAACCCAGGAAGCTCCGAACCTCGGCAACTGAACTGGGCGTAGACCAAGACTCCACTGCCGAAATCTTCCTCTGGTCCACTGAAATCCTGTCCTCGGTCACAACATGACCTAGGAACTCCACCTGGTCTAAGAAGAACTCACACTTCGAAAGCTTCCCGTAGAGTTGCTCCCTCCTCAGAGTCTCTAACACAACTCTCAAGTGTTCCTCATGCTCCTCCTGCATCTTCGAATAGATCAAGATATCGTCTATGAAGACCACCACGAACTTGTCAAGGTACTGATGGAATACCTTGTTCATTAATGATGAACACCGTGGGAGCATTGGTCAACCCAAATGGCATCACTGTAAACTCGTACTGGCCGTACCGAGTCCGAAATACCGTCTTAGGAATGTCATCCCACCTCACCTTCAGCTGGTGATACCCGGACCTCAAATCTATCTTCGAAAAGACCTTTGCCCCACTCAGCTGATCGAACAAGTCGTCGATCCTCGGCAAAGGGTACCTATTCTTGATAGTGAGGTTGTTGAGCGCCCGGTAATCAATGCACATGCGGGACGTACCGTCCTTCTTCGGCACAAAAAGGACTGGCGCTCCCCAGGACGAAGAACTGGATCTGATGAACCCCTTGTCCTGCAGCTCGTCGACTTGCTTCTTCAGCTCTATCAACTCGCTGTTGTTCACCCTATAGACATGCTGTGAAATGGGCTCGGCGCCTGGCACCAAGTCTATAGAGAACTCAATGTCTCTGTCTGGCGGCATCCCCGGCAACTCTTCGAGAAAGACATCCGAGAACTCAGCAATCAACGGATGTGGCAAATCCTGCCCCGCCAACAAAGCTCCACAGAATCCAGCCTCCGGCTCCGCTGCTCCTCGAGCAAACTCGATCTCTGGCTCTCCCGGCGTCCTAAAAAGAACTCTGCCTCCTCTACAATCAATGCTAGCATGGTGCATGCTCAACCAATCCATACCGAATACCATATCGTACCTCGATAGGGGCATTACGAGTAGACACGCACTCAAGTCCCGGCCTCTCAGAGTGACTCTCCGTCCCTTACAAATATTATTAACCAGGATAATACCTCCCCCGGTCATAATCTTGCAAGTCCTACCCATATATTCAGCAATAATATTGTGTCTCAGAGCAAAAGAAACAGACACAAAACTATGGGTCACCCCAGAATCAAACAAGGCAAAAGCAGGGAAGGAATCTAGGAGAACATGACCTGCTACAACATCTCCCACGGGCTCTGCCTCCTCCTCTGCTGCCAAAGCGAACACCCTGCCCGAGGGTGCTTCCCTCTGGTGCTGAAAAAACGCTACTGCTGGGTCTGAAGTGGAGGACCCCTCTGCTGAACCGCTGGTCCTCTAGCCAGCTGCACCATGTCCTGGCCTCCCTTGGCTGCCCCAGCAGGGCAGCCCTTCAGCTGGTGGTCGGTCCCTCCGCAGAATAGGCAAGCGCCTAACCTCCTCCGGCATATGTCTCTGTTGTGCCCCATCTTTCTGCAGAAAGCACACTGCTGGGTCTGCCTCTGGCCCTGACCATGATACTGCTGGGCACGTGCCGGTGCCTGCTGAATCTGTAACAGAGGCTGCTTCTGAAACGGCCTCTGCTACTGCTGAATGTGGGGGCGCTTGGCCGGTCCCGCACTGGAACTCGCCTCCATAGTATCTCCGCTCCTCTTCGGCTTGAGGCCAAAGTCCTCCTCTGTAATCTGCGCATCCATCAATATCTAATCGAATGTCGCGTCACGGCGACCCGAGGTGCGGGTGCGCACTGCATGAATAAGTCCCCTACGGAACTTATAAGCCTTCTGCCCCTCATCCTGGATCATATCGGGAGCGAACCTGCTAAGGCGAAAGAACTCAGCTGCATACTCGTCCACCGACGAGTTCCCCTGCACTAGACTCACGAACTGGCCCCAATGCTGTAAGAGCCACGTCCGGGAAGAACTTCTCCTTGAAGAGCCTTCGAAAGTTCTCCCAAGTCAGCCCTCTCACCGACGTACGAGGATCCGTGCGGTACCATGTCAGCGAAATGTCAAAAAATTGGCTGGTTGCGGCCGAAACCCAAAGTGCTCTAGGAAGTTCTGCCAGCTCCATCCTCCGCTGTACATCCTCTAGCCAGTCGTCTGCATAAAGGATGCCCTTTGTGCCTGTGAAGTCCCTCGAGCTCATCTTCCTAAAGTCTAATACTGTCCCCGGCCTGGACTGCTGCTGGTACGGCTGCTGGCCAGTAGGGCCCTGCACCGTACCCGGTGCCACTCTCTCTACTGCTGCCAGTGCAAGCTGATGCGAGTTCTCCATACTCTGCTTCAGCATCTCGATCTGACGGTGTGACGCCTCCGACTGGCGCTACGACGCCTCTGCCTGGGCCCGCTGTGTCTCCATTATCTGCTGAAGGAGAAGGAACATATGATGTGTATCCGTCGGTATCGGTGGTGGTGGCGGCAGTATCTCTGGAACAACGGCCGTAACCCTCTGGGGTGGAGGTGGTAGACCTTCCTGTGCAACTGCCGGGGTCTCCGGGATAGTAGAATCACTGGGGGCAGTCTCGTGAACCTCCTCCTCAGCCTGATCAGATCTCTCAGGCAAGCTACTCGATCCAGTGGCCTGCGGGTGCGTCTTCGTCATCCTGGAGACGAATTGAAACAAAGAGATCAATATGGCACATGAGTAGATTATCAAAGAAGGACAGTTAATTTAATATAAGGTGAATAATCATGATAATCAAAAAATCAGAAATTTCTTAGGTGTGATTGAAAAACTCCTATCATGTCCTAGGTCCTACGTCCTAATTGCAGGCTCGTAATTAGTACTCTAAGTCGAGCACCATTACGAGATCGTACTAATTACGACACTGGACCTGCATGGGCCACCATAAAAACGTGTCACGACCCGCACCCTTATGAGGGACACGAGCACGTGGGTACGTCCAGCCTACGCCGCAGTATCGGCGGTAGAACGCTGTATATAACGTCTGTAAATACTACGACTAACAGTATAAAGGTACCTATACAGTATATACTCTTCGAATGGAGGTGACATAACAATACAGTCTAAATCACAGAATAAAACTAAGGTAGATAGCTCAGAAGGAAAGACATATGATAGATGAAAGAGTAAATAAGTCCAGAGTCCAATACAAGCCCCGATATACAACATCACAGGGTCTCAAAATATAATGTAGAAGCTACAGTCTGATAAAGCTAGCTGGATCGCAGTCCAGTCAAACCTAGCTAATCTACACTACTCTGGAAGTATAAAATCTAGTGGCTCTACTATAAGGCCACGATCCAAGGCTACTCCATCTGACTCGAGCCCATAATAGGTCGAGCAGTCTGACTCAGAATCATCTGTAATATATCATAACGGTATCCTGTCAGGAAAATGAGCAAGTATAAGCACTAACAGCAGTTCCATGTGAATTGACAAATTCTATAAGAGACAGTATAATGAACTACGAGACAAAGATATATGAAAACTTGGGAACCGTTCGGAAGCCGAGTTATAACCCTTAAACCAAACAAGGACCGGGGTTGTAACTCTTCTTCCGAGTAGAACTTAGTCTCCAATCAAGATACAATGTAAAGGCATGTAGAGCATGTGAGTAACTGTATATCATGCATGGTGAGAAAGTACTGAATGTAGAACAGAACAGGATATAAGACAAGAAAAGTAAATATAAAATGTGCCTCGAATATTATAGCCTAATGTGATCGGTATGGGTCAAGAATCAGGCTTCCAGCCGACCGGCTACAAGTACGTGGACTCGGTCCGGCCGGGATGGTAAGCTATGGAGCAAGTAGTAGCACAGGTCAGGCTATACCCATCGTGAGGTAAGGGTATAGCTATGATACAAGTAGTAACTCAAGGTCGGCATTGATCACACTATCTATAAAATTTCCTATTCCCCGAATAGTATACGGATCCGGACATAGCACGTCATGACGCGGGATTTCCTAAGAGGGGAGCAAGTCCTCTTCAGGAATCGGCGTCAATACAAGTACGAGAATCAAGACTAAGCAAGTACCAGTATCCCAAGAAATCCAGGAATGACATCTCATGACAGGAATCCGACAATACTAATCCGTGAACTATCGTGTCTGAGAATCAAGTAAGACACTACGACTGAATCGGATATAGCAAATATCAAGACAATGAAAACTATCAGTGAATGTACTCGCCTTTTGTCCTGAGCTGTAGGGTATATCAATGCTCAGAGTGGAAATCAGAGACCTAAAGATGAGATACTATATGTTAATTTAGGTTTAAACAAGTTTAAGAATGATTCACAATGAATGATATGCAATCTAGGTCAAACTAGGTCTCACTGAGTCACACTAAGTCATGTCAAGTCAATCTAGGTCAAATCAAGTTATATCAAGTCAATCTAAGCCAGACCAAGTCAACCCTAGGTTATACCAGTCATCACAGGTCAAAATAAGTCGAAGAAAGTCAAACGGGGTCAAGAGTTGGCCTACAGTTGACTTTTGGTCAACTGGTCAACCCTGGTCAACTCTAGGTCAACTCTAGGTTAAAGTGGTCAAATGTTGACCAACAGTTGACATTTGGTCAACTGGTCAACTTTGGTTTGGATTTGGTCAAATCTAGACAAAGTGTTGACTCACGGTTGACTTTTGGGTAAAAAGTCAACTCTGGGTCAACCGAGCCAAAATCGGCTCAAATATGATATTTGTAGGGTGCAGCCAACATGTCACCCAAGTTTCAAGT
The DNA here is from genome assembly GCA_029216955.1 of Iris pallida. NCBI lineage: Eukaryota > Viridiplantae > Streptophyta > Magnoliopsida > Asparagales > Iridaceae > Iris > Iris pallida. Next base: position 2,740,605 of record JANAVB010004599.1, on the reverse strand, counting down.
CAATCCGAATACCCGAACTCCGTATCTCGAAATTACCTGATTACCCCTTAATATTTACCCTTAAACCGTTCTAACTTGCCGCCAAGTGGCCTTCCCTTAGGAATTTTACTCCGTGCTTCCTAGGGTAGTAGGGTACTAGCCTATACAACTATTACCTACCAAGTTTTCTAGGGTAAGTGGACATCCAGTCCATCTTACGGTCCGAATCGCCCGTTTACCCGTTATCTAGAATATTTCAAGATACGGGATGGTACGGTGCGATACCGTCTCCCCAAGCCCACACGCAACCCCGATTACAACTCCGAAGCCTACCCACAAAATCTAAATCACATTATCTAGGTTCCCTCCAAGTTTCAACGCGTTCCGAATCACGGAACTCAATTTCACCACTTCACTAAAACTCACGCGACCACTCACACACACTCTCTAACACCCATTTCCCACACTCTTTTAGGACTAGTTTTAGGGGCCATTTAGTGGGTTGATTAGGCGTATATATAGCTAGTATATAGGGGTATATATATGTATATATCTATATGGGTATATGGTGGGGTCTTAGGGCTAAAAGGGGGTGGCTTGGGGGTGCTACTGCTGCCCCCTACTGCTGCAATTGCTCCTACTGCTGCTGCTGATTCTGCTACAGCTGCTGCTGCTGTTGGGGGGGCAGCAGCCCCTTGGGGCCCCCCCCCCTAGCTGCTGCTGTGTACTCCCCCTTTCTTCCCTCTTCTCCTCTCAAATTTCTCCCCATTCTCTCACTCTTTTCTCCTCTAATTCTCTCTAATTTCTTCTATAATTCTCCCTCTCTAACTCTCTAATCTATATCACTCACACACACACAACTAATTCCCATTCTCTACACACACACAATACATAAATAAATACACACACAAATACATATACATATACATATATATATATATTTTTTTTATATACATATATATATATATATATATATATATATATATATATATATATATATATATATATATATATATATATATATATATATATATACCACTCTAAAAGGGGGTAAACCATAACTAATTCCTAAACTAGAATTTAAGGGAACCTACAAAGGCTATGGTCAACTTGTAGAGAATGATCCCCTCTCTAATTTATGTGAAGGAATAAATGCAAAAGGAGGAATTAATTGAGAGTTAAAGGATTACCTAATTTGAAGATTTGGAGGAAGAAGAAGGAGTTGGAAGAAAGAATTGAAGAGAGAAGAAGAAACTTAGTGATGAAGTAAAAGAGGTGGAGGTGGGGTGGCCCTATTGTGGCCGGCCATGGTGCCAAGGGGTAGGGGCACTTGTTAATTACAAGTTTGCCCCTCCCTAAGCCTAATGCAAAATTAATCCAAAATAGGTTTCGAAAGTTGCTAAAATTAATTAAAAAATCATAATTAAACTTAATTACTCATGGGGGACTAGTCCAAACTCCTAAACCTAAAAGTTTAGTGTGGTGGGCCATAGTTAAATAACATGCTAATTACGACTCAAGTCGAAATTCACCGGGGTCCCGAATTAACTCGGAATGCGATAAAATTCGAACCCGACTCCTATAATAATTAAATAATAATATTCATGAAATAAAATTTCCAAAATATTATAAAATGGAAAATTACCATTTTACCCCTAACTGGGAAAAGTGAGGGTGACATCTAATCTCCAAATAAGCTAACTAGTCATGTGGAATTAGCCTAATTGCACTAGACTAAAAAGTTGAGTTTGTGGGCCATGCCTAGCTAATTTTTGAGTTCCAACTAGAGTCTAAACTACCCGGACCACTAACACAAGTCAAAACTAGACGAAACTCAAACTCGACTAAATTAATCCCCAAATTACAATATTAAAAAATAAATATTCACAAAAATATAGGAATATGAAAAATGATAAAATTATCCACATTTTGAAAACAGGCAGTTACAAGTATCGCTAGTAGTACCCCTTTATCATTCTTTCGTATTTTACATTTTATACCATAAATTTTCCTGTTGTTATAACCTAGTTTTATAGACCTATATTATTTTTTGCGTCTATTTGAACGTATATGCTAATAGGGTACCATGAACCTTATTTCTCATTCTTGATATTTATTTGTTACGTGGATTGAGATATATATTAGTGTTGATACAGATATATAGAAATACCAATCTTAGACAGTGTATACGTATTCGAGTCGGGTTGGAAATCTTTTGATATGTAGCTGGCAATTGCCATGTATCATTGTCCTACGTATTTTTGGATTAGGACGTGACACCATGGGAGTGAGCACATGGAAGACTCTACCAAGCCGTCCATATTCCACACCCATGCCAAGTAGTACAAGTCCACCCTTACCACACTTTTCAACTAACCCCCATCTTCCACGTCCCATCTTTGTGTCATGGAAAGTCATCAACGACACTTTTTGAGTGTCGTTAAAACTCTTTTTTGTTGTAGTGACCACCCCCTTCCATATACCATCCTTCTCTCCACATTCGCTGTAGTACCCCTCTAACATTGCGTTGTGTAACTGGTGGCTAGACCGAACCAATTAGAATAAAATCATCTTGGGAATATATTGCCAGTATCGATTGATTGAGACTAGTAAATTGAGACCATTTCTAATTCAAGATTGACTTTTGATAACTTTGAGTCCCAAAATACAGTGAATCATGCTTGGCGAAGGAAATATATATATATAAGGACTTCTATCATCCTTTTCATTATTATTTTATTGAATAGTTTGGTTGCTTGGTATTGAAAAATGTATTTTCATTGTCATTTTCGATGAATGGTTTCATTGTTCTCTTTCATCAATTATTGCATTCATTTCGATCTTGAGAGAAGAGAAAGATTAAGGAAAATAATGAAGTATGTTGATCAAATGTTGGTACATTTTCTGGTAGACGCATATGCGAGACGTAATTATTGCATAAGCTCCTCTTTCTCTCTGATCTTATCGTTTCGGTGAGTGACTTTCATCCTTCGCTTCTTTATCGTCATGCCTTAACAAAGAATTTATTGTTTATTCCATTTTTTGCGTCCCTACTATTAATGATACCTTAATAATAAAAGAAATAAGTTAAAAAAAAGAAACTTTATGTTAGAATTATAGAAACGTTGGCTATACTTATTAAAGAAAGAAATGATTGCATGTTCTTTATTATATGATGTAGAAAGAAATGTGTATAGAAAATCGTATATTGTTTGTAAATAAATGTTATGGAAGAAAGAAGGGAAGAATAGAGCTACGACTCTATGATAAAAAAAAAAGATAGAAATACTTACTTTTGTTTAATTGCTGCATCGTAATATTTTTGTTTGATAGAAGTACATATCTTCATTGGTCTTGGACAAGTTATGCATAAGGTTTAATTTCTCAACCGATCACCGGGACACTAGAAATTATGTTGACCAAGGAGAGATAGGACACCCTGAGGCTTGTATGTCCTCACGATCAGGGGTATCATGTTTGTTAGAAAGATGAAATTGTACATCCTAACTTATAAATATAGGAAGTCATCCATGGACCATTTATGTAGTTAGATCTCATGCAATTGATAATATTGCAAGCCTAACAGTTTGATGCAAAGACAGACATATATATATATATATATATATATATATATATATAAATATATATATATATATATATATATATATATATATATATATATATATATATATATATTATATATATATATATTGTTGTTGGGATGGATAGTTGGTCGTGTGGTAAGAATCACTGTATAAGGGATATTTCGTATGTTTTATGTTTCTTATTATAAAATGTTAAAAAAAACCTAGAACAAGTATTAAGGCCACTTAATAACAAATGCTTGATTCGCATGATTACTATGTATATTTAGGTTGAGTCGAGTTGATGTCGCTAACTACTGCATTCTCCAATGTGTTGACCCGTGACTTAACATGTATTGGGAGGCAAGAGGATATTCGTCCAATCTAGTGGAATTCGTTCGACTTCTTGAAGCATAATTATTAAGTTCAAGTTTTGTAATTTTTTTGCAAGGTGTTTTATCTTTGTTTAGTAAAGTGATATGATGTATGAAATATTGTGGATAGTTTCAGGTTTAAAAGATGTAGTCAAATTTGACATTTTGAGTTGGCCAGTACAAGTCTTTTGTAATACTATTCAAGTTATCAATAAAAGAAAGAATCTTGTTCCTATCTTATTGTTGTTGTTTAATTTTTTGCATCAATTATTGTTTTTATATTGCTTTATTATCTATTCAGTCTATTTTATTAATGTGCAAGTTCATGCATTGTGCAAGCATAACATAGACATGTATGGAATCACGTCTAGTGATGACTTTTTGATCCTCCCGAATCGAAACGTGACATCAGTCCTCTCCTCCTTACTTGACGTCGTATTTGTCTTCCCATAGCAGATTCGTCACCCATAACAACCCACTCCTTATAGTTTCTTGTCCTCAACTCGCTTAATATGGATCCCAATCTTCCCTCTATCTCCGAATTCGAATTTGGCTTCGACCTCGTCATTGACGTCACGACGACGACATCGTAAGAATTGGAGATAAGCTCGTGGTTTGTCAGCGAGACCACCGCAACGACAACTCTGGAGGGGAGAAGAGGAAGAACAACAACATCAAGAAGAAGAGGTCGGCAAAGACAAGCTCATCGTATCCTAAGGGTTGGGAGAATAAAATAGGTCCGAGAATATATAAAAGAGTTTGTAATACATTATTAAGGATAATTTGGTCCAAAAAAGTTACGTTTTTTTCTTGTTTGGACCAAAAAGTTTCCCGATAACTAAGGGAATATAGCAACTTGCAACTCCTTAATGGCTCATGATATACTATGAAGTTTTAGGGGAAAACTGAAATAATTCAGTTTATTTAGTTGCAATTAAAGTCCATAAATTTTGAATTATTTTGGTACACAAGATTTTTGCACTCCTTAACTTCGAAATTTTTAGGTTTTTTTTGGACCCATTGATATTTTGTGTTCGGCAATGGCAACACATCGTGTGGCTAAGACAATGATTTATCCTGAAATTAGCATTCTCCATGCGCATCAAAAGACATGCCACAAATATCACGATTGGCTCGTTGGCCACTAAATTTTCTGCTTGAGAATTTTGGATAATGCAATCTAAAATCGTCAGTCTTTTTCCAATCCATAACAATTTATTTGTTCGAATGACTCGGAACATACATTCTTTATCCATCGACAAAACAAATGGTTAATCGCTCTCTTGCTATGGACAAATTGACGCTAGCTATATATCTTTGTTCTTTACGTGCTCGTTCCTCCACCAAACCTTGGTATACATATTTTTGAGTTCATAACTCAATCATTATCTTGTAATTGTTGCGAAGAATCTTTCTTTTCTTTTTCTTTTTCTTTTTCTTCTTTTTTTCGCTTAATTTAGATCCAAGCAAATGTGAAGATGACGATGGAAACATCTTGGATTGGTTGTGAGAAAGTGTAGTTGAGCTCATAGGACAACTCCGGTTCGGGTCACACCGCGACCCCAACAAGTTATATCAGAGCCCATAGTCGGGTTGAACGGCTCGAATTGGTTCGAGACAGATGATGCTGAACGTTCATGCGTATAGTGGAGCAAGACGTTGCGGCTGGCACACAATAGTGGTGTGGATGAACGTGCCGATTTGGTTATGTGGTCGAACAGATCGAGGAAGCGAGTTAAGATAGAGATTGTTAGATTGTATCTCGTTTTCGGTTGAACCCTTAAAAAAAGGGTGACAATGGAGTTGGTAATTTAGCGCCGCATGAGCCAACTCCGATTCAGATCACACCGCGTTTCCAACAGAAACATCTGGGAACGATCGTGAGAAAGTGTGTTGAGCTCTTCGTTCTCGAACAGTGATCGATTGGTGTCGAGTCGACATCTTCGCAGCTGAGAGGGGTTTATAAACTGCAGTATCCTGGTCTGAAGGGAGTACTTTAAATCTTCTTAATTCCCTCAGAATGATTCATTGCTCGTTTTAATTAAGCTGAATAAATATATTTGGGTATACATTTCGTGTGGCGTTGACCACTAATTAATCTGTGTCCCTAGTGCATCGATAACTTAGCATTAGAATATTTCAGAGTGCATCATATCCGTGTGTCGAAGAAGTTCGAAAATAATCGTTGAACGTTATATATTGGACCATATATGATGAGTATTTATATGATTGAATTTTCGTATCTTTGAGTTTGGTCATATATATGAATTGATATTTCATAAATTGGACTTTTCATATAATTAGACTTCCATATATGGCAAGACTATATGTGATTGGATTTTCATATCTTAGACTTTGAATAGATGGTAATCCTAATCCATGGGTTTATAAAATGTTGATGCAATTGAAAAGTTACAACTTTTTGGAAAGACAAAGAGGGATTGACGGCTCCTTCGAAGAGGAGATCGTTTTATTCTTTCTCATCATCGTTATTCGTGAGTATGTAATCAATTTTTTATTACAAGGAGTTGGAGGGATTCGTTTGGAGGTGAGAAGCTTGTAAAGTGTCAGTGTATTTATTATTCCATTAGTGGACGTTTCAGGGTTGGATTACTCCGATCGTCCCGTAATTTTTCTGGTAAGGAATTTCCACGGAAAAAAAATCACTTGTGTTTTTGTTTGGTTCTTTTGTGATTATTGTTGTTGCACTTTTGCTCGGTCCTGTAGCAGCAGAGGCAGAACATAAGGTGGGCTGGCCCGAGTTGTAGTTCGGGCTTAAAAAAAAAAAAAATTTACTAGGTAGTTTATCTTGAACAATTCTTCAAAAAACATGAAAGTGGTTGTAGTTTAGAGTGGGATAAATTTTAAGTGCTACATTTTGACTTTAGCCAAATTTTATAATACTTGAAGACTACAATGGGCACTTATGCATACTTGAAAATTGTTAGAAATTAAGAGACACTCCAGATTTGGAACTTGTGCTAGCTCCACTATATTAATTTCTGGGTTCACCAATATTAACCAATTTTACCAAACATGCAAGAAAAGTAAAGAAAAAAATAGGGAGGAAAAATCTAACCAAATATGGAAGAAAAATAAAAAGGAAAAAGATGAAAAATGTTAATTTGGAGTATTTGTTTGGAGTGTACCATTGCGTGCCAATAATAAGAAGACACTCCAACAGTAATAATTTACATAATTTCTAATAATTTAGAGTACGTGTTTGGAGTGTCTGTACTGTGAATGCTCTTAGTGGTTATAGAATGTCATGTCATGGCCGTGAAGACCTGGGAGCTTCTTGATTTGGGGGAAGGATTTCCGCGATTTCGTTCCCAACATAGACCTTGATTTCCTACTTTCTTCGGGACTTTGGACTACTGGACAAGTCACGTATTGCGGCAGGAGACGCTCAATGTTTGGACTACTAACGCTTGAAATCTGCTTAAGCAATGTATAATATCTTTGCAAATCTTGTTCACTAGAATGGGGGTGAATGCATGCACCATCGAAATGTTTACTGCTCCCCAAAAAAATGGGTTTTTAGTAGTGTACTCTTCCAGTGTACGTGCTTACTAGGAAAGCAGCCGAGATGCTCTCTGCACCACAGCTGAGGAACAAACAAATCCCTAAATGCTACTTCGCTGTCACTCTAATACTAAGCAATTAACCCTTGGAGTAAGTAAGCTACAAAACAAATCCCTAGATGCTACAAAATCTAGTGATGCAACGAGGACAGTATCCATATATGTGGTCATACATTTGAACCTCAAACTATCAAGAAAGGGTTAGTTAATACCGAAATGATAAATGCAATGTTGTAAAAACCGGACCGGACCGGTGGTTGGACCGGGTCCGACCGGTTTATACAAAAAAATCGGTCCGGTTCGATTAAAACCGGATCTTTTAAAAAATTGTCGGTTTTTTTGTGAAAACCGGGTTCAACCGGTGAACCGGCCGAACCGGTTCACAATTGAACCGACCAATTTTGGTATTTTTTTTAGAATTTTTATAAAAAAATAAATTATCATGTAAAATTTGGAACATTTGATTCTTGTTTGGTTTTGATTGACCTTATAGTTGTAAGATTAAACCAAACCAATATAGTTATGACCAAACCAAACTAAACCAAGAAGTAAATATGTATATCTTACCTATTTGAACCAAACTAAACCAAGTCTATTTGAACTCCGGTTGGATTGAACCCCGGTCCGACCTATACCAAAAAATTTCGGTTCGATCATCGGTCCGATCTTCAAAACATTGGATAAATGACCTGCGGTTACTGTCTGCGGGCGTGACCGCGGACCTACGTGGCCGAACCCCATTCGTCCTCACTATTTGCTTGGAACCGTTACCGATATACCTGCCAATGGGAGGCTGCCACGTGGACTGCAGGCCAAAACTACGAGTCAAAAGCACGGCGTCCTAGATAATAACAAATATATAGCGTTTACTCAAGTTTCGCACTTCCGTCTAGGTTTTCAGTACACTTCCGCACTTCCGTCTAGGTTTTCAGTACACTCTTGTCCGGTTGGTGTCCGGTACTCCAGGGGCAGACTCTGGACTTACTCTCCGAGACAAGGGGACAGGCCTTCGGGAACAATGGATAGAGTTTATGCAAAGTAATGTCCCGCCCATGGACCACTAATCCTCATACTCTAACACTGTATAAATATCGAGCTACGACTTCCATACACTCGCACACACCATTCATATATCCACACACTTGAAGCATAGACTTATTCGCGCGACTCCTCTATATGGACGACAAGTCGAAGCTCTCGAAGAAGCGGAGTAGGAGTTCAGATGACGGAGCCTCGCCCCGCGGGAGCTCCCGGTCTTCTTCTTCGTTCACGGGGCGGTGCACGAGCCTAGTTAAGGAACAACGGGCGAGGTTCTACATCGTGCGCAGATGCATCATCATGCTCATCTGCTGGAACGACTGTCCTTAGCCTCCTTTTAAGGGCGGAACTAGAAACTCGAGGTAGGGTGGGCTGGAGTGAGTTAGGGTGGACTAGGCATAGACTGACTCACATAAAAATACCAAAAAAAAAAAAAAATATACATGAGAAATGAATAAATATTCTTCTGGGAGGTGGGTTGGAGTCCACCCCAGCCCTCTATTTAGGTCGTCCTTTATGTGAGGCGAGCCTTAGTTCGCTGGTCCGAGAAGGGAGGATGATTGTTTTTGTTTTTGTTTTTGTTTTTGTATAGTTCATGAAATTTTTAGACAAAAAGAAAATCTATTTTCATGACTTTGTTTAGAAATTCTTGCTTGGTTGGCGAGAATTGTATAACGTGCTGTGTATGTCATTTTGGTTGAATGTTTGCAGCTAACTGGATTATGTTCAATGAGTTTGAGATACAATAAAACGGAATTTAATGATTTAGTTCGAGGTGACGAGCAAAATGATAAGACCAATTATAAGAGCATCATGATTAACTAATAGTACCAATTATAAGACAATTATATATAAGAGCAAAATGATAAGACCAATTATAAGAACATCATGATTAACATTCAAGTTTCAGTTACGCGAGCTCCTGTAATAGTACTAATATTTTATCATAATTATTTCTTTAATCCTTCCTTTCGAAATTCTTAGAATGAACGCAAAAATCGACGAGAAAATACATTCATCAAAACAAAGAAAATTTCAAGAAAATTATACAGCAATCCGATTTCGTCGAAGAAACTCTTATGTAGAGCTCACTCGTCGAGACGCAGTCTGTTACATCTAGGACTTATTCCAACAGAAATTGTTCCATTAGTTGGATCGATTCTCGTCACATTCGTCCAAATCGATTTGTTTGATTCCACAAAGTGTTATCGTGTACCAAGCTCCGGGACTGAGTCAGACTAGCCATATAAGTTCCTGACCGAGACAGACGTGCCACAAACATATTACATAGTCCGTCGCCTATTTAAAATAAGGCACTACAAATATTGTCCACAAGCTGTCCATGGCCATGTAAATGCGTATACAGCTTAGCTATAAAATATATTATGCATGGTAATGGAAGATGAATAAATGCTATATATTTCTATGTTCAAGCTTCATATTTCTCGGGCTACTACTCGTAAAACATCTTTCTATTTCAGGGTTCTCGCAATTGGCTACCCATCGATTCCAAAACATTGCTAACTATTACATGGTACCAAACCATTTCCATAACACTTCTATCGTGAAAGCTCATAATACAATCTCTTTTAAGTGATACTTTTAAATATCTATTATATCATTCTTGTGCATAAGTGAACCAACAGTTTACATATCCCATATTTCAAAACAACAACAACAATAATATAAGTGATATTAAGTGAATTATATATTCCAAAATAGATTTGGGTATACTATCTAACCTAGTTAGAATTTATAGATATTTGTAGGATTTATTTCGTATTTTTAACTAGAGAATTATTAATGATAATAACTAGTGAGCATATAGGGACCAATATACGTGCCATGACCTAGTTGTGATCCCTAACCTATGGTGCCCCATCTCGGTCCGTTCAACAGGATGAATCGTTGCCAAAATGCAGTTCATACTTGGCTACGCATCGACTTACTCGAAGTTTCGCTTGGTCGAGGAAACTTCTCATTCATGTGGGTTGTAATGCTCTGCTCCGCACGAGGTATTTGGTTGGCTTGTTGGACACGATCAGAATGTTGGACCATGACTTGTGTTGGAAATCAAAAGAATTGAGAATGATGCACACTCTCTGAGTTGGCCGGATTGGGATGAATTATGGACCATGGGTCGCTGGTGGGGCTATGTCTGGTGAAAAATATATATGACCGAAACAAGATCATTTGTGCAAGTGAGTGAAACTGTCCCTTCTTTCCTACTCCTTCATGCTTAATAAAATAGAGTATCATGTTGCTATGTTATGTTCCTATAATGTATGTTATGTTCCTATAATGTCCCATGGTTGAGTAACTGACACTACCAAAATACAGTCAATTAGCGACGGATTGTTAGCGACGAAAAATTTCCGTCGACGTTAGCGACGAATTTACGGCAAATAGTCGACGGAGTACCGACGACATACCGATACATTTTTTATTTTATTTTAAGGGGGAGAAAAGGTCGCTCATCCATCGCTAGGTCGTCGGAGATAGCGACGGATACACAGCCGTCGCTATGTAGTCGATTATTTGGCGGAAATTGTTGGGAGAAGTGGCGGGACAATTCTTCGACTACGTAGCGACGGATAATCCATCGTCCAGTATCAAATAGAGCGACGGATTAGCGACGGATAAAATCCGACGCTATTCCGTCGCTAAATAAAGGGCCCAGACTTAAATTGAAACGACGGGGAGAACTTTTTATTCCTCCCAAATTTCATACGGGGGGAACTTTTCATTTTCCCCAAATTTTATTCTCTCTCCTCTCTCTCTCTCTCTCTCTCCCGCGGCGGTCGGCGACCTCACTCTCCTCTCTCTCTCTCCTGCGGCGGTGATCGGCGACCTCTCCTCTCTTTCTCTCCTGCGGCGGTCGGCGACCTCACTCTCCTCTCTCTCTCCTGCCAGGGACGTCATGGGCTGCGGGGGCGGCACGGGGCAGCGCGGGGCTGCGGCGGGGCTGGGGGGGCTGCTGCAGGACTGGGGGGGCTGGGGGGCGCAGCTGGGCTGCGGCGGGGCTAGGGGGCACACGGGGCTGGGGGGCGGCGGATGGTGTGAGGGGCGGCGGGGGTGGGAGGGTGTTGAGTGTTGTTTATAATATGTATATCTGTATACATATTTTCAATATAATGTATATTTGAGTGTTGTTTATAATATGTATATAAATGCATATGCATTTGTATTATTATTATTATTAGTATTATCGTTATTAATAGTATTATTTATTTAGAAATTATATAAAAATATTAGGGTTAGGGTTTACTAGGAGCGGTGGAGAAGAAGCGTAGGGTTAGGTTGGATTTCTTGTGCGACTGTAAGGAAAAGAGCGGTGAGAGAGAGAGAGAGAGTTAGGTTAAACAGTATTTTGATCAATGTAAAATATTTCCAAAAACAACCAATGTTTTATCTTTAATAGAATATTTTGTTCTCATTACTATCAAGTTAGCATTATGCTATTTAATGAGTAAATGTTAGTTAGTTAATTTTATATATATATATATATATATATATATATATATATATATATATATATATATATATATATCAAGGTTCAAAGTATCGGTATCGGAATTGGTATCGGACTTTTCCTATGAGTATTGGTATCGGCGATATCGGTAGTATCGGTAGTATCGAATTCTTTTACATACTTTTACAACCTTATTATGCTTTCAACCTAGGTTCACAATATCGGTATCGGAATCGGTATCAGACTATTTCTATGATGTTTAATTTTCTTTGCCAAATTGACCGGAACAAAGACCTCCAATGTCGACATCGGTCCATATTTGGTATCGGTCGGTATCGGATCGGAACATGCCAAACCGTATCGGTATCGGCCGTATTGGATCGGTATCGGCCGTATCGGATCGGTATCGGCTGATACTTTAAACCATGATTTATATATATATATATATATATATATATATATATATATATATATATATATATATATATATATATATACTGACTCATTAAGTTGAACCATGTATAACATGCTCGACGCTTAAGAGGAATCATTTGGACTTAGTGGTATCGGTATCGAACTATCGGTATCGCTAGCGGACTATCGGACTATCGGTATCGGTATCGAACTATCGGTATCGCACTATCGGTATCGGACTATCGGTATCGATATCGCACTATCGGTATCGGTATCGAACTATCGGTATCGGTATCGTACTATCGGTATTGTAGAAGCATGAAAAAGAAGGGATCTTGCTTTTAATCCCATATCGGAAAGGAGAAGAAGAGAGGTCTCATTCTACTCTATATATAGAGCCCTCTTGCCTCCTTTGAAAAGGGCACCAAAATAAATAAAGAAAAGGGAGCCCGTTATCCAGGGAGCCCGTTCGAGCCACCAAAAGTTGCAGTAGTTCTTCTCTTCTTCTGGGTTGGCTGCAAGTTCTTCACTCGATGTCAAGGCGAGAAATAGTTGGATTTTGAGTACTATGTGCTTTCGCGGGCTAGTACGAAGAACTCCAAGGCGGCACGGACCATGCGCCTCAAACGTGCTATGCCAACGGCAAACCAAAAGCATGCGCTCACAATCATGCGCGCTGCTTATGGTAAGCTGCACAAAGTGGCGCAACATTCACTTGATCACCCCGGCGCTTGGCCTTGCCATGCACCTGATGGGGGTGTAAAGGTGGCGCATCACTCATACATTCACCCTGACGTTTGGCTTTGCCATGCGCCTGATTAGGGTACGAGTGTCATTCACACACTCACCCTGACGCTTGGCTTTGCAATGCGTCTGATTAGGGTACGAGTGTCATTCATACACTCATCCTGATGCTTGGCTTTGCCATGCGTCTGATTAGGGTACGAGTGTCATCATCTCCTCACATGATTTACGTAATGTGATCACTCACAGACGTAGATCGGAAGAGACGACCATCATGCACAACTGGCCCCTCACGGGACATACTTGTGCTACGGTCGCCATCAACTGCTGCTGCCGCAAGAGAGTGGCTCCACCACCAAGGCAGTCTGTGTTCCAGCAGTTGCAACATGCTGTGCCTGTCCGACATCATCTCAGAAACATGATGCTAATAGAAGACTTTGTAACAGCCTACTCTCAACTAGGCCCATCACTCAGATGTCTCAGCTAGCTGCAACGTCTCAGTCCGGTGTATCCCAGCGCATCACTTCGCCCCGTCAAAGTGAATCACTTCCTCGTCAATGCACAGGCGCATCTACCAGCCTGGGGATCTCATCTTCTGAAGGAGTTCACCGTCAAAGCTTCTTCGAACAAGGAGAACCATCATCCACAGTACAACGTCTTACCAAGGAAGAGGATCAGTCGAATCCATCTTCGTCGAGAAGTCAAGGGAGAGACAACAAAACTCTCTCAAACTGTTGCTATTCATAGGCCAGGGCAAATCAAACCCATGCGCCAAGTGGCAACCTTCCCGAAGTCAGTGTAATGAACTTGTATTTATGATGGATGAATTCGCCTCTTCGAATTCTGCTAAGTCAAAGAGCCATTAATGCCCCGAAGAACGTAACAGTCGGACCAATAAAGACGTGTCATGCAAAGCGGATGCGTCGGTCAGACTGCACATCATACAGATGCGCCCATCAGCACCAAGCGCCTTATGAGGATGTGCCCCCATGCGTTCCTATGTGCCTAGTGGAACGTAGATCGATGCGCCCACTCAAAGGCCCATCACCTGTCAAGAACATTAAATGCTGAAGTCTGACAGAGTTAGCAGTACGTCCCCCGAGGACTGAACTGTTGACAGCTTTTTTAGAAGACGAAGTGTCGCCGACGTCAGCATCATCATTACTTTCCTCCAGCGGTTACAAGCCACGTGGCCGCCCAACCATTCGCATGAGCCTCTACAGCTATGCGCCTAAATCTCTGCATGCGCCTCAAAAGCCGTACGCCTCGGACTTTTCTCTGATCCCTAAAGACAGAAGTCAAGTCACTACTGAAGCCTCGCATGCGCCTCAAAAGCCATGCGCCTAGACTGGTTCGTGACTCCTAAAGGTTACAAGCCAAAGTCTCCTCATGCGCCCAATCCCAGGCGCATCCTATCTGATCACTCTCCACCAAATCCGAGATCTTTGAACCATGGACCTACAACACGTGTCCTTTGACTCGATTCAGCCTATGAAGGAGTGCTAATCACCCAAGATCTCAGCAACTGAAAGATCCTCTCTATTGCTACGTGTCAGCTCGGTCGCAGCCCACAAAGGCAACAAGAAGGATTCAACTCCTCAACCAGAGCACATCACCCATGCGCCTTCATCAGTAATCACCACGTGGCATCCCCATAAACAGGCACATCCTACATATGCGCGCATAAGCAGCCAGCCTACAAGATATAAATAGAGGGATTATTTCCTTCTTCCACACGGAGAGACATATACAGAGACAGACCTACGAATACACACAGAGAGGCAGATACAGACACTCAACGTCTTCTTCCTCTCCGCAAGCTCCGGCACCCAAAGCAACTCAGACCTTCAGAGAACCGAGAACCGTCGTCAGATCGTCAACGGAGTCAATGCATTACAACTCGCTCCATCGGCACAAGGGACCCAGATAAACAAAAGTGTACTCCTAGGACTACGTCTAAGTCCTATATTGTAACACTGTTCTGTTTGCAATTGAAATTTGTAATCAAAATATTTTATTGGCCAACAAGCTGGCGACTCTGCTGGGGACCTCTTTCTCCTCCACCGAGAAAGTTGTATCGTAATTCGACGACGTGAAGGAGGGCTCCTCCCACAAGACGTTGGTCGTACGTCTCAATCAACAGGCATATGAGGAGTTCATCTCTGAAGGCAGTACGAGTCCTTCGAAGCGGCTCCCGAAGCCGAAGAAGACTCGTCAGGTCTGGGTACGCAAGGTCGGCGCCTCTGGCACCATCACCGAAGGGGATCGCCGATACAGCCTACCCTTCCTGCTGACGTCATCAGCAGCCAAGATGCGCCCACAGGTGCAGCACATTTCTCGAGAAAATGTGCGGCTGACCACATTCCCTAGCCATCTCCTTCTCAGGCGAGGAAGATGCGTCGACGGAGCAGGGGCGCAGCCAATGCCCCGTGCATCACCTCTGATGCGCCATAAAAGGTCTCTGTCTTTGATAGACTCACTCGCTGTAGTGGCGAGGAGAATTTGGACTCTGAGTACTATGCACCCCAGCAGGCTGGTACGAAGAAGTCCAAGGTAGCACGGGCCATGCGCCTCAAACGTGCTATGCCGGCAGCAAACCAGAAGCATACGCTCACAATCATGCGCACTGTTGATGATAAGCTGTATAAGGTCGACTCGGGTGCTTCTGTGCCGAAAATGAGTCGACCTTCAAAGTCCTTGTCTCACTTGGGCGCATCTGTTGCGTTCGCAACCAAGTCGAGCAAGGCAAACCATGTGGTCTTAAACTCTCGCACCTCCACTGGTTGTGCGTCTGAGGTTCGTTCAAGTCATTGTAAATGTTGTTCCCCCACTACTGTTCTGAGCGCCTGTTTGGTGTTGGATCAGGGGACACAACATTTACTTGACCACCCCGACGCTTGGCCTTGCCATGCGCCTGATGGGGGTGCGAAGGTGGCACTCTCCTCCAACAATCTGCGTAACGTGATCACTCATAAACTGTCACGACCCGCTACCCAAATTGTTGGGTCAGGCCGAGTCATGCCTAGCCTACGTTGAGATAAAACTTAGTAAGCTGTTCTAAAGACAACAAGATAAGACTAAATGTGCTAACAGTTCTATAAGTGAAATAAAGTCATAAATGCACCAAACACAAAAGTCGTCGTATATAGTAAAATATCCAAGTACAAGTGAACTGAAAAGTAAAACTGGATACATGTCCAGTTACAAAAAGATACAGTCTAATACATGTCTACTCTCAAAAGTCTAAGTAAACAAAAGACAACTAGGCGAGGTTTCCCGCAGGAACATCCTCGTAAAGCAGAGCCGGGTCCTCGGCAGTAACCCCATAATATGTGTCGCAGAGTAACTCCTCCTCAGTAAGGACACCTACAACGTTATCCTGTCAGGATGGGAGCAAGCACTAAATCTAGCAAACTAGCATATGAAACATGGAAATGAACATAGGAGGAATAACTGGAAAGCATGGCATCACATAGTCTATCATGGCAAGGACACATATGTCATAGAGACAGATGTATATGTAATGTTTAAAACTGTAACAAGTACGTGATCGGTCAATAGATGTACAATGTACTATGGTACATGTAAATGAAATGTACATACGTACAAGTTAACAAGCATAGGTGTACATCCGTACAGAAATACGGGATAATGGCCTGCGGCAAGGTATGCATATAAAATGCGACCTCGCTCGCTACTATAGGGGGGTCATGATCACGTACACTACTATCAGTTTCCCCATAACCCATATTCTAATCATGTGAGAGATACATCAAGACTGTTCTAAGCATGGTAGTAATGAAAAGTACAACATGTGATGTTTTAACTTGCTACCCCAAGGATCAGCATTTAACATGGTTGGATTAGCAGTTCATTTATGTAACAGTATGTAAAGTTCGTAGAAGGTACTTGCCTCTAGCAAAGCAAAACAAACCAGCTACGATAACAGTGCTATGGATATCCGGTAACTCGTCACTGTAGAAATAAATACAATAACTTAGTTTTTACACTAAGCTAAAACACTAGGACACTAATTGGTGAGACACGACTTGTGACTGGGCACCTAGCCAAAATGATGACTTTGGCATCGGAGACCAATCTGGGATGACATACTACTTTAACTAACTTTCTAGGGTCTTTACACTAGTGAGGGGTGGGGTTCAACACAGCTAAAACTTAAAATAACACAAAAAGCTACAAGTCGTAATTAATCAATAAATAAATTAAAAGACCATTGTGTTCTAACAATTTTTGAGATAGACAAAAAGCCTAGTTTTACTTAAAGTAAAGTATCAAAGTGATCCTTGTTAATCATAGAAATTTATTATAATTCTTTTGGAATTTATTAACCAGTACAAGTATTTTATAAAAATCAGTTTTCCTAAGTATACAGAAAAGGAGTTTTGGTTTTATATGCCAAACTAGTGGCAAAAAAATACTATAAAATTATACTAAATTAGCTAACTTAACATAGTATCTAAATACTATTTTTCCATAATTTTAGCAGTACTTTAAGTATTTTTAGAAATCCAAAAACAACATTGCACACAATTGAAATTAAATAATTAATTATCTGCGTATTTTGTCCATGTATATAATTTGAACCAAAGTTCAAATACAGGACCCAAGACCATGAATCAAGTCCAATATGACTTGTACAGGTCTTGAACGTGAGAAAACACATTTGGGCCCAAATACCCATGCTAGGCTTGGACACCAAATGGTTGCAGTAATTTAAATACACTAGAAATACAATTTGGTAATAGTGCAAAATAAATATTATTATTTTAATATGGTAAAATTATACAAAATAATTATATACATACACATGTAAAAAGTACATATATCTATGTATAAGGAAAAATACTTAATTAAAAAGTATATATACATATACAAAATACTGTATACACATATATATATTTGTATATATATAATAATATATATACATCTAAAAATATATACATATATACACATATGTATATAAACACTAACTAATATATACATAAATTTACTAGTTATAAAAATATATATACCTATATAAAATTATAGCTAATATACAGTATATATACATATATATATATATATATATATATATATATATATATATATATATACTAATATATACATATATACATATATATATAAATATATAAACAAAACAGAAAAGAAAAGAAAAAGAAAAAGAAAGGAAAAAGAATACAGAAACAAGGAGGGGGGGCTCGAACCCGAGCACGCAGGGGGGGTTTAGGTTAGGACGGGCTGGCCAGGGGGTCAGCCCATCAGTGGTGTTAGAGTTAGGGCTTTAGTTAATTTTATTTAGGTATTAAGTGTTTAAATAATAATAAAAAATATATAAACACAGTCCTGTGTCCTGACTGTTAGGGACACAGGTGTCTTGTATCCTCGCTCAGCACGATACGTACGATACGAGTTTCACGTGTCCTGGTCTACGCTCGTGTTCGCCAGGACACGACGAACAATTTCGAGCCAACACGAGACACGCACGACACAAAGGAATACTGCCACTCACGTGTCCGGTCGTCGAAGGGGTTTTCGAGGGTCGTGGACGGCGGAGGAGGCATCGGCGAGGCGGCGCTCCGGTGGCGCTGGGCGCGGCTCAGCGCGGCGAGTCGGAAGAGGGTGGTTGGGGGTTGTGGCACTCGGCGTGGGGGCTGGACGAGGAGTTCATCGGAGCTGCGGTTAGGGTTTAGGGAAAAGGAGAAGAACGATGGTCGTGGGGGTGGCTGGAGAGGATTTTGGGTTAGGGTTTGGTCTGGGGGAAGAGAGGGGTTTAAATAGGGGGTCGTGGGCGGTGCTAGGTCGGTCGGGGCAGCCGGAATTGGCGGGGGCAGGCCGATCGTCGTCGTTAGTCGTCGGGCAGGGGGGGTGGGTAGGAGTCTTGCAATAGGGTCCCTAGGGTTTAGGTTATTGCATATAGGTCCCCACAGTAGCAAATGCAAATAATAATTTGCATTTATTAGTTTAAAATAATTAACAAATTACAAACTGATATATTTAACAATTAAGTAAATTGCATACTGATATAAAAATAATTCAAAAATTATAAAATGCTATTTAAATAATCTAATTAATTACAAAAGTCAATTAAAATATTTTAGAAAATTTGTAAATCAATATTTTAATATATATAACTCATTTAAAAATTGTAGAAAAATTCTTAAAAATCCTAATAATTATTTTAAGGCTATAAATGACATTAAAATTTAATTAACACTAATTTAACTAAAATTTGAAAAACAGGGGCTTACAAGTCTTCACTCCTTGAAAAATTTCGTCCTCGAAATTCACAAGGATTGAAGACCCTACAATATTCTAACATAGCAAGCAATACAACAAAATGACCAAGGCTGCGATCGAAACTAACCTCTAAGGTATCAAGCGGGAACGGGTGGTTCCCTCGCAGCGGTTGGATCGAACAAGTAAGGATATCTCTCCCTCATGTCCGACTCCCTCTCCCAAGTAGATTCACCTGGGGAGTGACAGCTCCAAGCTACTCGTACTAGGGGTATAACCTTGTTCCTCAGCCTCTTCTCTCTCCTGTCTAATATCTCCACCGGCTTCTCAGAAACTGTAAGGCTCGGTCCGACCTCCAACTCTGAATGATCTAGCACATGACTGGGGTCTGGAACATATCTCCTTAGCTGAGATACGTAAAAGACGTCATGAACTCCTGCTAGGTTGGGTGGAAGTGCAACCCTGTAAGCTACCTCTCCGATCCTGCCAAGTATCTCGAACGGCCCGATGTATCTGGGGCTCAGCTTCCCTCCTCGTCCGAACCGAATCGTCCCTTTAGTAGGTGATATCTTCACCAGTACCATATCACCGTCTGCGAACTCTATCGGTCTGCGACTAGCATCAGCCCAGTGTTTCTGCCTATCCTGAGCTACTCTGAGCCTGTCTCTGATCATCCCGACTTTCTCTGCTGCATCCGTGATCATCTCTGGCCCAAGCATAACTCTGTCTCCGACATCATCCCAAAAGAGCGGTGTACGGCATCGTCGTCCATATAGCGCCTCGAAAGGAGATATATCGATACTGGCTTGGTAGCTGTTGTTGTATGAAAACTCTACCAAGTGCAGATGGCTCTCCCATGATCCTCCAAAGTCCAGCACGCAGGTCCTCAGCATATCCTCCAGTGTCTGTATCGTCCTCTCAGGCTGCCCATCTGTCTACGGGTGGTACGCCGTACTGAACTTTAGCCTACTGCCCAACTCCTCCTGCAAGCTCCTCCAGTAGTGGGATATGAATCTGCTGTCTCTGTCTGACACGATGCTCACCCGCACTCCGTGTAGACGAACTATCTGCTGCATGTATAGCTCTGCCAACTTCTCGGTAGAAAGCCCCACCTTGAAGGGTATGAAGTGCGCACACTTCGTCAGCCTGTCCACGATGACCCAAATGGCATCCTTCCCTCCTTGGGAACGAGGAAGCCCTGAGACGAAGTCCATCGTAATATGTTCCCACTTCCACTCGGGAATGGATAACGGCTGCAACAAACCAGCTGGCCTCTGGCGCTCCGCCTTGACCTGCTGGCAAACTTGGCATCTCGAGATAAAATGTTATACATCCCTCTTCATCCCATGCCACCAAAGATGTTCCTGCAAGTCACGGTACATCTTGTTAGCACCAGGGTGAATAGAATATCTCGATCGGTACGCCTCCTGTAAGACTGCCTCTACCAGCTCTTCCTTCGGCACGCACAATCGGCTGCCATGCCTCAAGGATCCATCCTCTGCTATCGTGAAGTCATCCAGCAATCCTGCTAATGCCTGGGCTCGAAGTCTGCGAAGGCTCTCATCTGTAGGCTGTGCCTCTCGGATCTGCTCTATCAAACCTGACTGAATGTCAAGCGCCATCATCCGTATCACTGATCCTGGCCGAACTAGCTCGATGCCGAGCTTCTCCAGATCCTCTCGCAAATGCCGATCTATCATCAGATACCATGCCATCGGATGCCTGCTCAGCGCATCCGCCACCACATTTGCCTTCCTGGGGTGATACTGTAAATCGATGTCGAAGTCCTTCATCAACTCCAACCATCGTCTTTGCCTCATGTTCAGCTCTTTCTGCGTGAACACATACTTCAAGCTTTTGTGGTCAGTAAAGATCTCCACACGCTCTCCGTATAAGTAATGTTTCCATAACTTGAGTGCAAAGATCACCGCAGCTAACTCGAGGTCATGGGTAGGATAATTCCTCTCATGAGTCCGCAATTGCCTAGATGCATAAGCAATCACTTTTCCATGCTGTTGTAGGACACATCCTAGCCCCTTCCCAGAAGCATCACTGTATATGGTGAAACCTCCAGAACCTGAAGGTAAAGTCAGAACTGGAGCGGTCGTCAGCCTCCTCTTCAGCTCCTCAAATGCTGTCTAGCAGTCCTCTGACCAGATGTACTCTGCGTCCTTCCGCGTCAGCTTCGTCATGGGTTCAGCTATCCTAGGAAAGTCCTGGACGAACTTTCTATAATAGCCTGCTAAACCCAGAAAGCTCCTGATCTCCGAAACTGACGTCGGAGCCTTCCACGTCTCAACTGCAGCAATCTTCCTGGGATCCACCGAGATTCCATCTCCAGTGACTACATGGCCGAGAAACTCCATTCGGTCTAAAAATTACTCGTACTTCGGCAATTTGGCAAACAATCTCTCCTGCCTCAGAATCCCCAAAACTATCCGCAAGTGCTCTACATGCTCCTCCGGCGTCTTCGAGTATATCAGGATGTCGTCGATAAACACTACGACAAACTTATCCAGATACTGGTGAAATATCTTATTCATCAAATTCATAAAGACAGCTGGGGCATTTGTGAGACCAAATGGCATCACCAGAAACTCGTATTGCCCGTACTTCGTGTTGAACGCCGTCTTCTAGATGTCTGCTGGCCTAAGCTTCACCTGGTGGTACCCGGATCTCAAGTCTATCCTGGAAAACACCTTCGTCCCACTCAACTGGTCGAACAAATCATCTATCCTGGGCAGAGGATATTTGTTCTTAATGGTGATGGCATTCAAGGCCCGGTAGTCAATACATAACCGGACTGTACCATCCTTCTTAGGCACAAAGAGCACTGGTGCTCCCCATGGAGAAGCACTGGATCGAATGAAACCCTTTTTCAACAGGTCATCAATCTGCTATTTCATCTCTATGGCCTCCTTGGGATTCACTCTATAGCAAGCCCGGGATACTGGTGATGAACCTGGCACTAAATCTATAGTGAACTCCACATCTCTGTCAGACAAAAGTCCTGGAAGATCCTCTGGGAATACATCCATAAACTCCCTAATGATAGGGTGTGGCGGTGCTGCATCCCCTACTGTAGCACAACAGTTCGGCTCTAGGATGATCTCCGGCCCTGTCCTCCTGACACTGAATGGTGCTGTGCCTGGGGGACTGAACAAAATACTACCCTCATGACAATCTATAGATGCATGGGCATAGCTAAGCCAGTCCATCCCCAATATGATATCATAACCGGGGAGTGGCATCACAAAGAATCGCCCCTCAAACTCTCTTTCGGCTATCATAATAGAGCATCTATAGCTAGCTCTAATAGACACTGGTCCTCCTCCCGTCATTACTCTACTAATCTCCGCAGTAGGTGTAGATACTAAGTGATGTTCATGCATGAACTCTAATGACAGGAAGCTATGAGATGCACCAGAATCAAATAAGCATAGAGCTAGAAAAGTATGCAAATAAACATGACCTGTAATGACGTCAGCTAAGTAATCGGGCTCTGAAACCTGCTCCGGCTCCGGCTCAAGGGCTAGGCTATAGACCTTCCCCTGAGGTCCCTTCTGCTGCTGCAGATGCTGCCCAAACCTCTGCTGCTGAGTCGGGAGTGGTCCTCTAGGCTTCGCTACTGGGCAGTCCCAAATCTGATGGGTGGCAGACCCACAGACTAAGCATTGCTTCAACCTCTTCCTGCAAATGGAGCTGTCGTGCCCTGGTCTTCCGCAGAAAGAACATATAGCTCCCCTCTGCTGCTGTCCGGGTCCCGGGGCTCTAACTGGCGGGGTCTGATGATGTGGTGTAGGGGGACGGTAAGTCTGCTGTGGCGGCGTCGGTGCTCTCTGCTGGAAAGCCTGACGCTTGGACGGTCCCTCATGATGTACAGAAGCCGGCCTCTTGCTAGACAGAAGACGCTCCTCAATGCTCCTGGCCAACTCTAGACTCTGGTAGTAGTCAGTCATACCGTTCGCCACTATAAGGATGCCAATGTCTGGAACTAGACCATGGAAAAACCTACGGGTCATCTCTTCTGGATCTGCAACCAGACTAGGAGCAAAACGGCTCAGGCGACTAAACTCTGCCGCATAGTCATCAACAGAACGGTTCCCCTGCTGGATGTTCTGGAATCGTAGCCCTATGGCTACTCTAGCAGTGGTCGAGAAGAATTTCTTCTTGAACTGGGTCTTGAACTGATCCCAAGTGGCTCTCCCTCTCGCAAACAACGGCTCATTCCGGAACCAGACTCCTGCTAAGTCTATCAGCAGAAATCCCGCTGCCTCGACCTGGAGGTCATCCGACATCCTAACTCCCAGAAGTTTCCTCTCTACCGAATCTAGCCAGTCATCTGCTACTACTATGCCCTCAGTCCCTGAAAACTCCTTAGGATTCAGTCCCATGAAGTCCTTGATCGTCCCCGCTCTCTGCCGTGGCTCTACATGTGGTGGGACCACGGGACGTCCCTCAGAATGCTCCATGCTATGGCGAAGTAGGGTAGTCTGCTCCTGATGGGTTGTTAGGAACCCCTGAATCAGTGTGAGCAGCTGGTTCCCGTCGAGTGTGACGGAAGCCTGGGTGGGTATAGTGATAGGGGGTGGTGGAAGTATCGGGTCCTGCTGGGCCTGTGATGTGGAAGGTGGTTGTAGTATCTGGGTTTGTGGATCTGTGGAGTGGGGGAATGTGGTAGGTGGAGGGGTATCAGTCGACTGGTCAGCTGACTGGATAAGGAGGGCCCCATTCTCGGGGGTAACATACTGGGATGAACGAGTAAGCACCATCTAAATTACAAAATAAAAGGACTTATAAGGACTTATTTAAAGTAAGCAATCATAGACAAGAAAATTTAATTATAATAGCAAATATATGATATTTTCCTATGTTGTAATCCTAGCATTCCTCTAGGTGTTCTAAGCGTCATTCCTAATGTTGTCTAATTACCTTAAGTTCCTAATTGCAGGCATGCTTGGTACAATAACGTAACCAAACAGTTTAGTCAGGACCTGCATGGGCCACCACTAAAAACATGTCACGACCCGCTACCCAAATTTTTGGGCCAGGCCGAGTCATGCCCAGCCTACGTTGAGATAAAACGTAGTAAGCTGTTCTAAAGACAACAAGATAAGACTAAATGTGCTAACAGTTCTATAAGTGAAATAAAGTCATAAATGCACCAAACACAAAAGTCGTCGTATATAATAAAATGTCCAAGTACAAGTGAACTGAAAAGTAAAACTGGATACATGTCCAGTTACAAAAAGATACAGTCTAATACATGTCTACTCTCAAAAGTCTAAGTAAACAAAAGACAACTATGCGAGGTTCCCCGCAGGAACATCCTCGTAAAGCAGAGCCGGGTCCTCGGTAGTAACCCCATAATATGTGTCGCAGAGTAACTCCTCCTCAGTAAGGACACCTACAACGTTATCCTGTCAGGACGGGAGCAAGCACTGAATCTAGCAAACTAGCATATGAAACATGAAAATGAACATAAGAGGAATAACTGGAAAGCATGGCATCACATAGTCTATCATGGCAAGGACACATATGTCATAGAGACAGATGTATATGTAATATTTAAAACTGTAGCAAGTACGTGATCGATCAATAGATGTACAATGTACTGTGGTACATGTAAATGAAATGTACATACGTACAAGTTAACAAGCATAGGTATACATCCGTACAGAAATGCGGGATAATGGCCTGCGGCAAGGTATGTATATAAAATGCGACCTCGCTCGCTACTATAGGGAGGTCATGATCACGTACACTACTATCAGTTTCCCCATAACCCATATTCTAATCATGTGAGAGATACATCAAGACTGTTCTAAGCATGGTAGTAATGGAAAGTACAACATGTGATGTTTTAACTTGCTACCCCAAGGATCAACATTTAACATGGTTGGATTAGCAGTTCATTTATGTAACAGTATGTAAAGTTCGTAGAAGGTACTTGCCTCTAGCAAAGCAAAACAAAACAAACTACGATAACAGTGCTATGGATGTCCGGTAACTCGTCACTGTAGAAATAAATACAATAACTTAGTTTTTACACTAAGCTAAAACACTAGGACACTAATTGGTGCGACACGACTTGTGACTGGACACCTAGCCAAAATGATGACTTTGGCATAGGAGACCAATGTGGGGTGACACACTACTTTAACTAACTTTCTAGGGTCTTTACACTAGTGAGGGGTGGGGTTCAACACAGCTAAAACTCAAAATAACACAAAAAGCTACAAGTGGTAATTAATCAATAAATAAATCAAAAGACCATTGTGTTCTAACAATTTTTGAGATAGACAAAAGGCCTAGTTTTACTTAAAGTAAAGTATCAAAGTGATCCTTGTTAACCATAGAAATTTATTATAATTTTTTTGGAATTTATTAACCAGTACAAGTATTTTATAAAAATCAGTTTTCCTAAGTATACAGAAAAGGAGTTTTGGTTTCATATGCCAAACTAGTGGCAAAAAAATACTATAAAAATTATACTAAATTAGCTAACTTAACATAGTATCTAAATACTATTTTTCCATAATTTTAGCAGTACTTTAAGTATTTTTAGAAATCCAAAAATAACATTGCACACAATTGAAATTAAATAATTAATCATCTGCGTATTTTGTCCATGTATATAATTTGAACCAAAGTTCAAATACAGGACCCAAGGCCATGAATCAAGTCCAATATGACTTGTACAGGTCTTGAATGTGTGAAAACACATTTGGGCCCAAATACCCATGCTAGGCTTGGACACCAAATGGTTGCAGTAATTTAAATACACTAGAAATACAATTTGGTAATAGTGCAAAATAAATATTATTATTTTAATATGGTAAAATTATACAAAATAATTATATACATACACATGTAAAAAGTACATATATCTATGTATAAGGAAAAATACTTAATTAAAAAGTATATATACATATACAAAATACTGTATACACATATATATATTTGTATATATATAATAATATATATACATCTAAAAATATATACATATATACACATATGTATATAAACACTAACTAATATATACATAAATTTACTAGTTATAAAAATATATATACCTATATAAAATTATAGCTAATATACAGTATATATACATATATATATATATATACTAATATATACATATATACATATATATATAAATATATAAACAAAACAGAAAAGAAAAGAAAAGAAAAAGAAAAAGAAAGAAAAAAGAATACAGAAACAAGGAAGGGTGGGCTCGAACCCGAGCACGCAGGGGGCGGTTTAGGTTAGGACGGGCTGGCCAGGGGGTCAGCCCATCAGTTGTGTTAGAGTTAGGGCTTTAGTTAATTTTATTTAGGTATTAAGTGTTTAAATAATAAAAAAATATATAAACACAGTCCTGTGTCCTGACTGTTAGGGACATAGGTGTCTTGTATCCTCGCTCAGCAGGATACGTACGACACGAGTTTCACGTGTCCTGGTCTACACTCGTGTTCGCCAGGACACGGCGAACAATTTCGACCCAACACGAGACACGCACGACACAAAGGAATACTGCCACTCACATGTCCGGTCGTCGAAGGGGTTTTCGAGGGTCGTGGACGGCGGAGGAGGCGTCGGCGAGGCGGCGCTCCGGTGGCGCTGGGCGCGGCTCAGCACGGCGAGTCGGATGAGGGTGGTTGGGGGTTGTGGCACTCGGCGTGGGGGCTGGACGAGGAGTTCGTCGGAGCTGCGGTTAGGGTTTAGGGAAAAGGAGAAGAACGGTGGTCGTGGGGGTGGCTGGAGAGGATTTAGGGTTAGGGTTTGGTCTGGGGGGGAGAGAGGGGTTTAAATAGGGGGTCGTGGGCGGTGCTAGGTCGGTCGGGGCAGCCGGAATTGGCGGGGGCAGGCCGATCGTCGTCGTCGGTCGTCGGGCGGGGGGGTGGGTAGGAGTCTTGCAATAGGGTCCCTAGGGTTTAGGTTATTGCATATAGGCCCCCACAGTAGCAAATGCAAATAATAATTTGCATTCAGTAGTTTAAAACAATTAACAAATTACAAACTGATATATTTAACAATTAAGTAAATTGCATACTGATATAAAAACAATTCAAAAATTACAAAATGCTATTTAAATAATCTAATTAATTACAAAAGTCAATTAAAACATTTTAGAAAATTTGTAAATCAATATTTTAATATATATAACTCATTTAAAAATTCTAGAAAAATTCCTAAAAATCCTAATAATTATTTTAAGGCTATAAATGACATTAAAATTTAATTAACACTAATTTAACTAAAATTTAAAAAACAGGGGCTTACAAGTCTTCCCTCCTTGAAAAATTTCGTCCTCGAAATTCACAAGGATTGAAGACCCTACTATATTCTAACATAGCAAGCAATGCAACAAAATGACTAAGGTTGCGATCGAAACTAACCTCTAAGGTATCAAGCGGGAACGGGTGGTTCCCTCGCAGCGGTTGGATCGAACAAGTAAGGGTATCTCTCCCTCATGTCCGACTCCCTCTCCCAAGTAGATTCACCTGGGGAGTGACGGCTCCAAGCTACTCGTACTAGGGTATAACCTTGTTCCTCAGCCTCTTCTCTCTCCTGTCTAATATCTCCACCGGCTGCTCAGAAACTGTAAGGCTCGGTCCGACCTCCAACTCTGAATGATCTAGCACATGACTGGGGTCTGGAACATATCTCCTCAGCTGAGATACGTGAAAGTCGTCGTGAACTCCTGCTAGGTTGGGTGGAAGTGCAACCCTGTAAGCTACCTCTCCAGAACGTAGCTGGGGATAGCCAGGACGAAGCTCCAGGAGAGGCAACTCCCCTACAGGAGAGTGAGGCCGAGAGTGAAGTCTCAACCGATCCATCCACTTCCAGCCGTGTCATGACAGTATACATAACTGGGGGTGATACTGAGCCAGATGCGCAGCCAGCAGACCTCGTCCAATGTATGGATACCCTGGAGGAAGGACTCAAAACCCTCTTTGCCTCCATACAAACACTGACTCAAGCAGTGTTTGAAATACGGTCCGCTTTGGCCAGAGCGCCTTCTACCGGTCCTGACCCAGGAGCCAATGGAGAATCAAGTGTACCCCTTCAACGGGTATCCTTGGATACAGATCACCGCGAAGCACCACGGACGTCGGAGCCTTCAAATGCTCGACTCCAGGCGGTACCACCTTTCCCGACTCCCAGCTCCACGGAAGACGTGGTCGAAATGATCAGGGACTTGCACGAGCGCTTTGAGTCCAAGAATAGACAAGAGGAGCGCCAAAAGATGGAGATTCCCCAACCATATCCCCTCGAATGGAACAAAGTGGTTTATCCTCCTAAGTATAAACCATAAACGTTGACGCCATACGATGGAAAGGACTCTCCGCGTCGCTATCTGACGTACTTCCAGTCTCAAATGGGACATCTCCCGAAGGTGGATGCCCTACCCACCAGCATATTTGTCGGGGTACTGAAGGGAGTAGCATACGACTGGTACTGCAGTCTTCCCGATAACTCCATATCTTCTTTCGATGACTTGATGCGTCTCTTCTTCGACCGTTTCTACGACGGTGGAAAGGACATGACAATGGCGTCCCTCATAGAGATACGTCAGAAGGAGAAGGAAACAGTTCGAGTATTCATCGAACGCTTCCGACAGGCCTGCTTCAGACTGCCCCCGGGCATGCCAGAACATGCACTTCTCTCCTCTTGCAGCATGAACATGCTGCCTACGATCAAACTCTGGCTCAACTCTACTCCTCCTCCAGACCGGAGTTCCTTGATCATCGAAGCCGAAGCAGCAGAAAAGAAGGCGTCCAATGCTCGCCTTCTGGGAGTTAGTTTTCCTGCCTTTGAGGACAAGGAAAAATGGCCTGCAGCCAGCAACCCGGACAAGAGACGAAGGGGAAACAGACATTGACTGTCAATACCTCCAAAGGTGCATCAGCACCTACCAAGAAGCCTCCACTTGCACCAAGGCCAAAGAAGGTTTATTCTTTCAACGATGAAGACACCCTGCAACTCTTCATGATACTGAAGCAGGGTGACAAGATCAAGTTGCCGGACCCGAAGCATCCCGACGATGTTGGGAAAGTGGACAATCCGAGGTATTGTCACTACCATCGGTTTGTTGGACATCTAACTAAGGACTGCCACATCCTCAAAAACTACATCCAGCGCATGATCAATGCGGATGTTATCTCCGTCGACTACGAGGAAAAAACGATCTTGGCCAACCTGGTGTCACTCCAATTTGGCACCTTGCTGCCAACCACAACACAAGATGGCGTCGTCCCCATCCCTAAGACGACAATGGAGGCGGTCAATCTACCACCTACTCGTGACAACGTGAGTGGACTCATCCCACTCACCACATCCCGGGGAGAGGTCTTATGGGTTCACCCTGATCTCGTCTCCGAGGTTACTCAACCGGAGGTACGCTCTGTCTCTAAAACTAAGGGCAGGAAGATCAAGTCTTGCCGCATGGTCTCTTCCTCTGCAGAAGAGGCACTTTCTGTACAGACGCGTTCACATCAGAATGCCCAACCTGACGAAGCTGTCGTCGAGGTGGTGCCTCCTTGCACCATTCCTGCTGCCCAGAAAGAGGGCTCATCTAGGCCTCCAGCAGCCAATAAGTAGAAGCATATAGAGGCCCGTTTCGACAAGCCTCTGCGAAAGGAGAATGCTTCGAGGATAGCCAAGCCCCACAACTTCGACATACTGGCACAACTTACCAGTACTCCTGTCCGCCTATCTCTGTTTGAGCTCCTTCGTCTTTCCAAGGACACTCGTGAAGCTCTCTCTGAAGCCCTGAAGGATGCTGAGTCCTTCATCAGTCAGGTCAAGCAGCCTGAGGATACTCCGACTACGTGCGCACTGTCATTGTGCGGATGAAGTTATCCCCAACATAACCTTTACTCAACAAGACATGCTGCTCAAACACAACCGACACAACAGGCCACTGTATTATACAGGGTATGTCGGTTCCGTCAAGGTGAAGCAGATTCAGATCGATCCGGGGTCTTCCCTCAGCATCATCCCGAAGACGCTGCTCTCAACACTGGGGATCCCAATATACCGACTGGCGCCTTCCAATACGATAATCAGTGGCTTCAATGCTAGCAAAAGCGAGCTGCTGGACAAAATACGGCTGAAGTGTCATATTGGTAACCTCAGAACCGAGGTGACTTGCTATGTCGTAGATGCTGACGTCAACTACAACCTCCTACTGGGTCGTCCGTGGCTGCATGAGTACATGGTGGCGCCATCTATACTCCACTAATGTATGAAGTACGTGTCCTCCAATGACATCATCCGGACGGAGTTCGCAGACATTGACCCTTTCAAAGGGGTCAAAGCCTACTTTACTGATGCTACCCTATACAAGTCATTCGATGAAGGGGAAGCCAACGACGCTGATGATGAAGCAGAAATAGTGGCAGAGCCGTACATGGAGCCAGAGATGATTCCCGATGCTCCTTTGAAAATTTGACTTAAAGGAAAACCGCTTCAGATGCTGCCTCCCATGGCCATCAAGCTACCTGAAAAAGTACCAACTTCTCTTGGTAGAACACCTACTGAAGCTCCCTTGAAAATACGGCTTAAGGAAAAGCCGCCTCAAACATCGGCTCCCCTTGTGGCAAAACTACAAGGGAAGGCACCAACCACTGAAGGCGCAGTTGAGGCACCTCTGAAGGTGCGTCTTAAAGGCAAGCCTCCGCAATAATCCGTCTCATCCAAGCTGCCAGAGAAGGCCCACATAGCCTTTTCGGACCCCAAGATCAAAGCTGCGGTGGACTCTCCCGATCTAACCCCAGTACTCACAGATGAAGAGCTAGTGGAATATATCTCTGCTGCTGTAGGTGTACCTTCTTTGGACAATGTAATCCTGCAGGATAAAATCTCATGTTTTATCAATAATAGAGTATCTTTTAATTATTCTAGTCTTCCACATTGGAATGCCATGTATACATTAGATAACGCTCTACGGTCGTTGCAAACACAAATAACGACCGTCCATCATATAAATCGAGTAGTCCCGTCCCAAGGGGTCTGTTTTGTAGTCCTACCGCAGAATCGAGACAAAGAATCCATCATCTTCGATAAAGTCGAGCGTCATCAAGATCTTCCGCCACTCGAGCAAGAACCAGATACCGGCATAATACAAGTCTATCAGTACACGGACAAGATAAAGTACCTCATCCAAAAGATGGGGTACGATCTAAAAAGCAATAAAGGCCTGAACTACGACAAGGGTCGACGCCTTCCTCTCCGGCTACCAACACCTAAAAAAAGGCTGCAGGACTACTATCATCGAACTCGACGGGGGGTGGGCTATGTCACGCCGCCGTCAACTCCAGAGAGTTCGAAGGCAGAAGAAGTAGAACATTCTCATTCATCCGAAGCATCAACTTGGGATTCCGATACCAGTATCGGATCAGTCTTCAAGAAAGTGCTATCAGCCAACATGACATCTGCACAATCTCAAGAAGATGAAGGTGAAGACCAAACACCGGAATTCTTCGAGGAAGAACCCTGGGCTCAACGCCTAGGAGAACAGTGTGAGTCTCGTTTTGAATTACGCGAACCCCTACCGAAGACGAAGTCGAGCAGATCGACCTTGGGGATGGATCTTCTTCCAAACCTATCTTCATCAGCAAAAGTCTAAAAAGAGAAGACTGTCACTACCACATTTCTAGTATGGGGGTATTTTGGTTATTTTGAATTTTTGGGATTTATTTGGAATTATTGTGAATTATTGAGATTTATTAGAATTTATATGATTTTTAATATAATTTAATTAGGGGTTATTCTAGACTTTGACTAGTGTTGACTTTGGAGCCTAACCTAAAAGCTAACCCTAGCCATGACTACTTGGTTAGATTATGAAATCCTAGTTTGATTTAAGTTAATCATATCCTAGTCATTAGAACCAATTTGGAAATAGGAAGTTGAATAGAGATTTGATTAATGGCTTATGACTTCACAAGTCATGATTAATGACTTAAGCCCATAGCTTGTGAATTTGGCCAAGCCCATTAGCCAACCTAAAACCTAACCCTAACCCTAGCTTGGCCGGCCACATTGGGAACCCTACCTCTATTTATACTCTCTTCTATTTAGGGCTAGCCTCCTTTAGGAAGTTCACATTTGAAAAAAAGAGGTAAATCCCATATTTAGAAATTCCTAGAAAATCCATTTCAACTTCTTTTTAATCCAAACAAATTGCAATAGGTTCTAATTTAGGTATTCTTGCTGTGTGTGTAATTATTTTCAGTTTGTTAACAATTTGGTGAAGTTTGGGAAGCAAGGAGAATACCCCCTCTTTGGAGCTTTTGAGGAGTTTTGACACCTATAGCTAAATCCTTAAAACTTTATTATAGATGCTGTTATTTTTGCATATCAACCTAGATCTAGGTGTCCCCAAGCTAACCCTAGAATTTTGTGGCATTTTGCATCCATTTCGTGTCCTAGATGGACACGTATCAGTCCACTACAATAGGTGTTTGTGGAAATGTCCCTAAGAGTTTAATGCTGCTGTTTTAGAATTCTATTTGAAGAGGACTGTAGATCTAGGTTCGATCTTCGATTTTTGTGAAGAGACCATGGTGGTTTTGTGTCTGTGTCCGGTGCTATTTGGGTTGGTCACGGCTGTTCACACACTGGTTTGATTTCTGTTCAGTTCCCTGCTACTCGAGGGGTCGTACTCGTTGGACACGATGACTCAGGTCATGCCACTTGGCGTGGGCCAAGGGGCAATGACTGATACGAGGTCCTCTAAGTTGGAGATGCTCTCGTGTCGTGTCGGACACACACTTGACCCCACAAGGGGATTCCACAGCACTGTGTACGTGTAATTTAGGGCTCGGACACGCTCGTTTCAGTCACGACATGACACGTTTTAACCCAATTCAGGGTGACACATAGGTAGCTGGGTCCTAGGCGAATCTAGGGCTGTGATCACGAGTTCTAGTTTGGCCTACGACACGAGCACGACACGCGTGCACATCACTGACTGACTGTTTGTGTCTGTGTGACCTGTTTTGGGTTTTATATTGTTTGGACACTTTTGTGTCCACTTGGGTGGACACAAATAACATGTAAGACACGTGCACACCCTATATTACATTTACCAACCAACAAATTCCCATCTTAACATGTTTTTGATTGATATTTTGCATTTACCCGAATTCTGATACCAAGTTATATTTCAGTATTTTCCAGTTTTGGAATTCGAACTTTGGCAGTTTAATTAACCTATTTAATTCACTAATTTATATGTTTAAGATCGTAGTATGATGTACCTACATGTATTCTAGCTGTGGGTCAATTTTGGGATGAATTGGTTGGGTTTTGATCTCAAAACTGGTTGTTAATGTGGGGAAGGGCTGAAAACTGTTTTATAATGAATGAATTGGTTTCCTTTCCTTTTCCTTCCCTGTTTTACTGAACACATTGGACACACACTTCACAAACTTGCATGTTCACTTGACACAATCTCACTCCTTCATTCACTTCACTATTCACTTATCACCACTCTTAGTTTGTATGTTTTGACACACTCACTTGTATACACACACACACACACACTTAACTGTTAACACATTGAACACACACAAACCACATTGACCCTATGCTAGAACACAATGTACATACACACACTCACATCACTCACTCACTTAATTGTTAGCTAAATCACTCCCCCTCTTACACATGTTCACACACACTCATTGACACTCCCCTCTACCTCACTCCTTCTATCACTCTATATATTATGTATATATATTATTGTTGTGTGAATAGCTATATAGATAATGTATTAATATATTGTGATATTGTGTGCATATATATAGGTGTGTGTTGACTTGGTTGACCTTGTATGATGTGTGTGATACTAGAATAGGCTTGTTAGGACCTAGAGTGACTTGTTAAGCCTAGATTAGACTAACTTAGACTAGTTTGACC
The DNA here is from genome assembly GCA_029216955.1 of Iris pallida. Classification (NCBI taxonomy): domain Eukaryota; kingdom Viridiplantae; phylum Streptophyta; class Magnoliopsida; order Asparagales; family Iridaceae; genus Iris; species Iris pallida. Next base: position 2,706,224 of record JANAVB010004599.1, on the reverse strand, counting down.
ATAGTTGACCTAGTTTGACTGTTAGAGTTGACCAGAGTTGACCAAGAGTTGACTTTGGTCTAGATTGACCTAGATTCATGTAGAATGTATTGAATTGCATCTTATTACCATTTTGGACCTGTTGTGACTTGTGCTGTTCTGATTAGGAGCCAGACACCTCTCTTCGGACAGTACATTTCATCCAGACACTCAGATACTAGGCGGGTACATTCTCTGATCATTTCATATCTTGTTAGAATTATATTCCTGCTTTAGATTACTTTACTTGATGCTGTCATGATATTATCACGAATTAGTACTATATGGATCTCTTCATACGATATTATCCCCCTCGGGAGCATCGGGTACATTATGTCATGTGCGTTTCACTTTCATCATGTACTCCTGTGCTTTCACCATACATATACACTCTTGTGAATCATGTACTCTCATGTTCACGGAGCCCTCATGTATACTATCACGTGCACCCTTTCATGGGCCTTCATGTGATATCACATATATTAACATAACCTGCTTAGATCCTTGTGTATTGATTGGGGAAACGGGGGAGTGCAAATAGTCATGTGAACAAATTCTATAGTAGTGTAGATCATGTGAAACTCCTTAGTGTAGATCATATACTAATCTGTCCTGTTCACATGTGCTATCCTATACTCTACATCACTAGCCACTGTTAGTTCTCTATATACAGTGGCTATTTACTTACAGTTCTCTTTCTTTTACATCATGTACTTCCTTTCAGTTTCCTGTATCTTACTCTACTGCATATTTATATTTCTAATCTGCTATGATCTATTGAGATGTATTGTGCTCGTTTCTGTCCTGACTGGACCTGTTGAAAATATTACAGAGGACAAGGAGGAGGCCTGTGTGGATACCTTCTACGGGACAGCTCTAGATGACACCAGTAATCCGGATTTCCAGCCGGATCCACTAGCTGTAGAGACTGAGACTCCCTAGTCTAGTTTTTACTATTTCTGTCATTTGAGATCTTGGATTGTATATATTCTTTCATACTCTGTAGTTGAGACCTTGTATTCTGGATGTTTGCTGAGATGTTATCTTAGACACTTAGACTCTTTTGATCATCTGTATTTCATTTTGAGTTCTATATCATATCGTACTTCTTCTTCCTTAGTTGTGATTGAGTTTACTTTCTGCTATGTCACCCCCATTTGGGGAGTATAAACTGCTTAGCATTATATTGTTAGATGTTGTGACCTAGAACAGCGTTCTACCGCCGATACTGCGACGTAGGCTGGACGTACCTACTTTTCGTGCCCTTACTCTAGGGTGCGGGTCGTGACAAAGATCGAGAATCTTTAATCCAACTGGCTAAAGAATATATCGATGTCTTCGCCTGGAGCTACGAAAATATGCCGAGACTTGATAAACAGATTGCGATGCATATGCTTAACATCTTACCTGATGCCAAGCCTATAAAACAACAACAACGACGTTTTCGTCCTGACATCATGAACGCTATCGATCAGGAAGTAGACAAACTCCTGACCAACGAATTTATTCGTGAAGAACTGAAACACCCCAGTCCCAAAATACGTAGGACTAGGAACGTAAACATGCCAGCTGTATACATACGAAGTACACTCCAATATATGGAAATCTCGTATGAATACATAAGCTGTAAAATGCAGTAGAACCATAACTAATCTCATCCACACAAAATAAATGAATAAAAGATATCATATAATGAAAATGAATTGTCTTGATACAATATATTGCGCGGAGACAAATCCACTACCAACAAGTAAAGGAAAAATACATGAGAAAAGAAATAAATTTGGCGAGCGAAGCGAAGACGATCCAAGTGCAATCATCCTCAAAGAAATAGCGATGATCAGGGCTAGAGCTAGAACACCTGCAAAAGACAAGAGCACACACCTGGCGAGATAACCAGGTCCTCAGAGAGACGTAACAAGACACATAATATCAAGCCATATAAACTGAATAAATATTGCTCAAATAAATAAGTCAATTGAATTATAACATGGTCCAATACACACCTATTGAACTAGCGTACCATCCCCCCAACCAAACAAGGAAAGAAGGTGGTAAACTAATTCACGGTGACGTATCTTTCCATGCTATGAATCCAATATGGTATCCGGACCCCAACAAGGTTCAATACCTTCTCATCGAAGTAGTAAGTCACACCTACAACAAAACAAGGACAAGATGTGACGGACTAATCCACGACAAGATATTGTTCCAAGCCACGGTCAGATACAAGTACCCAAACTAAGAGTACTCATACCTAACGGATAAGGACGCCTAACCGTTCTAAGTGAATACAGTTTTAAGAACAGTTCATGGTCGCATGACTACCGGATCAAGTCAAGAAAATACCAATGCAGTACCTCAGTAGCGAGTCACAACACCATATACTATTCCTCAGTATCGAGTGAGTCTATAGCATATAGTCTACCTATCGTTCCTCAGTAGCGAGCGAGTCTACGATAGATAGGGTGGTAGTCAACTTCCAATCATGTTCTCCCCGCCCAATGCCAACTCATAACTGCTAAGTCTTCTAGCATGCAATTCTATTAGCAGTTATTTTCTAACGCACGGCTTATACGTACTGGTGGCCAGCCAATCACGCATGTTCGAGTCCTATATGTGACTCACAAAAACGTGATATAAATGTGTCAAGGCCTATGAATGCAACACACAAAGGTGGTCCCTTAAATCTAGGTTTAATGTGTAAGAAAACTAATACATAGCCGAAAATATAAATGAACAGTAAGTTCTAACAGGTTATGCCATGTATCACAGTTTATTTTGCATAAAAAATAATAAATAATGCATGAAATATGAGCTAAAATAAATAAACAAAAAAATGGCAAGGTGTCTTGCCTGAGGGTGGTGCGAGATGTAGCAAAATCCAACCGTCAGAATCGTCAACACAAAGTCAAAATCCACAAGAAGCTCTGGATGCTGAAACAAACATCACGAACGAGTTTGGAATAAAAGATATGCCTAGGAAACGCCTATCCAAAAGTAAAATTCTGGAACAGGGCAAAATCGTAATTTCGAGTCAAAACGATATCCGCCGTTGGACCCGTTTTGCACCGAACTGCGTGCCAGTACCTAAGGTCGCTAAAGTCGTCAAACTACATGTCTACGGATTCAGTTTAAGGAGACGAACTCAACGGTATGTCTAGTTTTGGATTCCGATGAGCCGTACACAAATTCGCCCGTTAGAGTGGGTCGTGGGCCCGCCAAATAGGCATTCCACTCGACCTTCTCAGAATCAGACCAAACTTGGCATACAGGACCAAAAAAATGATACGGTTCTGCTGGCGCAAGTTTTGTCTCGATACGACGAACATACACGAAGTTATGGCCAAGTTTGCAAAAGGTCGATACGGGGGTATCTCGGCGGATACGCACTGATTTTGTCGCGCACATGCAACAAAATCGGGTTCCGTCTGTTCCCACATGTCAGCAACACCCATACGCGCCTTTTGATGCATATAGTGCACGACCACGTCACCCGATTTGTCGGGGCGCACGGCGTATCGGGTGAAATTTATCGAAATCGATTATTTTCAAAACTGTTTTTGGACGATTTTTGAACTGGTTTATTGCGAAAACAAAAACAAATTAAATAGAGATAATTGAAAGGTTTTAAACATGGTTATGTAGGCTGTAATTAGGGAAAGAAAAATAGGAATTTGGTTTACTAGGTTGGAGGAAAAATGGTTTCCAATATCGATCCCAAAAACTGTTTTCTGTGGCCAGAACTCGTGTTTTTATTCAATTTTTAGATTCGATTTCCCGTCGATTTAGGGCAATATTCTTAAATCTAACTGAAGGGTTTTGAAGGTGGTCAAATAGGCTATTCGTAGGAGTTAATAGAACTGGAACCCATCTATCGTAGGAGGAGAAATTTGATCGGAATGAGGAGTACCTTGAACGGGATGAAACAGAGGGCAGCTCTGTTTTACGGCGGCCTGGTTGCGCTCCGGCGGTCGATGGCTGACTTCAGGCGGCTAGGGATGTGCGAGGTAGGTCGCCCAAGGTTGGGGTTGAAGAAGATTGGGCTTGGGCTGCTCGAGTTGCTCGGGATTCTCTATATCGGGATTTTGGATGGAAATATCATCCGATCAAACTTCAGATTTTTAAACTGGGATTTAAATCATGATTTGAGATTCAAATTTAGTGAGTAGATATAGTAGGATTTGTATAGATCCCGAAGGGTTTGGGTTGTGGGAAATTTGGAGAAGGATTTGTCGAAGATTTGAGGGAATTCAAATCTTCCCTCGTGGTTCTGTCCGCTTGGAAGGGGCCTTCGGGTTGCAGGGGATTAGTAGGGATCTCATAAAAAAAACACCTTGGCCAAGTTCCCTCTGCTGTGCGAGCTTTGTGGTCTCAGTGGTTCGCGGAAAGGAATAAGGAAAATTGTTGAGTACTGTTCCTGTAAAGGAACAGTACACGTGCCCTTTTCTTCTTTTTTTCTTTTATTTTTTCTATTAGTACTGGAAAACCTATTTATATATATTTATATACATATAACTTAGTATATTTACAAGTATGACTCAAAATAGTGTTATACAAATTTCTAAAAATCTACATTATGAATTATAGTAGTATAAAAATTATTGTTGTAAAAAAAATCTCATTAACAAGCCATGTACAAATATTTGATATCTATCATAATTTATTTTAAATCTAAAATATATACACTTATATGGATACATGTATAGCTTACATATATATGTATATTCATCATATAATACCAGAAAATCATGAAAATTTAATAACTCAATAGAGATACTTTTAATATCAATTGTTGAAAGCAACAATAGAACCTAAAAACTACTGCCAGTTTTGATTTAATAAAAGCAAACTATATATAGATATTTCTAAATAGTTTGATTAATATAAACTACCATAAATATTTAGAATAAAATCAAAATTTCTAAAATTCAGTAACCACTTAAAAACATATTTAGAGTGAAATCGTGCAACAAATACTAATCGTAGTATTTATGTTGCTAGTTTTGCTATGAAAGAAATTTATAAAATTTAATACCAAACTTGTATAACATATATATATAAATAATTCAACACAAAATATATAACCAATTATAAATCATAGAATAATCCTCCAAAATTTTTGGGGGATTACATCCTACCCAACTTATAAAAATTTCGTCCTCAAAATTTTGGAATAATAAGGTAGATGGGGTGGAGGGGTAGAAGGAGTAGTTTAAGGCGAGGATATCGCCACATGACTAAAGTGATACCTTGGATCCCTTTCTCAAGTACAGTGCATTGTCTCTCTAAGACAAGAACAATAAAGGGGTTCAAGATGATGCTATTGAGTACGAAGGAGTAGTTCATAGGCGACGAAAAATAATTCAAAAGAGAATTGCCAAGGCTGTCGCGGATGAGACTCTAGGGGCACGTTTTACTATGTCTCCATCCACGTAGGGTAATATAAGTACAGCGAACCAAAGTGCAATAGGTTGATCAGACCATCGTGCACCGGTTCTGAACAGACAATATGTTAGTAAGTGCACCCAATAACACATATGTCATGAACAAGCTCGATAAAAGAATAAGCTTGTAAAACTAAGACTAAATTATCAGCATAAGGTAGTCAAAATATACCGGAGGTAATGATGAAGGAAATTAAATAGTCCAAGATCTTTTAAAATTAAGTCTTGTCCGAAGTGTGGGCCTATGCAGTTGGCTTTGTTGGCTAGCTAAGTTAGTGTCCTCTGAATTTATAGTCTGAGTGAACTCATCAACAGGATTCATAAGGACAAAGGATTTGTTAGGTTGTGAGGTATTCTACCCAACTTACAAGAGTTCAACTAATAGTGTGATGGGACAACGGGTCAAGCAATCAAGATAAAGTACAAAGTAAAGCATTTAAGGAATTAAGTAGAACACAATCACATATAGCGTCAAAAGGCTTAGTCAAGGTTGGATCTCTAATTGAAGTCAAAAAGTATTTTGGTATCATGGTAGAGGTTATAGTTTAGTTATTTTGACCAGAAAGTCATATCAAAAAAATAGAGTACAAGGAGACGTGTTTTAGTGGGACATGATATACCTAGATGATGGTGAGCTCGTCTAGATCTTGTATATGAAATTTGTTTGAAGGTAACAGCTGGTCTCGTGCTCTGAATAGCAAGGTCACGATCGAGGACACCAAATGATCTAAATAGAAAATGGGTGTTCATGAGGCACTAATTTATCATCTAGTGGAAACTAATTTATCCTAATCAATTGGTAAAAGAAGTCTAGAGGGCATTCAATCTATAATCTCCAGAAATTCCTCTCTCAAAACTAAAACCAGGGCACGAATTTATGATTGATAAAGTTAGAAATATTCCAAGTCGTGGTATCATACCATGACTTGATATCAAAGGGTAACAGATAACATGATGCGGTGGATATTAATCAAGGACGAAGTAATTTCGAGTAGATGGAAGGATATTGTGTCTGTCATCCTTGTGTTCCCATGGGGATCCTTCTGGCATGAAACACTATAATGACATACAAACCGAGGACATGGGCCATTTCACATATACAAGGTCTATAAAAAGGTATCTAACTCTAAGGCTTGTCTTGGAAATCCTTTTTGACCAAATCCTTAATCGTTATTCTACGCAAGTCTGGCTATGATACGGGTTATGGGTTTACTAAAGATGTTTATAGGTAGTACCCTGCAGTACAATTGCTAACTCTTAATTCCAATGTGTTTAGGGAGACGAGGTAACTATTCTATGCATGGATAGGACACAAATGAAGTTGCATCAATAATGTATTAACTAGAATAATACCTGTGGTATTTGTCAACTCGGGAAGGGTGTCTAGCACTGTCATGGTGAATGCTTGTCCTTGTCTCAGATTATTCATCTCTTCTCTAGTAGGCCTATACTCTGGTGTCTGGCCCTCCAAGGCTGGTCCCTCCTGATATTCTTCTAAGGAAAGTGGTTTTGGTGCACCTGGCCCGAGAGTTATTGGCCCTCGTAACTGCTGCTGTGATGGTGCTGGAGCTAGACCGGGTGTGGCATGTCGGTTAGGGCAATCTCGAAGTTTATGCTCATTGGAACCGTAATTGAAGCAACACTTTAGTCGTCGACGACAATCCTTCTGCTGGTGCCCTCTCCTTCCACAAAACTGGCAGATTATTGTACTTGAAACTTGGTAGGGCACGGCTTGCTGCTGATATTGTGCAGTAAGTCGTCGTTCGAGGCCTCCTGAACCAAGTTGAACTGGAAGGTCTATCGGGGCATAGTATCTTTGAGTTCGTTGTGCCTCCATGTGAAAGATCTCCTGACTTCTAGCTTCTTCTAATATTACGGCGTGTGAAATTCTGGATTGCACAGTAGTGTGTGTTTTAAGCTCGGGCCTTAATCCATTATGAAACCTTTTTGCCTTCTCCTTCTCCGTTGGCATCAATCCCTCGGTAAATCTGCTTAGTCGGCTAAATTCTGCATCATACTCGTCAACCAACTTGTCGCCTTGTTTGAGGTGGAGGAACTGATCATACAATACATTCCGAGCAGCGATTGGAAAGTACCTCTCGTTGAAGAGTTTGTAGAACTCTTCCCATGAATGATTGGTACCCAAGCGCCTCTCCTCTGCTTTCCACCAATGATGGGCATTATCCTCGAGTAATAAATCAACTGCGGTCATCCAATCTTCTTTAGGCAACTGTGACGCCCTTAACTTCTTCTCGGTGCTGATAAGCCATGAAGAAACTTCTAGTGGGCCTTTGGTACCTTTGAAGGTCTTCGGCTTCATTAGGGTAAAATCTGAAATACTGCCTACGTATGAATGGAGCCTTGGTGGAGGTGCTGGTACTTCGGCTGGTGGTGCAGATGGGGGTCTATTACGTGGGACTATCACGTCTTGTCTCAATAGCTCATTTTGCTGCCACTGAGCCCACAATAAAGTATAAAGGAACCGATTGGTATCATCTCCATCAATCGGGGGCATAGGCATCTGCGGTCCAGCTTGAGGTAGATTCTGATGAAGGGGTGGTGGAGTATACCCTCCCTGGGGTGCAGGGGTCTGCTGAACAGGCTGAACTAACTGGGGTTCAGAGGCTTGGGGATGCTGGTGAGTATATGGGGTCGTCTGGTCTGGTTGAGAAGGCATGGTTGAGGTTGCTATAGGATGCTGTGAGTGAATTTGCTCCTCTTGGGCTGTCGAGTTTCCTGGGGTGATGGCAAGTGGTGCAGCGCTACCGCTATGAGGATTCATTTTCTGGCATGAGATATAAAAATTTTGTTAGAACAATTTCAAGCTAGATGCAAGTCATGTAGTCAATGAGAGTTTGAAGAGGAATCAAGGGAGGTATCAAACATGTGGATGAGATTTCTAATTTCTGATCCTATATGCAGGCTCGTATCAGCACAGTTGTGTAGCCGAAACGATATGCTCTGACCTGCATGGGCCACCACAAAAACATGTAACGCTCCAGTCCTAAAATACGTAGGACTAGGAACATAGATATGCCAGCTGTATACATACAAAGTACACTCCAATATATGGAAACCTCGTACGAATACATTAGCTGTAAAATATAGTAGAACCATAACTAATCTCATCCACACAAAATAAATGAATAAAAGATATCATATAATGATAATGAATTATCTTGATACAATATGTTGGGCGGAGACAAATCCACTACCAACAAGTAAAGGAAAAAATACATGAGAAAAGAAATGAATTTGGCGAGCGAAGCGAAGACGATCCAAGTGCAATCATCCTCGAAGAAATAGCAATGATCACGGCTAGAGCTAGAACACCTGCGAAAGACAAGAGCACACACCTGGCAAGATAACCAGGTCCTCAGAGAGACGTCACAAGACACATAATATCATGCCATATAAATTGAATAAATATTGCTCAAATAAATAAGTCAATTGAATTATAACATGGTCCAATACACACCTATTGAACTAGCGTACCATCCCCCCAACTAAACAAGGAAAGAAGATGGTAAACTAATTCACGGTGACGTATCTTTCCATGCTATGAATCCAATATGATATTCGGACCCCAACAAGGTTTAATACCTTCTCATCGAAGTAGTAAGTCACACCTACAACCAAACAAGGACAAGATGTGACGGACTAATCCATGATAAGGTATTGTTCCAAGCCACGGTCAGATACAAGTACCTAAACCAAGAGTACTCATACCTAACGGATAAGGACGCCTAACCGTTCTAAGTGAATGCAGTTTTAAGAATAGTTCATGGTCGCATGACTACCGGGTCAAGTCAAGAAAATACCAATATAGTACCTCAGTAGCGAGTCACAACACCATATACTATTCCTCAGTATCGAGCGAGTCTATAGCATATAGTCTACCTATCGTTCCTCAATAGCGAACGAGTCTACGATAGATAGGTTGGTAGTCAACTTCCAATCATGTTCTCCCCGTCCAATGCCAACTCATAACTGCTAAGTCTTCTAGCATGCAATTCTATTAGCAGTTATTTCCTAACGCACGGCTTATACGTACTGGTGGCCAGCTAATCACGCATGTCCGAGTCCTATATGTGACTCACAACAACGTGGTATAAATGTGTCAAGGCCTATGAATTCAACACACAAAGGTGGTCCCTTAAATCTAGGTTTAATGTGTAAGCAAACTAATACATAGCCAAAAATATAAATGAATAGTAAGTTCTAACAGGTTATGTCATGTATCACAGTTTATTTTACATAAAAAATAATGAATAATGCATGAAATATGAGCTAAAATAAATAGACAGAAAATGGCAAGGTGTCTTGCCTGAGGGCGGTGCGAGATGTAGCAAAATCCAACCGTCATCGTCAACACAAAGTCAAAATCCACAAGAAGCTCTGGATGCTGAAACAAACATCACGAACGAGTTTGGAATAAAAAATATGCCTACGAAACGCCAGTACAAAAGTTAAATTCTGGAACAGGGCAAAATCGTAATTTCGAGTCAAAACGATGTCCGCCGTTGGACCCGTTTTGTACCGAACTGCGTACCAGTACCTACGATCTCTAAAGTCGTCAAACTACATGTCTACGAATTCTATTTAAGGAGATGAACTCAACGATATGTCCAATTTTGGATTCCGATGAGCCGTGCACAAATTTACCCGTTAGAGCGGGTCGTGGGCCCGCCAAATAGGCGTTCCACCCGACCATCTCAGAATCGGACCAAACAGGACCAGAAAAATGATACGGTCCTGCTGGCACAAGTTTCGTCTCGATACGATGAACATACACGAAGTTATGGCCAAGTTTGTAAAAGGTCGATACGGGGGTATCTCGGCGGATACGCACTGATTTCGTCGCGCACACGCAACGAAATTGGGTTCCGTCTGTTCCCACACGTCAGCAACACCCATACGCGCCTTTCGATGCATATAGTGCGTGACCACGTCTCCCGGTTTGTCGGGGCGCACGGCGTATCGGGTGAAATTTATCGAAATCGATTATTTTCAAAACTATTTTTGGACGATTTTTGAACTGGTTTATTGCAAAAACAAAAACAAATTAAATAGAGATAATTGAAAGGTTTTAAACATGGTTATGTAGGCTGTAATCAGGGAAAGAAAAATCCAAATTTGGTTTACTAGGTTGGAGGAAAAATGGCTTCCAATATCGATCCCAAAAACTGTTTTTTGTGGCCAGAACTCGTGTTTTTATTCGATTTTTAGATTCGATTTCCCGTCAATTTAGGGCAATATTCTTAAATCTAACTGAAGGATTTTGAAGTTGGTTAAATAGGCTATTCGTAGGAGTTAATAGAACTGGAACCCATCTATCGTAGGAGGAGAAATTTGATCGGAATGAGGAGTACCTGGAACGGGATGAAACAGAGGGCGGCTCTGTTTTACGGCGGCCTGGGAGCGCTCCGGCGGTCGACGGCCGACTTCAGGCGGCTAGGGATGTGCGAGGTAGGTCGCCCAAGGTTGGGGTTGAAGAAGATTGGGTTTAGGCTTCTCGAGTTGCTCGGGATTCTCTATATCGGGATTTTGGATGGAAATATCATCCGATCAAACTTTGGATTTTTAAACTGGGATTTAAATCCTGATTTGAGATTCAAATTTAATAAGTAGATATAGTAGGATTTGTATAGATCCTGAAGGGTTTGGGTTGTGGGAAATTTGGAGAAGGATTTGTTGAAGATTTGAGGGAATTCAAATCTTCCCTCGTGGTTCTGTCCGCTTGGAAGGGGCCTTCGGGTTGCAGGGGATTAGTAGGGATCTCATAAAAAAAACACCTTGGCCGAGTTTCCTCTGCTATGCGAGCTTTGTGGGCTCAGTAGTTCGCAGAAAGGAATAAGGAAAATTGTTGAGTACTGTTCCTGTAAAGGAACAGTACACGTGCCCTTTTCTTTTTTTTTCTTTTTTTTTCTATTAGTACTGGAAAACCTATTTATATATATTTATATACATATAACTTAGTATATTTACAAGTATGACTCAAAATAGTGTTATACAAATTTCTAAAAATCTATATTATGAATTATAGTAGTATAAAAATTATTGTTGTAAAAAAAATCTCATTAACAAGCCATGTACAAATATTTGATATCTATCATAATTTATTTTAAATCTAAAATATATACATTTATATGGATACATGTATAGCTTACATATATATGTATATTCATCATATAATACCATAAAATCATGAAAATTTAATAACTCAATAGAGATACTTTTAATATCAATTGTTGAAAGCAACAATAGAACCTAAAAACTACTGCCAGTTTTAATTTAATAAAAGCAAACTATATATAGATATTTCTAAATAGTTTGATTAATATAAACTACCATAAATATTTAGAATAAAATCAAAAATTTTAAAATTCAGTAACCACTTAAAAACATATTTAGAGTGAAATCGTGCAACAAATACTAATCGTAGTATTTGTGTTGCTAGTTTTGCTATGAAAGAAATTTACAAAATTTAATACCAAACTTGTATAACATATATATAAAAATAATTCAACACAAAATATATAACCAATTATAAATCATAGAATAATCCTCCAAAAATTTTGGAGGATTACAAGAACAACACCCGAATTGGGTGGCCAACGTCGTCCCAGTCACCAAGAAGAACGGGAAGATACGAGTCTGTATCGACTTCAGGGATCTCAACACTGCTTGCCCGAAGGACGAATTCCCGCTTCCAATCACCGACGTGATGATCGACAACACATGTGGCTTCGAACGCATGTCTTTCATGGACGGGTATTCGGGCTACAACTGGATCAAGATGTTCCCCGATGACGCAAAATACACGTCATTCAGGACTCCGAAGGGGGTTTCTGCTATACAGTGATGCCCTTCGGCTTGAAGAACGCTGGTGCGACATACCAACGAGCTATGAGCACCATCTTCTGTCAGCATCTTCGCAAGACAGTCGAATGCTATGTTGATGACATCGCAATCAAGAGCCGTCTCAAAGGAGATCACCTACAAGACCTTAAGACAGTCTTCAATCTCATGCGAGCGCATCAACTCAAGATGAACCCCGCTAAATCCTTCTTAGGGATTTCTAGCGGAAAGTTCTTGGGCTTCATTATCACGGCAAAAGGCATTCATGTCGATCCCGAGAAGACCAAAGCCATCCTTGACATGGACCCTCCGAAGAACCTCCGAGAACTTCGAGGCCTGTAGGGGCGTCTGGCATACATCCGGAGGTTTATAGCAAACCTTTCCAAAAAATGTCAACCCTTCACCCAGCTCATGAAGAAGGGAGTCTCTTACGTCTGGACAGAGGAATGCCAAAAAGCTTTCGACGATATCAAGGCTTACTTGACGAGCCCGCCAGTCCTGGTGGCACCCGTTGTCGGTAAACCATTTTTCCTCTACGTCCGTGCCATGGACCATTCCCTCGGCGCTCTGCTGGCTTAGAACAGAGATGCAGGCTATGAGCAAGCTATCTACTACCTCAGTAGAACACTGATCGGGGCCGAACACCGGTACAACCCCGTTGAAAAAGAGTGTTTGGCTTTGGTATTTGCCATCCAGAAGACTCGCCATTATGTCTCGGGCCAGACAATTCATGTCATCTCCCGAGTCAATCCACTCAGAGTTCTCATGACGAAGCCAGGGTCATTGAACTCCCGGCTAGCTACATGGGCAATCCTGCTAACGCCATACAACATGGTATTCGTTCCACAAAAAGCCGTCAAGGGTCAGGCTCTGGCCAACTTTTTAGCTGCACACCCCATCCCAGAGTCCTCCAGACTCTATGAAGACATCTTGGACGAGGTCCAAGAATCAAACGCCACCGAAGAAAGCTCTGTCTGGCGGATGTTTTTCGATGGCGCTTCAAGAACAGTCCCCAAAGGCCAAATCATCGCAGGATTGGGGGTAGTCTTAGTCTCCCCCGATCAGCTGGTCATCCAGCATGCCTACTCCCTTTCGAAGCCATGCTCCAACAATATTGCCGAGTACACCGCGCTCATCATGGGACTCCAGCTGGCGCAACAGCTGGGGATGAATCATCTGAAAGCCTACGGCGACTCAAAACTCGTCGTTAACCAGATCAGAGGGCAATACGAAGTTCGCCATGAAGATCTGATTCCTTACCATGAAGTTGTATTGAACATCATTTCAACCTTCACCAAGTTCTTCATCGAACATGTACCTCGTTTACAAAATCTGGAGGCTGACGCTCTGGCTGGCCTCGCAGCCTCATTGGCAGCACCCCTCGGGACTCAATACTACGTCACGGTAGTTGGTCGAGACATGGTCTGTCCTAAAAACAACCTACGCTCACAAATGGCCCATGCCATGTCATCAAGTGTCAGTGTTAATGTCCGAGACTGGAGGTTCCCGTTCATCCACTTCGCTGTCTACGAAATTCTTCCAGAGGACCCGAAAGAAGCCGTCTCGGTCAGGAGGCGTTCCCTTCGATTCTATTACGATACAGCTACTAAAATGCTGTACCGACGCTCCTACGATGGACTTCTCCTTCGATGTTTATCCAACGAAGAAGCAGCCAAAGCCCTTCGAGAAGCTCATGACGGAACCTGCGGGGCCCATCAACCTGGCCCTAAGTTACAGGATCGACTGCGACGCATGGGCTACTACTAGCCAACCATGGCAGCCGACGCTGTCGACTATGCTAAAAAGTGCCATATGTGCCATCTTTACGCTGACTTCATCCATACACCGTCAGAACCACTATATTCTAAGGTCGCCTCCTAGTCCTTTGAAGCCTGGGGCATGGACATTGTAGGACCGATCACCCATCTTTCATCAAGGGGACACCACTTCATCCTAGCCATCATCGACTACTTCTCCAAATGGGCAGAAGCAGTTCCACTGGCGGAAGTGAAGAGCTCCAGGGTGGTCAGCTTTATCAAGCACCATGTTATCTACCGTTTCGGGGTACCTCGGAGGATTATCTACGATAGCGGTCCTCAGTTCATCAGCCATATTTTAAGCAGATTCTGTGACAAGAATCATATTCAAAATGTGGCATCAACCGCCTACAATCCGGCAGCAAACGGATTGGCCGAGGCATTCAACAAGACTATCGTCAGGCTACTCAAAAAGGTCCTGCCATCCAACAAATGCGACTGGGACGAAAAGCTCGACGAATGCCTTTGGGCCTACCGTACAACGGTACGGACCCCGACGGGCAACACACCATTCTTCCTGATCTACGGGAGCGAAGCGGTACTACCTCTCGAGATCTAGATACCCTCACTCCGTGTAGCGATCACAAATCAACTAACAGAGGAAGACAATCAACGTTACTGTCTGCAAGAATTGGAGGCACTTGACGAAAAATGTCTCCTAGCTCAACAGCGCATCAAACTCTATCAAGCCCATATATCACAGGCTTTCAACAAGAAGGTCAAGCAGAGGACTTTCCAAGTAGGCGACCTGGTTCTAGCAGTCAGGAGGCCGATGGTGTTGACTCACAAGACACCAGAAAAGTTCGAGCGCTAGTGGGAGGGGCCTTTCATCATAGAGATGGTATACTCAAACGGTGCTTACCGCCTCGCCAAACCCAATAGGGACTTGTTCATGATGCCCATCAACGGCAAGTTCCTAAAGAAGTACTACTCTTGACATCCTTCAGACATGTACCTATATCTTTACCCAACAAGGGAGTTTGTGGACCCAATCATCGGGGCTCACATACAATTCCCTTCCACAAAATCTTACACTTCCGGAACCCAGCTGTTCCGTGGCGTTCTATCCTCCAGTAGAAGGACAACCACGTCCACATTACCTCTGAGTTGTTCTCCTACGCCCTACAAAGCGGAATCTTACGCTCCGTAAGACTACGCTACCCATCATGTTTATCACGTCCACATTATCTCTGAGTAAACATCTCGTACAGACAACCCCTGCGTTGTCGTACATTGATCGCAGAACTTCCACGTCCATATTACCTCTGAGTAGTTCTGCGTATCCCTCCTGAGTCACTCCTACCACGTCCATAACACCTCTGAGTAGGAAGATTCCATCATTTGAACCCCATATTTGCCATGTCCACATCACCTCTGCGCAAACATGTCAGTTTCTCTCAAACTTATTATCTGTACCTAACAACCAAGGTACGCAAAAGATAATAGGTCCACACAAATCATCAAGTTCATGACAGCAAAAATGAACACACCACAAAACTCTTCATTCTTTATTTAAAAGTAAAGAATTACATCCCCAGTAGAACTTCCATGTCCATATTACCTCTGAGTAGTTCCGCGTATCTCCCTCCAGAGTCATTCCTACCACGTGGAAGAATTACATCCCCAGTAAAGAATTACATCCCCAGTAGAACTTCCATGTCCAAGGATGATAAGTCCACATAAATTCCTAAGTGGAAGTACCCAAACCTATCACGTCCATACTATCTCTGATAGGATTGTCACACCTAAACAGCTCTACTGTTCATGCTTCTTCTTCAAAGTATTTCAAAACTTGTTCAAAAGTTTTAAAAACTATGAAGGGGGTCTTGTAGAAGCATGAAAAAGAAGGGATCTTCCTTTTAATCCCACATCGGAAAGGAGAAGAAGAGAGGTCTCATTCTACTCTATATATAGAGCCCTCTTGCCTCCTTTGAAAAGGGCACCAAAATAAATAAAGAAAAGGGAGCCCGTTATCCAGGGAGCCCGTTCGAGCCACCAAAAGTTGCAGTAGTTCTTCTCTTCTTCTGGGTTGGCTGCAAGTTCTTCACTCGCTGTCAAGGCGAGAAAAAGTTGGATTCAGAGTACTATGCGCCTTTACGGGCTAGTACGAAGAACTCCAAGGCGGCATGGGCCATGCGCCTCAAACGTGCTACGCCAACGACAAACCAGAAGCATGCACTCATAATCATGCGCACTGCTTATGGTAAGCTGTACAAAGTGGCACAACATTCACTTGATCACCCCGACGCTTGGCCTTGCCATGCGCCTGATGGGGGTGTAAAGGTGGCGCATCACGCATACACTCACCCTGACACTTGGCTTTGCCATGCGCCTGATTAGGGTACGAGTGTCATTCATACACTCACCCTGACGCTTGGCTTTGTCATGCGCCTGATTAGGGTACGAGTGTCATTCATACACTCACCCTGACGCTTGGCTTTACCATACGCCTGATTAGGGTACGAGTGTCATCATCTTCTCATATGATTTACGTAATGTGATCACTCACAGACGTAGATTGGGAGAGACGACCATGATGCACAACTGGCCCCTCACGGGACATACTTGTGCTACGGTCGCCATCAACTGCTGCTGTCGCAAGACAGTGGCTCCACCACCAAGGCAGTCTGTGTTCCAGCAGTTGCAACATGCAGTGCATGTCCGACATTATCTCAGAAACATGATGCTAATTGAAGACTTTGTAACAGCCTACTCTCAACTAGGCCCATCACTCAGATGTCTCAGCTAGCTGTATCGTCTCAGCCTGGCGTATCCCAGCGCATCACTCCGCCCCGTCAGAGTGAATCACTTTCTCGTCAATGCACAGGCGCATCTATCAGCCTAGGGATCTCATCTTCTGAAGGAGTTCACCGTCAAAGCTTCTTCGAACAAGGAGAACCATCATCTATAGTACAACGTCTTGTCAAGGAAGAGGATCAGTCGAATCCATCTTCATCGAGAAGTCAAGGAAGAGACAACAAAACTCTCTCAAACCTTTGCTATTTATAGGCCAGGGCAAATCAAACCCATACGCCAAATGGCAACCTTCCCGAAGTCAGTGCAATGAACTTGTATTTATGATGGATGAATTTGCCTCTTCGAATTCAGCTAAGTCAGAGAGCCATTAATGCCCCGAAGAACGTAACAGTCGGACCAATAAAGACGTGTCATGCAAAGTGGATGTGCCGGTCAGACCGCACATCATATAGATACGCCCATCAGCACCAAACGCCTTATGAGGATGCGCCCCCATGCGTCCCCATGCGCCTAATGGAACGCAATCGATGCGCCCACTCAAAGGCCCATCACCTGTCAAGAACATTAAATGCTGAAGTCTGACAGAGTTGCCAGCACGTCCTCCGAGGACTGAACAGTTGACAGCTTTTTCAGAAGACGAAGGGTCGTTGATGTCAGCATCATCATTACTTTCCTCCGGCAGTTACAAGTCACGTGGCCACCCAACCATTCGCATGCGCCTCCGCAGCTATGCGCCCAAATCTCTGCGTGTGCCTCAAAAGCCGTGCACCTCGAACTTTTCTCTGATTCCTAAAGACAGAAGTCAAGTCACTACTGAAGTCTCGCATGCGCCTCAAAAGCTGTATGCCCAGACTGGTTCGTGACTCCTAAAGGTTACAAGCCAAAGTCTTCTCATGCGCCCAATCCCAGGCACAACCTATCTGATCACTCTCTACCAAATCCGAGATCTTTGAGCCATGGACCTACGACACATTTCCTTTGACTCGATTCAGCCTATGAAGGGATGCTAATCACCCAAGATCTCAGCAACTGAAAGATCCTCTCCATTGCTACGTGTCAGCTCGGTCGCAGCCCACAAAGACAACAGGAAGGATTCAACTCCTCAATCAGAGCGCATCGTCCATGCGCCTTCATCAGCAATCACCATGTGGCATCTCCACAAATAGGCGCATCCTACATATGCGCGCATAAGCAGCCAGCCTGCAAGATATAAATAGAGGGATCATTTCCTTCTTCCACATGGAGAGACATATACAGAGATAGCCCTACGAATACACACACAGAGACAGATACAGACACTCAACGTTTTCTTTCTCTCTGCAAGCTCCGGCACCTAGAGCAACTCAGACCTTCAGAGAACCGAGAATCGTCGTCAGATCGTCAACGGAGTCAACGCATTACCACTCGCTCCATCGGTACAAGGGACCCAGATAAACAAAAGTGTACTCCTAGGACTACGTCTAAGTCCTACATTGTAATACTGTTCTGTTTGTAATTGAAATTTGCAATCAAAAGATTTTAATGGCAAACAGGTATCGGTATCGAACTATCGGTCGATACTAAGTACATCCGGCCTATATACCAGCAGATCTACCAGTTAGATGATTATATACTAATTTTGCTTAGTTTGTCTTACTATACAGATTTTTACATCCAATCTGTGATGGATCGTTATTTCGTTGATCGTACATGGATGTACAAACGATAACATGAGAGCAGAATAGGTGTGAGTGATGATTTTTAGGCCGGCGTGGAAGTGTTTCTTAAGTATGCCATGAGCAAAGCTCAGTATATGGACGGTAACAAAATCAAGTGTCCATGTCATAATTGTCGTAATAGACGTTACGAAGAAGTGGTGAGTGTAAGAGATCATTTGACCCGTAAGGGTTTCGTACGTGATTACGGCCTGTGGTCATCGCAAGGTGAACTATATATGGAAAGACAGGTTGCGAATGCTGCTACTTATGCTTTTGATGATAATGCTACAACGAATTTTGTCGTCGAAGACGACGAATGCTCTGTTGATTATGGAGACCTGCAGAACCTTGCACGAGATATGGTGTGCGACGCGACAGGGCCTAATTTTGATCCGGAGGATCCTAATCCCGAGGCGAAGGAGTTCTATGATATGTTTCAGGATGCGAAAACTTCTTTATATCCTGGTTGTGAGCCACATTCCGTACTGTCAGTGACGATGCGGTTGTCGAACATTAAGTTCAATTTTAGCTTGCCATAAACTTGCTATGATTGGATTATACAACTAATCAAGGAGGTGTTACCGAAGGAATCAAATGTCACGACCCGCACCCGCTTTTCTGACGCGAGGACGTGAGCAAGCCAGCTACGTTTCGAGCAGACTCCAGCCCGACTCGAATATGTAAACGCTATCATGGCTATAGTATACTGCCAAATCATGGCAAACAATCTATATCTCAAATCCACAATAAGTATATGAAACATGAATGAACACTATGGGTCGTGGTCTACAGCCCACTAGCATGCATGTCCGATTAGACTCCAAAAATTAACATGAGTCTATAAACTGAATCAATAAATATAATATATCATAATGATGAAAGGAAAATACGAGATGGATGAACGGGATAATAAACATGGTATCAATACCTGAATCTCGCAAGCAATATCATCACATCCGGACCCCACAAGTGTCATAATCATCCGCCATCCAGAGCTGCTAACTAACTCCATGCAATAACTAACCTGAAGAGATCATCAGGTCCTCAGGGGACATAGCAAGATACATAAAAACATGCCTATCTAGCAGTTTATCATGCAATAAAAAAAATACAGGAAATAAACGGGAAGAGACCAATCAGCACGAAAACACGACTATACACGACAGGAAGAACTACTACGCCTAAACGAACTGCTAGAGAAGAACAAGAGAACACGATATCACGATGTCAATGGATAACCAATCGAATACTCAAACCCTCGCCCCTAGTGTGGACTCGCAGGTTTGAACAACTACTAGCCCTCACCCCTAGTGTGGACTCGCAGGCTAGCATCACCCTCGTCCCTAGTGTGGACTCGCAGGTGTGAACCATATACTACTAACCCTCGTCCCTGGTGTGGACTCACAGGCTAGCATCACCCTCGTCCCTAGTGTGGACTCGAAGGTGTAGACAGATAACTACTAACCCTCGCCCCTAATATGGACTCGCAGGTTAGCTTAACTACTAACCCTCGCCCCTAATGTGGACTCGCAGGTTAGCTTCCAGAATTTCAAGGTACAGCAGTTCCGTTATGACTTATTCATCCTATGACACGATGCGACTCAGTCCAAGTACAAGCGATGACACGATACGACCCAAACACGATACACGAGAAAACCAATCCAATATGAACTACAAAATTTACTATGAACAAGAACTATATATACGTATATCCAATATGAACTACAAGGCTAATTATAAACAAGACTATATATATACTAGCAGGCATGATATACTAATCACATATAAATAATCAACTAGTAAAACTGTATAATAACATAAATATGCATGTAAATAAACTGTAGAGGGAGCCAAGGTATCTTGCCTGGAGGTTGCACGCAGATCCAATAACAATCTAGTCCACTGCTAAGCCATAAAGTCCAAATCATCACAACTGTCTCCGAAAGCTGAAACAGATAATGCCAACAGTCTCAGAATAGTCAAATTAGCTAGGATTGTCTGTCCTTAAGTACAATTCGGGACACAGGGGCAAAACGATAATTTTGGACAAAAACGATGTTCGTCGTTGGATCCGCTTTGCACCGAAAAGCGTGCCAGAGTCAATGGTCTGTCATCAAACTGCATGTCTACGGATCCGGTTTTCTGATACGAACCCAACCGTATGACCAAAGTTGGATTTCGGCGGACCGTACACAAAATTATCCGTTGAGTCGGATCGTGGGGCCCGCGAAACGACGATCCAATCAACTATCTCAGAATCGGACCAAACTTAACATGCTGGCCCAAAAAAATGATATGGTCCTGTTGGCACAAGTTTCGTCTCGATCTGACGAGCGTGCACGAAGTAATTAAGAAGTTTGCACAGAGGCCGATACGGTGAATTTCGACGGATACGCATGAAATTCGTCGCGCACACGCGACCAATTTGAATTCCGTCAAAGCCTACACGACCACGAAGCTGTTACACACCTTTCGATGCTTTCGGTTCGCGACTACGTCGCCCGGAATGGCAGGACGCACGTCGTACCGGAGAGTTTTCTTAAATTCTATATTTTTAAAAAATCAGTTTTTTGGCAATTTTGAGGAATCGATTTCTCGATGCATAGTCGATGAAATCGACCTCTATAAATTGCGTGAAGAAGCCCTACAGGTTGGCTATATCTGTCTTTAATTGGTTTTCGAAATCTCCTAATGGTTTGTCCACAATCTCTCTTCCAAGTGAGGGTCTTGGACTGCTCTTTACTCTGTTTTTGAACAGAGTTTGGCCGATTTTCGGGCTCGGGTTGTGAAGCGTGTAGGACAAAGTAAATCAAGCTAGCACATTCGAAGCGAAGGGGGTTAGGTTGTAGTGGTACCTGAAGTTGTAGATCGACAAACGATCCATTGGGAGACAAAAAATCTCCCCACGAAGTGGGGTCGGCCGCATGCCCTGCTGCTGTTGTGCTGCTCTGTTCCAGCGCTGCGCACGTATTTCCGGCGAACGCCGTCGTCGAACTCCGACGTGTAGGCATCGGGGGTGGTCATCCGGCATCAGGGGTAGTCCTGGGTAGTCGCACGGTTTGGCAAGGTGCGGCTAGGATTTGCGTTTGCATTTTCTCTCCCTCGGCTTTTCTCGTTTACCTATATATATGCCTCTGTTTCTAAACAGAGTTGTGGCAATAGTCGACCTCTTGCTGCGCCTAGTAGCAGCAGGAACATGTGGGCCTGGCCCGTCTGGCTTGGCCGGCTAAAGGTCGGGTTGGGGTTTATTAGCAACTGTTGGGTTGTGGTTTATTAGCTACTATTGGGTTGGGGTTTATTAGCTACTGTTGCGTTCTGTTGGCGGTCTTAGGCTGCTGGCAGGCCGGGCTGGGCCTTGGGCTGCTCTGGCCTGGGTTGCAGCTGCTTCTGTGGGCTGGCTGGGATTTCCTATTTCTATTTCTTAGCAAATATATATATCTATATATATATACAATCACTTATGTCTATATATACACATATTTACACACATATAATATTTATATATATACACACATATACAATATCTATGTATATACATATACATAAACATATATACACATATACATATCTATACGTATTAATAAATTATAAATATAGTTACAAATCAATATATATATATATATATATATATATATATATATATATATATATATACCCTAGTGTTTATACATATTTATATATATGACTATACCACAAATTCTATACAGGCAATACAATATTTTAAATATAATCAATAATAATAAAATAATATTATATAATAATAATCTCAATTGTATTTATAATAAAATAATAATAATAATAACAACGAATCACAATATCCCATAATCGGCACTGCAACTACTTAAAATATGTCTATATGGAACCTTTGTGTACACTGGATACCTACATGGACTTGGGCTCAGTTCGGATTCAGTCCGGGCTAAAATGGTATAACCGGTTTCTGCAAGGTCAATAAACCTAATAATAATTATTTAAACTCTTTCTAATGGTCATGCTATAACTTGGCCTGGTTTTCCTAGTTAGGACACACCGATGGCTTGGCACTCCTCTACCATGGCTAAACACTAGTCTAAACATGCTATTGCACTACCCGTGCCATGATTTTTAGTTTTCTTGTACTCTAATTTCTAGCCATGGCTAAAATCATTTACCGTATTAATTAACTAAATAAATATTTAGAAAAATTCTAAAAATCACCACTTAAATCAAGTAAACAATAAAAATTTTCAAAAATTTCGGAAAGGGAGGCTACAATTATACCCACCTTAAAAATAATTTCGTGCTCGAAATTCTAATTCATAACTATCCTTAAAATTCAAAGTCTACTATTTTATTAATCTCCTCAAATTTAATTTCTCTAAAATATTTTATGACCTTCTCTAATCATTTTATAACTCCGAATACTTGGGGACTGCTATCCACCTTTGGTCACACTACTTCTTAAAACCCGGTCACTAAAATCTCATAATCCTCTAACTAGTCGCTATCAATTCTACCAACAGATATCTAGGGCGTATGGCATCTATAATCCCTCATATCTATAGACAACCAAATATTCAATGGTCAAGCAATATTATACTATAATTTAAAATTTTCTGATAAATTCTAGACAACACGATCATTCGTCATCCCGAAATAGGAATGGACGAGAATCAAGAGTACGGGAAGGCAAGGAAGAAGAATCGAGAGCGAATACAAAGTTTCAAGGACGTTCAGAGAATTTCTAAGAGAATTTTCAAAGCAGAGTGGATTGAGATTTCTAAGAGTTTAATCAGAGTCGCAGGCTCGTACCAGTACAGTTACGTAACCGGTACGATATGTTCTGACCTGCATGGGCCACCAAAAAAACTTGTTACGACCCGCACCCGCTTTTCGGACGCGAGGGCGTGAGCAAGCCAGCTACGTTTCGAGCAGACTCCAGCCCGACTCGAATACGTAAACGTTGTCATGGCTATGGTATACTGCCAAATCATGGCAAACAATCTATATCTCAAATCCACAATAAGTATATGAAACATGAATGAACACTATGGATCGTGGTCTGCAGCCCACTAGCATGCATGTCCGATTAGACTCCAAGAAATAACATGAGTCTATAAACTGAATCAATAAATATGATATATCATAATGATGAAAGAAAAATACGAGCTGGATGAACGGGATAATAAACATGGTATCAATACCTGAATCCCGCAAGCAATATTATCACATCCGGACCCCACAAGTGTCATAATCATCCGCCATCCAGAGCTGCTAACTAACTCCACGCAATAACTAACCTGAAGAGATCTTCAGGTCCTCAGGGGACAAAGCAAGATACATAAAAATATACCTATCTAGTAGTTTATCATGCAATAAAGAAAATATAGGAAATAAACAAGAAGAGACCAATCAGCACGAAAACACGACTATACACGACTGGAAGAACCACTACGCCTAAACGAACGGCTGGAGAAGAACAAGAGAACACGATATCACGATGTCAATGGATAACCAATCGAATACTCAAACCCTCGTACCTAGTATGGACTCGCAGGTTTGAACAACTACTAGCCCTCGCCCCTAGTGTGGACTCGCAGGCTAGCATCACCCTCGTCCCTAGTGTGGACTCGCAGGTGTGAACCATATACTACTTACCCTCGTTCTTGGTATGAACTCGCAGGCTAGCATCACCCTCGTCCCTAGTGTGGACTCGAAGGTGTGGACAGATAACTACTAACCCTCGCCCCTAATGTGGACTCGCAGGTTAGCTTAACTACTAACCCTCACCTCTAATGTGGACTCGCAGGTTAGCTTCCAGAATTTCAAGGTACAGCAGTTCCGTTATGACTTATTCATCCTATGACACGATGCGACTCAGTCTAAGTACAAGCGATGAAATGGCACGACCCAAACACGAGACACGAGAAAACCAATCCAATATGAACTATAAAATTTACTATGAACAAGAACTATATATACGTATATCCAATATGAACTACAAGGCTAATTATAAACAAGACTACATATATACTAGCAGGCATGATATACTAATCACATATAAATAAACAACTTGTAAAACTGTATAATAATATAAATATGCATGTAAATAAATTGTAGAGGGAGGCAAGGTATCTTGCCTGGAGGTTGCACGCAGATCGAATAACAATCTAGTCCACTACTAAGCCATAAAGTCCAAATCATCACAACTGTCTCCGAAAGCTGAAACAGACAATGCCAACAGTCTCAAAATAGTCAAATTAGCTAGGATTGCCTGTCCTTAAGTACAATTCGGGACAAAAGGGCAAACAGTAATTTCGGACAAAAACGATGTCTGCCGTTGGATCCACTTTGTACCGAAAAGCGTACCAGAGTCAATGGTCTCTAAATTCGTCAAACTGTATGTCTACGGATCCGATTTTCTGATACGAACCCAACCGTATGTCCAAAGTTGGATTCCGGTGGCCCGTGCACAAAATTACCCGTTGAGTCGGATCGTGGGGCCCGCAAAACGGCGATCCAATCAACTGTCTCAGAATAGGACCAAACTTGGCATTCAGGACCAGAAAAATGATACGGTCATGTTGGCGTAAGTTTCGTCTCGATCTGACGAGCGTGTACGAAGTAATTGAGAAGTTTGTACAGAGACCGATACGGTGAATTTCGACGGATACACATCAAATTCGTCGTGCACATACGACCAATTTGAATTCCGTCAAGGCCTACACGACCACGAAGCCGTTACGCACCTTTCGATGCTTTCGGTTCACGACCATGTCATCCAGAATGGCAGGACGCACTTCGTACCAGAGAGTTTTTTTAAATTCTATATTTTTGAAAAATTAGTTTTTTGGCAATTTTGAGGAATCGATTTCTCGATGCATAGTCGATGAAATCGACCTCTGTAAATTGCTTGAAGAAGCCCTACAGGTTGGCTATATCTGTCTTTAATTGGTTTTCAAAATCTTCTAATGGTTTGTCCACAATCTCTCTTCCAAGTGAGGGTCTTGGACTGCTCTTTACTCTGTTTTTGAACAGAGTTTGGCCGATTTTCGGGCTCGGGTTATGAAGCGTGTAGGGCAAAGTAAATTGAGCTAGCACATTCGAAGCGAAGGAGGTTAGGTTGTAGTGGTACCTGAAGTTGTATATCGACAAAGGATCCATTGGAAGACGAAAAATCTCCCCACGAAGTGGGGTCGGCCGCATGCCCTGCTGCTGTTGTGCTGCTCTGTTCCAGCGCTGCGCACGCGTTTTTGGCGAACGCCGCCGTCGAACTCCGACTGCAGGCATCGGGGGTGGTCGTCCGGCATCAGGGGTGGTCCTGGGTAGTCGCACGATTTGGCGAGGTGCGGCTAGGGTTTGCGTTTACGTTTTCTCTCCTCCGGCTTTTCTCGTTTACCTATATATATGCCTCTATTTCTAAACAGAGTTGTGGGAATAGTCGGCCTCTTGCTGTGCCTAGTAGCAGCAGGAACATGTGGGCCTGGCCCGTCTGGCTGGGCCGGCTAAAGGTCGGGTTGGGGTTTATTAGCTACTGTTGGGTTAGGGTTTATTAGCTACAGTTGGGTTAGGGTTTATTAGCTACTGTTGGGTTCTGTTGGGGGTCTTAGGCTGCTGGCAGGCCGGGCTGGGCCTTGGGCTGCTCTGGCCTGGGTTGCAGCTGCTTCTGTGGGCTGGCTGGGATTTTCTATTTCTATTTCTTAGCAAATATATATATATATATATATATATATATATATATATATATATATCTATTTTTATATATATATACACATATTTACACATATTTACACACATATAATATTTATATATATATACACATATACAATATCTATGTATATACATATACATAAACATATATACACTCATATACATATACATATCTATATGTATTAATAAATTATAAATATAGTTACAAATCAATATATATTATATATAGTTACAAATCAATATATATATATATATATATATATATATATATATATATATATATATATATATATATATATATATATATATATATATATATATATATATATATATATATCCTGGTGTTTATACATATTTATATATATGACTATACCACAAATTCTATACAGGTAATACAATATTTTAAATATAATCAATAATAATAAAATAATATTATATAATAATAATCTCAATGGTATTTATAATAAAACAATAATAATAATAATAATAACAACGAATCACAATATCCCATAATCGGTACTGCATCTACTTAAAATATGTCTACATGGAACCTTTGTGTACACTGGATGCCTACATGGGCTTGGGCTCAGTTCGGATTCAGTCCGGGCTAAAATGGTATAACCGGTTTCTGCAAGGTCAATAAACCTAATAATAATTAATTAAACTATTTCTAATGGTCATGCTATAACTTGGCCTGGTTTTCCTAGTTAGGACACACCGATGGCTTGGCACTCCTCTACCATGGCTAAACACTAGTCCAAACATGCTATTGCACTACCCGTGCCATGATTTCTAGTTGTCTCGTACTCTAATTTCTAGCCATGGCTAAAATTATTTACCATAATAATTAACTAAATAAATATTTAGAAAAATTCTAAAAATTACCACTTAAATCAAATAAACAATAAAAAATTTCAAAAATTCCGGAAAGGGAGGCTACATCAAAAGAGCTTCCAAAAAATTTTTACAAGTCGAATTTGATGGTCCGACAACTGGGACTGGGGTACGAGAAGATAGATTGTTGTCGCAACGGATGCATGTTATACTTCAAGGAGAACGAGAATATAGAAAGTTGCAGCTTCTGTAATGCAGACCGTTACAAGCCAGTCAGAAAAAAAAAAAAGTTAACTCGAAAACGACGTCCTTACAAGTATATGCATTACTTGTCGATCACGAAGCGCTTGCAGAGGATGTATATGTCTCAGAATACAGCAGAACACATGACGTGGCACAACGAAGAACGCACAAAGGACGATGGAGAATTGTCACATCCTTCGGATGGAGAGGCGTAGAAATATTTTGATTTTCGTCATCCAGATTTTGCTGCAGAGCCTAGAAATATACGCATGGGGCTATGTTCTGATGGCTTCGCCCCTTTCGGGCAGTCGGGATCTCAATACTCCTGCTGGCCGGTCATTCTGACCCCTTACAATCTGCCACCATGGATGTGTATGAAGACTCCTTATATGTTCTTGACAACTATCATACCGGGTCCCAAAAATCCGACGAAGAATATCGATATATATTTACAGCCGTTGTTGGATGAGCTGAAGCAGTTGTGGGAGATCGGCGTCGTGACCTATGATATTTCTAGGAAACAGAACTTTCAGATGAGAGCTTCACTGATGTGGACGATCAATGATTTTCCCGCATACGTATAATGTAGGGATGGAGTACTCATGGCACCATGTCTTGTCCGATTTGTATGCAAAATAGTAAGGCGTTCAGCCTTAAGCATGGAGGAAAAACTTCTTTCTTTGATTGTCATCGTCAATTTCTGCCCGCGAGTCATCCTTGGAGAAAGAATAAGGACGCCTTCAGAGCTGGAAAACAAGAATTTTCTCATCCGCCTGCCAGATGTTTAGATGCGTTGATCTCAATGAACGCAAGCTAATGGGAATAAAGAGTCATGACTGCCATGTGTCTAGATGCGTTGATCTCAATGAACGCAAGCTAACGGGAATGAAGAGTCATGACTGTCACGTATTTATGGAAAGATTACTGCCCATTGCTTTGAAAGAGTTGTTGCCTTCTGCTGTATGGATTCCGTTGGCCGAACTATCTATATTCTTTAGGGATATTTGTTCAACTAAGTTGACTGTGCAACACATGGCTGAACTTGAGAAGAAGATTATATTAACAATTTACAAGTTGGAGAAAATATTTCCTTCTGGCTTCTTCGACAGCATGAAGCATCTACCGATTCATCTAGCATACGAAGTCCGTGTCGGTGCATCTGTTCATTATCGATGGATATAACCATTTGAAAGGTACATAAAAATCGATATAATTTAAGTTGAATTTCAGTAGGTTTTAAAATTCATTCTTAATTTTTAAGATAATTTGTCTCTCTAGATACCTACACCATCTAAAGAAGAAAGTTGGCAACAAGGCTCATATAGAGGCTTCGATATGCGAAGCATATCTTATCGAAGAGGTGTCAAACTTCTGCTCCATTTATTTTGATACTCATGTTAAGACAAATCGAAATAGACCTCAAAGGAATGACGAGGACGTTGAGGATGGAGGTATATTCAATGTAAGGGGCAAGCCTGTTGGGGCTAGTAAAAAATGGTGGTTGACTGACGACGAGTATGATGCCGCTCACCGATATGTCTTGTTAAACTGTGACATACAAGAAGTGAGAGATTTGGAGAAGTAAGTCAGTACACTTGCACTCGTTATAATCTCGAATTTGATGAAGTAAGTGACTACACTTATATATTCTTATTTTCTCTAATAGTGTATTCAGAGATGAAGTCAAAATGAGGACACCCGATATTACCGATGAGGGACTTCAAAGAGAAATTGATTGTACATTTCTGTTATGATTTCGCAAATACGTAAGTAACTGAGATTATAATTGAGGTTGATTTTATATATTCTTATAAGATACGTAAGTAACTGAGATTAGAAATATATAATCTAAAACATTTAAATTATAAATATTTATTTATAGGTTTTATTGCCTGAAATAACACACACTAATGAGAGTATTCGTTATCTAGCATTGGGACCGAAGAGGGAAACAAAGACTTGGCCAGGCTATGTCGTTAATGGCTTCAGGTTTAAGGCAACTCAGAATGCTATAAATGTCGAATTTATCAATAACGGCATCAGTACCAAGGATTTCGGTGTTTGCATAAGAGGCACCATCTATGACGACGAAACGGACTTTGACTATTATGGAGTGATTCGGGATATTGTAGATTTACAATATACTGGCCCATATGATATACATATTGTAATGTTCAAATGTGAGTGGTTCGATACGATACCAAATATCGGTTGGAGAATCGATAAACAATTTGGATTTGTCGATATAAATCATCGTAGGAGGTATAGAGGGTCCGATACATTTACGATAGCAAATCAGGCTGTTCAAGTCTACTATACAAGCTACCCAAGGCGTCGTAGAGATCGATTTGACTGGTGGGCAGTATGCAAGATTAAATCTAGAAATACATTCAACGTTGGAGATCCAGCATACCAAGAGGACCAGATCGAAAAGTTCCAATACTTGGGACAACACTCGGATACAATGGATGTTGAAGATATTGTTGAGAAAAATAGAGGAGAGGAAGAGGTTGATACACAAGACTTAGCTGTCAACCAGGGGAGAAAGAGGCGTCTTGTCCCAAATATTGAGGCAGAAAAAGAAGAAGAAGAAGAAGAAGAAGAAGAAGAAGAAGAAGAAGAAGAAGAAGAAGAAGAGGAAGAAGAAGACGAATTTGATGGGAATGAGGATACAGATGAAACCGACGATGAAGATAAGGATGAGGATGAGGAGGAGGATGATGATGAAGACGAGGCCGAGGATGAGAACGAAGACGATGATAAGGTTAAATATTGTTGTATATTAAAAACACTTCTAATTACGTGAATTAAGTTTGACCTCATAAAAGCATTTACATGAATTCATGTTTTTTTCGTTCGATTATTTACTTATTGCAGATGGCACTCCTAGTCTTTTTCGTCGCGGCGGCACTCGTCTCCCTACTGGTAGTATGTATATTTTAGTTTAGAATTTTATATTCATTTACACTTTTATATTGTTAATTATGTTTATGTGTTCTATTTACAGGTCATGATGGCTGGCCGTGGTCGTAGTTCTGGTGGTGGTCGTGGTGCTGGTGCTGGCAGTGGTGGTGGTCGTGGTCGTGGTCATAGTGGTGCTGGTGGTTATGGTCGCATTCAATCTTCCCGGGATGTGACCCCATCCAGCGAGCCCGACCCGGAGAGTACCTCGGGCACAGACGCATCCCGCCATCGATCGACTACTTCATTGAGGCATGAGTCTAGATATGCTAGCGAATCCGTTCCGCTATTAGACCCACCAGTGGATCCCCCAGTTACTGCACAGTGGGCCCCAGAGTACCCCCATACTCGGTTCCATCCGGTTACTGGGGAGTACATGCGCGGACCCGCGGATCCTCCGACGGCACCAGAGAGGCCGAGAGGCGAGTTCCGACGAGAGCTATGGCCCGCGGGGACCTCGTAAGTAAATTTAAGATAATTTATTAAATTTCTTTCATTTATTCAAGTTAATAATCCAGTCGTTTCTTCTTTGTAGGTTTTTTCGTTTAATGTTGCCAGGGCTCTTGGAGAAATTATCAGGGCTAACTTCCATGGTCCCTACCTCAACTTTTCGTCGGTGCCCCCAAACTTGAAGTACGTCAAGCTCGACGAGTTGAGGGTATATATATATATCTTCTAGTTAATTATTAGTTACTCTTTAATCAACCATTTTTTAAATTATGTAATAATTGAATTTGTATGTTAGACGACGTACTGGTGGCCCCCCCATCACGAGGACGCGATCCGCAGGACCTACAAAAGTGCTACCTCGAAGAAGATACGGAATATGATTCATGACCTAAAAATGGGGCAGACGAGGCCGAATTGGATCCAACAGGACTATTATGAGGACCTCTTAGATATGATGAATACTCCAGCGTACAAGGATAAATCGGAGAAGGCGAAGGCGAACCGACGGGCCGCGGGCCTTCATACGGCAGGATCCAGGCCCCACGCAGTGATGCATGCAGATCTGGTGAGATACTGTAAATTTATTTCACTATCGAATTAGGTATTATTAATATACAGAGTTAATTAAGTTCTACGGAAAATTCGTATGCAGATCCAACGGGCGGTGAAGGAGGGAAGGGCGCCAGAATCGCTCACCATGCACGACGTCTTCCAGCATACGCACAACAAGCAGAAGGACGGGAGCTTCGTCGACGAGAGGGCCAAGGAGACTGATGTAAGTACTTATGTTTATGAGATTTACGTTATAATTAAAAGTATTCGGACTATAACTTAGGTAAACTTAGGATTCACACTTAGCTTAGTGAAACATAGGATTTAGATTACAACTTAGGCAAATCTTATAATAAAAACAAATTCATTTGATAGGCTGCGTATCGTGAGGCCCTTAGTCGGGCTCAGTTAACTGAGACCGAGGATATCGGTGAAACGACGCCCGCCCGGACGCCCTCTTCTTTGGCCGCTCGCAACGACTTGTTAGATACCGTCGGCGGCTTTAAGAAAGGGCACCTATACGGAGTCGGCTCCCTAGGGCCGTTGCACATGACGACTCAGAGATTTCTACCGACACCGCCTCCTCCTGCGGCCCCGGCAGACGATGATGTTAGATCGCAGCTTATGCAGCTGCACGAGGCGGTGTCATCCTTGCAAGAGCAAATTACCACGTACTTTCTGCCTCCGTCTGCTGCTGTCGGTCCGTCTGCTGCTGGTGTCAGTCCGTCTTCTACTGGTGTCGGTCCGTCGACTGCTGCTACCGTTCCTTCTTCCGTCGGTCATCTTTCTTTCAACCCTGCTGCCCCTCTGGTACCGCCTCCAACTGTGACGGCACTCCTTGATCTCATGTCGCCAGAGCAGCTACATCGACTTTCGAGCAGTATCTACGACGACTTGCCGCCGTACCTAGTGGAGCAGTATATTCGTCGGTCGTAGCAGGGATTACCACCACCGGGCAATCGAACTCCTCCTCCTCCTTAAAGTATTATAATTAAGAAAATTTGAAATATTTGTGGGAATTTTTGAATATTTGTAGGAATTTCGGATTATAACGATGGATATTAGTTTATGATTTCATAATATTTGTGATAATTTTATATTGGTGTGCGTTATATATTTTGTCTATGTGATTGTTGGATAATTGGTGTACATTATATATTTGGTCTATGTGATTGTTGGATAATTGGTGTGCGTTATATATTGGTTTAGTTTATGCATATTTGTGTGAACAGGGAAAGCTCTGTATTTTTTTCAAAAAAATCTCAGTTAGTGACGGACTAGTGACCGCTTAGCGACGGATATTTCCAGTTTCTAACTACCTTTCGACGGAATATCCGTCGCTACCTGGAGATTTGAAACTGTTTCCAGTTAGCGACGGCTGGTCGACGGATTCGCGTCGAAAAATCCGTCGCCAAGGTTCTGGAAATACATAGTTCGACGGAATAGCGACGGAACATCCGTCGCCAAGGTTCTGGAAATGCATGACATTTTCAGAACAATGGCGACGGATTATCCGTCACTAGTCCGTCGCTTCATCGAATGATGAGCGACAGATTAGCGACGACTTATCCGTCGCCATGGTTCTGAAAATGCCAAGCATTTCCAGAACATGGTCGACGGATTATCCGTCAGTATTTCGTCGCTAATCCGTCCTTTATTAGTGACGACATTCGATGGAATAGCGACGGAATGATACCCTCTGATACGCTGTTATGACGGTTTACCGACGGATTATCCGTCGCTAGCTTCTACACAATTTAGTAATTAATACTTGAAATCGACGAAAGACCATCGAAAAGTCGTCGCTAATGCATCGTATTGTGACGACGAAAAGCCGTCGCTATTCCGTCACTTGACGACTACTTAGCGACGGATCATTATTAGCGACGAGCTGATTGCCGATGGATTATTTTGACCAAGATCCGTCAGTGATCAGTCGCTAATACAAATTGCCGACGGATGGGCGACGGATCTGGCCGTCGCTAAATCGACATATTTTGGTAGTGTGAATAATGAATGAACATTGAAATGCTATTATAAATCACACACTAGAAATGAATTATTATTGTTGCCCATGTCTAATACTGCTGAAATGAATAAGACACTGAATAATGCATTGCTATGTGATTGATACATGAGAAATAAACTGGCTATGCTATTGACACAATGAAATAAATGGTAAATGTCCCTATAAAATGAACAAAATACTACATGTCCTTTTGAGAACTGAATGATGTGTTAAATATTACAATGTAATGAACTGATGCGATGTGTATGATGAGGCTTGGGATTAATGAGATCACCAAGTGAAATGATGGTAATGATATAAATGATAAGTCATTACTTCTAATATCTTTACCATGCGATTATGTTCACGATCGAGTTGGACACGCATTCGCATGGTCATGGACAACTTGTACACAAGGTTTGAGATTAGTTTTCTCGGACGGTATGCCTAGGATGCTGGGGCCGATCCGACCCGCAAGAAAATATTGTCGTGCTTTGGTAGCACGGATTTTGCGAGGCATTCTTATAGACTAGCAACCTACTTTGAAGTCATTGTATTACCCTTTGAAGTTCTATATGGCAACGTCCTAAATGGTGGATTAACACCAGTGATCATGTAGTCATGATGTATGCTAATGAATATTTTGTGCATGCAAAGTAAGTATATCATATAACATGTATTTGATGCAGGTACAAGGGAGTCGACTATCGGTAAGAAATCACTTAGATGTGATATATTTATCATACATATTAATTCAATCTTACTGCTTAACATGTTAAACACAATATGCTAAAAAGCTGCCTTTCGATGAGTATTCACTACAAGAAAAATACCTTATTATGACGGATAATAACCGTCATATATGACAATTTATAACGAATTTTTTATTAAAAGTTTAGAAAAAGTTATAAAAGGTGTTATAAAAGTTTAAAAAAACTGTTATAAAAGTTTAGAAAAACTGTTATATATGACGTACACTTATATGACACATTTTTATTAAAAATAAGATAATTAATTCAATTATATATAACTGTTATCCAGTAACCGTCATGAACACGGATGTTATAAAAGTTTAGAAAAACTATTATATATCACGTACACTTATATGACACCTTTTTATTAAAAACGAGATAATTAATTCAATTATATATAACACTAAATTTGTAAACGACATTAATATTATCATTATATATAATATATCTATCCTAAAGCGTTATATATATATATATATATATATATATATATATATATATATATATATATATATATATTAATATATATATATATATATATATATATATATATATATATATATATATATATATATATATATATATAGCGCTTTCTAAAATGATCTGGTTTTCAAACAATTCATAAAATGTTATAAAAAGAACGTATACATAACGCTTTCTAACGTTCTGTATTAGTTATTCACACACACACACACACACACACACATATATATATATATATTTTTCACACACACACACACACACACACACACACACACACACACACACACACACATATATATATATATATATATATATATATATATATATGCAGAGCCTAAAAATTAAGTTGCGCCATGTATTTACTACTCATTGATCAAGTTGTGCCCTAAAAATTAAGCTGCGCCACTATTTTGAAGCTCAGAGATCAAGCCGTGCCACTGATCAGATTGCGCCTGATATCAGACTACGCCCAATTATTTTGCGCCAAAATCTACGTATCGTCTGACACTTAATGGCCATCATTACCTGACAGCACTAACAACTGACAAACACAGTGAACGAGAAAAATCTCTTCGAATCTCTCAAATTGTGCCGCTCGAGGAGATTGGACTGACAGCTGTCCTGCACATCTTGTGAGTTGCGCCTAGGCTCAATCTGAACGACTTCTTCTCAAAAGCTGCCACATGTCTAGGCACAGTCTAATCAGGCGCAATTCAACTTGTTGACTGAAGCTCGCGCAACCAGATAAAATTAAGACAATTTTTATTTCAAAAGCAGGATGACGTGACGCACATGTCACTAATCTCTCAAGATGTGTCTACTATCCTGTACACGACCACGCGCATCTCAATCATATGATGCCACGCGTTTAAATACAGTTAGTAAACAACTGATAACTGAATGAAAGTTGGCACAACAGGAGGTTGGCGCAATCCAATGTGGCGTAACCCAGCTCGCGCACATCAGAATAACTGCTAAAACAGTTATTTCCTGAACTCTATAAATAGAGTTTCCAATCATTGTTAAAGGATCACGCACACAGATCAAGAACTCTTGCAAAATTGCTGCTATATTCTCCAGAGGCTCTAGTCTTCAAGTTCACATAGTCCAAGGGATAAAGTGATCATCTTCTAATTAGATTCCTACAGTTGTACTTTCCCAGAATTCATTGTACTTTGTACGATTCTTTTTCAAGTTTGGAATAAACTTTTTGTTTTTTACAAACAAAATGGCGAATCTGCTGGGGACAACTTTCTCCTCCGATGAGAAGGTGACAACTCAATGTGATACGACGTCGATCGGCAAGACGCAGAAGACTCTGGTTGTTCAGGTCAACTAGACAGCCTACGAGAATATAATCAACACCAAGAGCAACAAGCGCACTGTGGCTATCTCCAAGAACAGGACTGTGTGGACTCCTAAGTCTCCTACAGTTGCTGTTGCCCAGGCGCAACTTGAGTGCTCAGTGTCCAAGGCATAATCCGCCTCAGTGGCGCAGGCACATTCTGCTGCCTGGGTGCAATCTACTCTTCCTGTTGCCCGCGCACAGTCCACTACTCTCTTTACTGCCAAGGCGCAGTCTGTTCAGGCCGGTACTGAGGCGCAGTCTACCCATGTTGCTGCCAAGGCGCCACCAGTAGCCTATATTACTAGGGTGCAACCAGTAGCCCGTAGTGCTAGGGCACAATCCAAGCAACCAGTGACTCAGGCGCAGTCTGCTGCTCTGGCGCAACCCAAGGGAACTAGTCTTTTGGCTATTCCCTCTCCCAATTCTCAAGTTCTAAACTTGGAGAAACAATGCTCTAGTACTAACACTAGACAGAACAAAGGGAAGAGTCCTTTGACATTTCCTCAACTGGCACAACCTGTGCCTAAAGTGATCCCACAACAGAATGGAGGGAAACGATTCTTAGCTAACCCTCTATAAAATAAACGAAAGCATCCATTGGTCTTTTCTAAAACTTCCCTGGTCTAAGACTCAGAGGAAGGTATATCAGATTCTATTCCTTTAAGCAGAGGTCTTCAGATCTCTGATATCTGAAATGATACTGATCAAAGAGGCATCTTGCCTACCCCTATGGGGTCTGGTCAAGATCTTCCCACCTTGCAAATTTTAAGATCTAAGCAAGGAAAATTGAGGGTATCACAAACAGAGACACCTGGAGCAGACTTTTCTGATTTACGCGCTTATCTCAATAGGCGTCAACCAGTATCAACTTTGGTGAAATGTAAGAACCCTATGCCAAAGGCCAATTTATACCAGAAGCCAAAGTTTGAAAAGAAGGACCCAACCACTTATGCTAATGAGTTGAGTACATCTTTGTACACTCAGGGAACTAAACATCTGAAGAATATGAGACATGTTCCTAACATCATTAAGGAATATGTTCCTCCGACTTCTTCTCGTCCTATAGTTGTAACTGATCTTCGACAACGTCTTACACAACGACGGGAGATTACAGGGATGTCTCCCTCACTTCCAAATTACTCTTCAGATTGCCACTGCCTTCATGAAGTCGTCATCAACTGTTGTTGCCAATCGGCTCGACGATCTGTCTTCGATCGTCTGAACTATGCTTCAACTCCCGAACATATAATAAAAGATGAAGACGAGCTATTATACGCTTCTGTCAATATGACTTCTCAAGGCACTGGGGGTGGGAAACGTCCAAGACGTAATGTATCCCGAAATTCCAGTCAGCATGGATCGGATTCATGCATCCAGTGAAGGTGTCTTTCAATACACCAGATCAAGAAATCGAAATTTGAACCAAGGTGTCTTTAATCAAGAAGATCTCCCTATCGCTCATCTAGAAGAAGACTTTTTTTCAGAGTTTGATACAGATAGTGAAAGTTCTGAACAAACTATCTCATCAATAGCAGCAAGAGAAGTAACGGCATATACCGTTACAGAAGATCAAGATGCCTCTACTTCGACCAGTCAGGAGCAACGAATTGTTGCACTAGAAGATAAATTGAAGACCATGGCAGAAATAGTTGCAAGTATGCATACAATAATCGTAGCTCAACATACAGTGTCACCGATTATAAACCCTGCTTCAAATCCTGAGCTTATAGCATCTTCTGTACCTGTTAGTCTGGGGGGTACCGTCTCCTCAGGTTGCTTCTGTGCCAATTCAAGCTGATCCCAGTCAGTCTGGTGCTGGGGGTGGTAATTATCACGCTGTTTCTTCTTCCAACACTTCTAACCAGCCCACAAATTCCCAAACATCAGGGGATGCTAATGAGGCTGTGAAACTCTTACGCACTCAATTTGAGGCCTTCAAGCAGAAAGATGGTCTACAAAGATTGGGCATAAAGCAACCATATCCTACAGAGTGGAAGGAGGTTCCATTTTCTCCTAAATACAAGCTTCCGACTATTATGCTGTTCGATTGCAGCACTTCTCCAAGTCAGTACATTAATCACTTTGAGGTGATGACTGACCAACTACAGCCAAATGATGCTCTCCTTACCAGAGTGTTTGTCGGTTGTTTAGTCGGCGCAGCATACGACTGGTATCGCAGTTTGTCTGATGGCTGCATCACTTTTTTTGCTGGTTTCAAGCAAATATTCTTGGAACAATTTTATGAGGGAGTCAATGACATAACAATGTCTTCCCTCATTAAGATTAAACAAAGGCACAATGAATCTACGGAGAGTTTCATTGAAAGATTCTGCTGAGAGGCACTCAAAATGCCTTTAGGAACTCCATCTGCTATAACAATAGACACTTGCAAATCAAACTTGTTGCCTATTATCAGTATGTGGACAGGATCTACACAATTCCAGGATTGGCCTTCTTTTATTGTGAATGCCAAGGCGGCAGAAGTCAGTGCCAAAAAGTTCAAACAGTTAGGAGTTCAGATGACTCATCCTAACCAAGACGAACATTCTACACCCGGGGGTAATAATCGCCAGAATAACCGCAAAGGTAAAGAAACACTGGCCATCAATCTCAAAGGCAAAGAGTCTTTGGCTGTCAATGTTACTCAGACGACATCCACTCCATCAGCACTACTGCCAAAAACAACTCGTCCAAAAGAAGAGTATTCTTTCGATGAAGATGATACTTTGAGCATCTTCGATTGCTTGATCAAAAGCAATAAGCTTCAACTGCCAGAGACAAAACGACCGAAAGAAGTGGGTAAAACCAATCACCCTAAATACTGTATTTATCACAGATTTATTAGGCATCCAACCAGAGCATGTTATGTGCTCAAGGGCAAAATCCAGGAGTTGGTCAACTCTGGAGCAATTACTCTTCAGCAGGACGAGAAGACGGTGACTACCAATGTCATTTCTGTACAATTTGGTGACTTTCCTCCACAACTTGTATAAGATAGTGTGTCCCCATTCCAAGGACTACTCTTAAGATCGTGAATCTCTTACCTCCCCAAAATGAAGGTCTTGTTCCACTATCGACTGACAGAGGAGAGATTATGTGGATTCATCCAGATCTGGTGGCAGATTTTAAAACACCTTCCTCTTCTAAACAAAAGAAACACTCCAAAGCTAAATCTAAAAGTTGCAACATGGTATCCTGTGAACCATTAGTAGAAGAAGAAATTCTAATGGGCACTAGATCTGGGAAACCCTATCTTCGGGAATATCCAAAAAATCGAAAGAATCTTGCTCCATCTTCTGATGCTCCTCCTACATCATCTTTTCCTGCGGAGAATATACCATCTACATCCCGCCAGTAGCTGAACCAACTCCTTCTAAACCTACGTCAGCATACAAGGGAAAATAACCTGTTCGCTTTGACAAAGTATTGAAAAAGTCCTCGTCTCTTGGACTCGAAAAGCAATATAACTTTGATATATTGGCTCAATTGGCCAACACTCCAGCGAGATTATCAATCTTTGAACTCTTACGTCTCTCAAAAGAAACTCGAGAAACGTTAAGTGAAGCTTTGATGCAGGTTGATGCTTGTCTTACTCTTCTCAAGAAGCCTGAAAAAGAGCCAGTCAGTTATGCACATTGTCATAGTGTATTTGAATTAATGCCCAACATTACTTTTACACAAGATGACATGTTGTTAGAAGACAATCGTCATGATCGTCCTCTCTATTTCACGAGGTATGTGGACACCATAAAAGTTGATCGCATTCTGATTGACCCAGGGTCCGCACTTAGCATCATACCGAAGTCTCTGCTAGATGCCTTGAAGGTCCCAGTGCATAACCTTTCTACAACTATCACTACCATCCTGGGGTTCAATCATGGAAGAAGTGAACCTTTGGGGAAGATACGCCTAAAACTTCAAATTGGCAACCTTCGTACAAAGGTAACTTTCTATGTTATTGACAATCATGGCGCATACAATGCTTTGTTAGGAAGACCATTTCTCCATGAACACAATATTGTACTTTCTACCCTCCACCAATGTTTCAAATATATGGATGGTAATGGAGAAGTCCAAAAAGAGGTTGCAGATCAGAATCCTTTCAAAGGAGTTGAAGCATACTGCAACGATTCTCGCATGTATAAGGAGGAATTCATGAAGGTGGTACTGGCAATGGATAAAGATGAAGAACAAAAAAATGTGCCGAATGATACTCTGGTGATCCCGGTCAAAGGACGTACCTCCTGTCCTCAGTCTTCTAAACCACTGACTATCTATCTTCCTTCCCATGAGAAGCAGCATAAGGGTGATAGTCAGAAACAAAGGGAGCTCACCTCTTCTGAGCCGCTTGTAATCGACTTTCGTCGTAAGAAGCCCCCTCCTCCTTCTCGTTCTTCTTCTCCCCCTCTTATCATCAATCTGACTAAGCCTGCTAAGGCTAAAATTCCTGTTGTAAATGAAGGTGTAAAAATTAATAAAGCATTTCCTTTGCAGTATACTGATGTCACTTATTATAATCAATGTTACTTGGATATGCTAGATAGTTTTAAACCACTTACAATAGAATTTGTACCATCTCTGTGAAATGTGGTATCCTTGGATTCAATACAAGAGTCGTACTTCTTACTACCATCTCGAAAGAAAGATGAAAGGCCTATATTCTTCAATAAAAGAGAGGAACAAAAAATTATGCTCTATAATGATAATAGAGATGATACAGGAAGGCTAAAATTATGTCACTATAGTCCACAATCTAAAGCAATCATACATAAAATGGGCTATGATTTCAAAACAAGCCTCAACAACGGTAAAGGAATGCGAACTCCTTTTCGTATTGCTGTTCCAAAAAAAAATCACAACAATACCACAGTAAAACGAAGCGAGGACTAGGTTATGCTTCACCACTTCCAACTCCAGAACTTTCTGAATCTGATGAAGAAGAACGATCTAACTCTTCTGATTCTATCTCATGGGATTCTGATACCAGCATTGGTCATGTTCATAGGGTGATAGTATCTTCTAACATGGTGTCTGTCGAATTCTCGGAAGATGACGAAGATGACATTGAGGAAGCTCCTGAAGTGGACCCTTGGGCACAAAGGATGGACAATCAGTAGGAACTTTGTTTTGAACAACGAGAACCACCTACTGAAGATCAATTAGTCCAAATCGATATTGGAGAGAAGAGCATATCACGACCAATATTCATTAGCAAAAATCTTTCAGAAGATGATAAACAAGAATTAATTCACCTTATTCATGAATATATTGATGTCTTCGCCTGGAGTTATGAAGATATGCCGGGATTAGATCATCAAATTGTAACTCACAAGCTTAATATCTTGCCAAATGCCAAGCCGGTCAAACAACAACAACGACGATTCAAGCCTGAAATGATGGATGTAATTGATGATGAAGTCAAAAAGCTTATAGCTTGCGATTTTATCAGAGAAGAACAGCATCCTGACTGGGTAGCCAACGTTGTTCCAGTCTTGAAGAAAACCAAAAAGGTTCGAGTTTGCATAGACTTTCGAGATCTCAATGATGCTTGCCCTAAAGACGAATTCCTTCTCCCAATTACTGATGTCATGATCGACAATACATGTGGATTCGAACGAATTTCTTTCATGGATGGGTTTTCTGGATATAATCAAATCCGGATGAATCTTGAAGATGAAAAATATACTTCGTTTCGTACTCCTCGTGGAGTATACTGTTATACAGTCATGCCATTTGGTCTTAAGTACGCATGTGCAACATACCAACGGACTATGAGTACTATCTTTCGAGATCATCTACGAAAGACTGTCGAATGCTATGTTGACGATATTGCTGTCAAAAGTCGTCTTAAGGAAGATCACATTCAAGATTTAATAACTATCTTTAATCTAATGCACCAGCATCAACTCAAAATGAACCCCACCAAGTCTTTCTTGGGTGTCTCTAGTGACAAATTTTTCGACTTCGTCATTACCTCTAAGGGTATACACGTTGATCCCGAGAAGATCAAAGCCATTCAAGATATGCGTCCTCCATGCAACCTAAAAAAGCTACAAGGATTTCAAGGTCGACTTGCGTACATCAGGCAGTTCATTTCAAATTTATCTGGATGTTGCAGACCATTTACTCAGTTAATGAAGAAAGGTGTATCTTTCGTTTGGACGGAAGAATGTCAACGAGCATTTGATGACATAAAGTGGTATTTAATGAGTCCACCGGTTCTTGTACCACCGATCTCAGGAATACCCTTCTTAATGTATATCCGGGCAATGGACCATTCATTGGAAGCTTTGCTGGCTAAGAAGAACAAGGAAGGTCATGAACAAGCCATTTACTACCTTAGTCGAACGATGATTGGAGCTGAACATCGTTATAGTCCGGTGGAGAAAGAATGTTTAGCCTTAATGTTTGTCGTTCAGAAGACAAGACATTATATTATAGGCCAAACTATTCATGTCATATCCCGGGTCAATCCTCTTCGAGTCTTAATGAAGAAGCCAAGTACACTCAATTCTAGGCTTGCCACATGGGCCATATTATTAGCACAATATGATATGGTTTATGTTCCTCAAAAGTCTGTGAAAGGCCAAGCACTTGCTGACTTCTTAGC
This sequence comes from Iris pallida, assembly GCA_029216955.1. Taxonomy (NCBI): domain Eukaryota; kingdom Viridiplantae; phylum Streptophyta; class Magnoliopsida; order Asparagales; family Iridaceae; genus Iris; species Iris pallida. The sequence goes on along the minus strand of JANAVB010004599.1, from coordinate 2,663,697 downwards.
AGCTCATCTTGTTCCTGAAATATCCAAACTCTATGACGAGATTCCAGACGAAACATTGGAATCAAATATGATCTCAGAAGAGTTTTCTACTTGGCGGTTGTTCTTCGATGGAGCTTCTAGAATTTGACCTGGAGGTACCCTTGTTGCTGGAGTGGGAATTGTTCTCGTTTCACCCGATGGATTAGCTATTCAAAGGGCTTATTCTTTAGACGAGTCGTGCTCTAACAATGTGGCAGAATACAATATCTTGCTCATTGGACTCCAATTAGCCAAACAATTGGATATTGAATATCTTGAAGTATATGGTGACTCTAAGCTGATTGTTAATCAGGTTAGAGGCATATATGAAGTTCGATATCAAGATCTGGTACCGTACCATAAAGCAGCAACCAAGATAGCTTCTTTATTCAAAGGGTTCTTCATCGAACATGTACGTCGTACATGCAATACAGAAGCTGATGTCTTAGCTAACCTAGCTGCGGTATTGGAAATTCCAGTCAAAAGACAACAAATGGTTGTTATCTCTAATAGAGAACTATTTTATGTCGAAAACAACCATAACATTGAATTCAGTAATCTAACTGAAGTCAATGTCATTAGCGAGGACTGGAGAACACCTTTTATTGATTTTGCAGTACATGACATTTTGCCAAAAGATCCTATGAAAGCTACAAGCATTCGTCATCGATCGCTTCGATTCTATTATAATCATACTACTAAAACTCTATATCGAAGAACTTTTGATGGATTACTCTTGAGGTGTCTCGTTGGTGATGAAGCAAAGCAGATATTACGCGAAGCTCCTGATGGTGTTTGTGGAGCACATCAGCCTGGTCCTAAACTTCAGGATCGTATTCGACGTATGGGCTACTACTGGCCCTCTATGGTATCAGATGCTATTGACTATGCAAAAAAATGTCGTGCATGTCAAATTCATGCAGATTTCATTCACCAACCAATGGAATTTCTTCATCTGACTGCTGCCTCATTGCCTTTCGAAGCTTAGGACATGGATATAATTGGCCCTATCAATCCTCCTTCATCTAAAGGACATCGGTTCATCTTGTCTATAATCGATTATTACTCCAAGTGGGCAGAAGCTATACCTTTGGTTGAAGTAAAAACTAGTAGTGTCATCAACTTCATCAAACATCATGTGATATACAGATTTGGTGTCCCTCGCCGAATTATCCATGATAATGGGCCACAATTTATCAGCCAGAAGTTTAATAGATTCTGTGATGACAACAGAATCAATAATGTTGCCTCTACAGCCTATAATCCTGCAGCTAACGGGTTGGCTGAAGCATTCAACAAGACCATCATCAAACTCCTTAAGAAGTTTGTCTCTATTAACAAACGTAATTGGAGTGATAAACTTGGAGAATGTCTATGGGCATATCGTACTACTGTCCGTAACCCCACAGGTTGTACACCATTTTCTCTAGTATACGGATGTGAAGCTGTCCTACCTCTGGAAATTCAAATTCTTTTATTGAGAATCGCCATTGCTAGCGAGCTTACTACAGAAAAATAATGATCGTCTTCGGCTTCAAGAATTGGAGGCGCTCGACGAGAAAAGGTTATTAGCTCAACAGCACATCGAACTTTATCAGGCACAGATTTCAAAAGCCTTCAATCGCAAAGTCAGAGTGCGAACATTTCAGGAAGGCGAGTTAGTTCTCACAGTCAGACGTCCTGTGACTATGACATATATGAGCAAAGGCAAGTTCGAGGCAAAATGGGAAGGGCCGTATGTGGTAAATAAAGTTTTCTCAAATGGAGCCTATCAATTAACAGATATGGACGACAGAGTTGCTATGATGCCTATCAATGGCAAATTTCTCAAAAAATATTATGTATAAAAGCAAAATGTACATTATTCCAGAGACATCATGTATATAAAAGTTTATTTTATTCAAAAGCAGAATAGAATTACATAATATTACGGACGGGGAGGAGGCCCCCGATCCTTCATGATTAAATATATAGTTTGCCAATCGTTCAAACATCTCATTGTCGGAACTCACAAAAAACTCGCAAGCAGCCATGCTCAATGCTTCTTCTCTGGTAGTTTTTCCAGGTTCCACTAGCTCAGCAATCAAGTCCCGTCTTTGAACAGGAGCAGTAGAGCCTTCACCCCTTTCTTTCTGAAGAGGCACTGGAGGCTCAGCAGGAGGCATCTCGGTCTCTCCTTCGATCTTCGGGGTGAGCAAATTTTTGGAAGACATTTTGTACAAGAAGGAAAGAGATTGAAGATATCTACAAAAATTTTGTTCTATTTATAGACAAAACAACTAGATAGTCAATCTCGAGAACTGATGCGACTTTTTGAAAGAAGCCCAACTGTTCGTTCATTTATAACTGTTCGTTCATTTATAGCTGTTCGTTCATTTATAACTGTTCGTTCATTATCCGATGTGACTGTTCATTCATTTAAGTGTCCTTATCTCGAAAATTGAAGTGACTGTTCACTTTTCCTAATGAGAGTTCACATTCTCTATACTTCTGAAATTCTATATTACATCAGCAACTTGTCACATCCACATTTTTCCTTGATTCTATGTTTCTTATCACCACATTAAAATCAAATCGTAAGGAAGAGAAAATCATTCTTTATTCCTTCTTTAAAAATATAGATACATCTTAATGGAAATCTATTACATCTCAGATTTTTATTCTAAATGTAACATGAAGGTCTATTACATCTTTGGATGTTCTTATTTGTTGGTGCCAGTTCCTTGTCGTCTCGACCTGAAGCAACAAGCAAGACAATGGAACCAACTCTGGTCTTCTCTCTCAGAAAGACGAGAGGAGAACCATAAAGTACAGCAGCTCGAAGATAAGCTGTTGTCAATACAACTGGTGGAGAGAAAATGGCCTGCTAGGGGAACTAGGAACGAGATCACCCTTGTGATACGATTCCTAATTCTGTCTCTCCACCATCTAACTCTCATGTATAAAGGCTCTTCCTACCATCTGAGGAAGATCCTTCTGGAATACAGAGTCTCCTGAGCTGTCTGATTTGAGTGTCAGAATTGCATAAGCTGTCTGATGTGGGTGTCAGAAGAATGCTCTCCATAGCATCTAGATCACCGATGGCAGTTTTGAAGAAGCTTGCCAACCAAACTTCTGCAAATAGGAACAAAGAAAACAAAAGTCAGCAAAATCTATCAAAACTGTGTGTGCATCAAATCAACAGGCGCATATCAGCAACGTGCGCCTATTTTTAGAAGCACAGGCGCATATTCAACAGTGCGCACTGATCAACAGGCGCATATCAGCAATGTGTGCCTATTCTCAGAAGCACAGGTGCACATCGACAGTGCACTGATTAACAGACCCCTATCAGTAATGTACGACTATTCTCAGAAGCACAGGTGTATTTCAACAGTATGCGCTAATCAATTGGCGCATATCAAAATAGCGTGCTGATCAAACGGGCGCGTATCAACATTGTATGTCGATCAACAGGCGCATATCAACGGTGCGCACCTATGATTAAAGCTAACCACTGGACCGTAGTACGTGCCTATTATCAAAAATAGTTAGCACATATCAACGGTGTCTACAACATACAGATCAGTACCTATCTTCAAAAGTGGCACAAAAGAAAAAAAAATGCTCATATCATTGGTCCTTTGTTGAGACTTACCAATTTTTGAAGGCACAACATGCAAACGAATAGTATCGAGACGAAGTGGCGCAAGTGAACTTATGAATAGTAAGAACTTGTGAGAAGCCATTTGTTTTGAGAAAGTATGAATAACTCTTTCGTTTCTGGTTGTCCTTTTAAAAGTATTGAAGATGAAACAGGCGCGTCATTCTAGGAGTCTATTTTTAGAAAAGAACTAAACAATAGGCGATTGAAGCCATGTGTCCCTCAATGAAACAGTAAGCATTGAATTAGCCAAAGGAACACATATACATGCGCTATCACAGCCACACAATATATCAGAAATGTTAGATTTTATTGCATAGAAGATGGGTGGACCCCTACAGACAAGGACACAAGAAAAGAGAATAAAAAAGTTGTCATGCTTAAACATTATTCCTTTTTATTGTCTTCATCGGTCTGACGAAGGGCAGCGTCCAATTCTTGCATGTTGCGGATTCCCAAGCGACGCATCAGGTTAAGGAATTCCTCCGAATCGCTGCGCTCTTCAGAGGATGGCCCACCACTCGAGCGATTGAAGACGGTTGGGTTTAACCCGAAGCAGTCTAGAAAGTTTACCGCCCTCAGTGCCGGGTCAGCCTCCAATAAATAAGTCGAAGGTGGGACGTCGGGTTTCGCTTCAGGAGACCGGGTTTTAGTGACAGCATTGGCCTCCATCTCCTTCTTAGATGCCATCGAAAATTACAGATGTGAAGAATAAAGTATGAAGATCAACCCCTACATATATATCACCAAACTGACTCTTCATATTCCTCATGGAAAACTGAAAATCATCAATAAAATCGGGAAGACGGAGAGGAGATTGAGTGTTTTCGAGAAAGAAATTTAATTATGATGACTGCGGTTGACTGGCGCAACTTGACTCAGTCAAAACTTTTATAAATTCAAAGTATTTCAAAACTTTGAAAATATTTTTAAGTTTTGAAAACTTTGAAGGGGGTTTTGTAGAGCCTAAAAATTAAGTTATGCCATGTATTTACTACTCAGTGATCAAGTTGCGCCCTAAAAATCAAGCTGCGCCACTATTTTGAAGCTCAGAGATCAAGCCGCGCCACTGATCAGGTTGCGCCTGATATCAGACTGCGCCAAATTATGTTGTACCAAAATCTACGTGTCGTCTGATACTTAATGGCCATTATTACCTGATAGCACTGACAACTGACAAACACACTGAACGAGGAAAATCTCTTCGAATCCTTCGAATTGTGCCGCTCGAGGAGATTGGACTGACAGCTGTCCTGCACATCTTGTGAGTTGCGCCTAGGCGCAATCCAGATAAGTTTCTTAGTTACCACTACACCAAAATGACAAATTAGGAACACTAGACCTTTTTCAATCTGGAACGCTTATTTTTTGTACCTAGATTTTGGAACGGAATAAAAACGTTCCAGATCAAAAAAACTGTTTCTAATATGTTCTATTTTAATTTTCAAAATATATATTTATTTAGGTATGCTTTTATACCGTTCCAATTACATTCCAAATTTAGCATACACATGTGTTCTTCCTTCATTTAACCTCAAAACCTTAACCTAAACGTATGCTAGCAGCCACTACCATGTTTCAATTCTCTCTCCCTCGACTTCCAGATTCAGAGGAGAACAACCAATGCTATCACCCTCTACCTCTTCCTCTCTACAAAACCCTAGATTCCTCCACTTTCTCCTCTACCATAAGAAAACCCTTAATCCTAATTTCTAATATTCTTAACACCCCTTCCTCTCCTCCTCTCTCATGGTTGAGGTAGGGGAGGAGGCCGAGATCGGGAGGAGGATCTTGTGCAGCTGGTCGCTGAGCATAAAGAAGTCGTGGTCGACTTCGACATGGACTGCATGGTTAGTGGTCTTGTTCTTAATAAGAAGAGATGCAATACATCGAAGGTTAGTTTGGAAATCCATCTGATGTTCATGTTTGGTGTGTGGATTTCAAGTTTCAAAAATATGTGAATATTGATATATTGTTCTTCCTTCATCTGTATATTTTATACAGTTCATGAGACTATTTTTTATTTAAGCTTGAATTTCTATACTGCACATTTTTGTTTTATTTTCCTAGCATGATTTATATTTCTCATAGCAATAGCTTTTTTGTCCATGGACTTGTTTAATAACAAAGATAAATTTCTGACTATATGGAAGAAAAGAAACATCAGAATACATCTTTCACCATGCTTTAAGTTTCCCTCACAACGTGGTTTGGTTCTTTTCCATTTTAGTCATGTTACTGAGTTTCAAATGTATCACACTATTTTGTGCTTTTTACAACATCCTCCAACTAAGGAGCACTATCATGTCGGATATGTCTTGGACACATTCCGGACACTCCAAAATATACTAGGATGCATCAAAATAGAAACCACATCTGTGTCAGTGTCCTTACCTTGTCGAGTCATATCCCTGATGTACAACTTGATCCTCTTATTATAGTCTACGGATTGCCTCATGAAGGATAGTAGGAAATGTTGTCTGAACAGTTTGCTTGGCTGCCACGTACCTAATTATGTCCCCATGCCCATTCTAATCGCACCAAATCAGACTAAATATATACAGTTCGTCGCAATCAGAAGGATGGCTAACAACACAATTACCTTGTTTTCCTTGGCAATCTAATTTGAATTCCTAACTATAGCCATCATTCTATTTTGGATACGAAATAGTTAAAAAGTAATTTCTATGTCCAAAGTTATCTTGAAGGAATCTGGCCTTCCTAATTCTCTAAACACGCGATTTGATGTCCACTGTCCACTGTCCACTTCAATCAATTGCTCCCAAGTGGAAGTGGAGACCTTTTTTTGATGTCATCTTGGTCGATTTTGTACTAAAAACTAGACCCAAAAGTTTAATATACAAAAAAAAATGAGTCAGTAGGAATTCTGAAATGTTACAAAAGAGCAGAGGATGTTTTGATTGTATTATTAGTTCTTATGGTCGACATTAATATATTGCATATAGTGGAACTATTGAAGATGTCCCAGACTCATTTAAATCAAAGTGCAAAATATTGTATATGTATTAGTGAAAATATTTTGTAAAGAAATGAGGAAAAGGACATCCTCTTGGATAGTTTGTGCTAGTTTGGAAAGTTTTCGATAAGTTTTGACCAATTCTGGAATAATTTGGCAACTTATAGACAGTTTTGGCTATTTTTGACTAATTGTAGGCATTAGCATACTTTAATCTGACAAATATTTTCTAATATTATCCTAATCTCGTAGGTATTGGTCAATACGATCAGGTTTCTCCCAAATATGGAGTGATACATCAATACTCATAGGTATCCGTAATGATGTTTTAAACCTTGCTTTAAATAGAGATTGGTGAGGGATCTTCAATATCTTTTTTTTCTTTTAACGTTGATCTCATTAAGTTAATGCATCCAATCTTCAACTGCATATAACTGTAAACTATATAAAATATTATATTGAAGAATCTTGTTAGCTTGATTGTGTTATTCCACGAGTCTTTTGTATATGTAACTTTTGTATACAGAAACCTTTTTGTGTATATTCCATGAGTCTTTTCCTCTTGACTTCCAATCATGTTAGATATCTTGATGCTTATTTGAGATGGGGGATCTTGTTCTTTCCAGTCCTGATAGTCCTGATGGTAATGGATCTGTTGTTAATGGCATTACTTTCAAAAATGTTGTCGTTCATGACAAAAAGGATTGTTGAAAACAAGATAATGCACTTACTTTTGTTGTTCAAAGAATAATCTTTTGGAAAATTTGTTAGCTGAGGATAAACTTGAGTGCAGCGAAGAACTTGGTGATCTTGTCAATGTAAGAATCTTGATCTGTTCTTACTTATATAAATCTGATTTTGCTTTCACTGACTGTTTAAATTATTTTCACTCGGGTTTGTGCATTATGTCCATATTGTTAATAACTAGCCTCTTAACTCTCAAAATTGTCCCAGTTTGTAATTCAGATGTATTCACTTGTTTTCCTTTTATTAGATTGTCGACAATGACGGTGCACTCAAGCTAGATATAAAAGCAAGGGTTACTCCAAACATCATTGCTGCTTTTGCTGAGCGAAGGGAATTTGACAAGATTTTTATTTACTCAAAACAGGTGATACAGTTACTAAGTTAGATAATTAAGTGATTGTTTGTGATATAACTGATACTTCTGTATTATATTTCTGGCGGGATCATTTGCTATTATTTAATATAGGTTGGATATACAGTGGATTATCTTTTTTCTTCTACAGACAATTCTCAGATCAGATCGCCAGTTAAACTAGGGTCAGTTACTTTTTGTTTAAGCACATTGTTTCTTTTGACCTTGTGGTTTCTGAACAAAATATATTAACACACTTAAATTCATATGAAACATGTTAAAAAAAAGCTGGAGCCCACTTATTGTTAATCATAATATGAGCAACTTTAATTTCATTGCTTTGGACTAATTGTTTACTTCTCTTTAGGATATGGGCAACTTTAAATTAAGTTTGGAGCACACTTATTAGTATATACTAATGACGAATACAAATTTGTTTTGCAGGGAGCAGTTAGTTTTGCTCTTATGATGTCTCAAATGGAAGGCGGGTGCCCGATTGATTATAATACAATTATCATTCTTTTTCTTTAGGTGTGACTCCTCTCATGCCATCTTTTTTGTCTCAAATGTCTCAAATCTGCTAAGGTTTAGCGAAATTTTTTTATGGTGGCTTCGGCAACAGTTTATTTTATGGTGGTTCCCACCCTTTAGTACCAGGTATATCTATTCTAGCTTGGACCAGTTCTTTTTGTCCAGGTATGATTTCCAGGTGCAAATACATGATAGATGCCTAAGGTTCTGTTGGATTTAAAGTTTTTGTTAATCTGTGACTGCACAAATATTCATCATTTAATCTTTTGTTCTTCTTTAGTCAAGAATATTGTGTTGCAAAGGTCAGCTATCTGTGTGATAGTTACGTCTGTGATCGGTCTTTGTTATTGCTTTCTGTCTTCATTATACAAAATTGCTTATATTATAACTAATACCACTTTTTTTTTTGCAGGCACCCTGTTGTGGCCCTTCAGTATATTAAGGACATTGCTGGCAGGTCAGTTTGTTCACTTAATGTTTAATTTTTTGCATTTTCTCTTATGAAGATTCTAAGTTTTTCTGTGACTGAACAAATTGGTTAATTGATTCAGCCGTTTTGAAGTCCCTTTATATATATAGGGTGTGTTTGGTGCGTGTTAATATAGGACCACTTCCTCAAATGTTGGGGCAGTTGAGAGTGGTTTTCCGGTGTTTTGATTACCTGCAAGTGAATCTAAATGCAGCAACCAAGTACAACTGGCACACCGTAATGTAGCAATATGTGTGTTGCATCATTTCCTTTCTAGAAGTCGCAACAAGACAATTGTTCCATGATAATTCTATCTACAGGCATACCACTCAACTCAAGATAAAGTATGAAATTATGATTCAAAATATAGTCCAAAAAGAACCACTTCCAATTGTTTTTATAGCAAAGACACCATAGTAGCTGAACGAACACTTTATTTCATGCTTTCCTTCATGATAACTGAGATTCAGAAGCTAAAAAAAAAATCACCGACATACAATCCCAAAAGGTTATCGCAAGGTAACAAAACCTACAAGCCTTGCTGATACTGAACGCCAGGAACCTCCAGAACCTGAGCATGAATCGCCAGTTACCTGTTGAAAAAAAAGTCGAATGAATTATTATACAGAGCTTGACAGGGCAACAAGAGCATGTTTCTAAACTGTTAAGTATGGAGAAATGAAAGAACAATCATTATATGCTAGTATCAATGGATATCAATCCTTACCAATAAATGGCATGCCTGACACGATACAGACACGACATGATTGTCCTTACCAATAAATGATCAAAATTTCTGGACTCAATATTGAAATCTTTTGTTGTTAGTGACACGTTGACTGGAACTTTAGGTTGGTTTGGTCCTTCTCTTTCAGACTAATAAATAGTTCATGGTTGTTCATTAATGTTTTTTTTTCTATTGCACTACTTCATGGTTGTTCATTGTTTTTTCTTTTCTTTATGTGCCTCGTTGAATGACAAAGTTCTTAATTGTGATCAAATTATTTTATCATATTTTTAACAATCTTTGAAATGTTTACAGGACGTCACATTTTTTGCTTCCTCGGCTATCATAGTTCCAGGGCTTACGCTCACTAACAAGAACATCAAGTGTCAAAGACTCAAATTATTTTCACAGCACAGATATTGTTTTTTTGGTGTGGTAGACAACTTGTATTAAACTTACAATGTTTATGTAAGACATTTGGCTACTTTGTGTATGTAGCTTTAACATTATCCATTCTCTATGCACTTGTACTATGGAAGTTCGTTTACTTTCATTTTATGTTTTTGTGAGTTCTACGTTTATAAATTCTCAAGATGATTACAAGTTTGTGTCATTTGTTATTCTTTCTTATAAAATTCAGCGCTACAGGTTTTGTAAGTCATAGTACTTATGCTAGTTATATATTATTTCAAGCTATACGTGTGCAATTTCAAATGATGTGGGCAGTCGTATATATATATATATATATATATATTTTTTTTTGGAATAATATATATATATATATATATATATATATATATATATATATATATATATATATATATATATATATATATATATATATATAGAGAGAGAGAGAGAGAGAAAACTGGAACACTTTTTAGGTGTTCCAAAATTTGGCAAGAAAAGTATTCTGGGATGCTTTCTTAGGAACGCATTTCTAATGTTCCATCATAGGAACCCTTTTTAGCCGTTCCAATAAGTGGAAAATAAGTAATTTGGAATGTTTTGTTGGAACTCTTTTTTGGAACGCTTTATTGGTGTTCCAATATTGGAACACCAGAAAAGCGTTCCAATAAATGTTTACTGGAACGCCTTTATTCCGTTCCAACAAATCTGGTAGCCCATAAATAGGCATGGAATATAGGTGTGCCTAAAATTATTTGGAATAGAATTTTAGCGTTCCAAAATGACCTTTTTGGTGTAGTGTACGCCAAGGCGCAATCTGAACGACTTTTTCTCAAAAGCTGCCACATGTCTAGGCGCAGTCTAATCAGGAATAATTCAACTTGTTGATTGAAGCTCGCGTAACCTGATAAAGTTGAGACAATTTTTATTTCGAAAGCAGGATGATGTGGCGCATATGCCACTATTCTCTCAAGACGTGTCTACTATCCTGTACACGACCAAGCGTATCTCAATCACATGATGCCACGCGTCTAAATACAGTTAGTACACCACTGATAACTGAATGAAAGTTGGCACAATAGGAGGTTGGCGCAACCCAATATGGCGCAACCCAGCCTCGCGCACATCAGAATAACTGCTAAAACAGTTATTTCCTGAACTCTATAAATAGAGTTTCCAATCATTGTTAAAGGATCACGCACAGAGATCAAGAACTCTTGCAAAATTGCTGCTGCATTCTCCAGAGGCTCTAATCTTCAAATTCACATAGTCCAAGGGATAAAGTGATCGTCTTCTGATCAGATTCCTACAGTTGTACTTTTCCAAAATTCATTGTACTTTGTGCGATTCTTTTTCAAGTTTGGAATAAACTTTTTGTTTTTTGCAAACAATATATATCACCTGTCAATGCTTATAATGCGTTATAAAAAGCATATTAATTTTCTGAGACAAACAAAAATATAAAATTTAACTAACATTTGAAACATTTCATTAAAAATATCCAAATATCACACCATCTTAATTACATTTCAAAATATATCACTCTTTTTTCAACTTTTACTTCACCAACATATCACCATTACATTTCAAAATCCAAATATATATACATCTTTCCCTTTTAGGGTAGCAGACCTCAAAATATCGAAACATTTCTTTTGCATTCACCAACACCAAATTGTGACATCCCTTCAAAAGAACATTGTACCCTTCAAAAGTCAACACTGTACCTTAAAAATAAAGGTAGTAAAAATAAAATTATTGATTTTTCAAACAAATAAGAAGACAAACTCATGTAATGTTATAAAAACTGATAAACTTTATAAAACCTCTCTGCAGATACCTGACAAACTGTACATTGGCTGCAGATACACATTTCCATTGATCCCACAAAATGAACCCTCTGCAGATACACATCAAAAAACCGTTATCGTATAAAAATTACTTCCTACAAATGCAAGGCACTTACCCATGATCCAATACATCAAAGCACAAGCCAAAAGAAAGAAGACCAATAAGAGGCTCAAATTCAGGAATATGCCTCACCATCACAGGAGGTATAGAGATTCACTCAGAAATTCCACTAGAATGAATAAAGATATATTCCATCAGAATAAAAAAAAGAATGACTGAATGAATAAAGAGAGATTCCATCAGAATGTAGATGTTATTTTCAAATCATGTACATCTTACCAAATTGGCTGCAGTTGAGCCACCATGCCATCGGAAGAGAGGAAAAAGAAAGCCAAACCTTATTCTTAAATGAAAATTAGCAATTTAATAAGGATCATCATCATATCTTTTAAAAATAGATAGTGCATATCAGAAAATCGTTACTTTATTAAGATACTGCTACTGTAGTTCCTACAAATGCAAGGCATTTCCAGATCGAAAATCCTCTTCTATAAATTATTTAACAAAAATGTCAATCTTGGACAGCCTTCTCTGATGCTGCTACTGTAGTTCCTATAACCCTTGTGACTGATACACCCTATTTAAATCCTTTCTAATTACATAACTACTGCACTAGCAGTTTAGATTGTCCGAACATAATCCCCAATTCCTAGGAATACCTTGCACTTAATCAATACACCAATGCACATAACCTACCAGTACACACCATTGCACTTACCTAATACATCAAAGCACAAGCCAAAAGAAAGAAGACTAATAAGAGCTTCAGATCGACAAATGGCTCTAGGAACATGTCTCGCCATCACAGGATGGTAGAGATTCACTCAATGAGAATTCTCATTGTTGTCATTATCCCATTTTATAGATATATTGATAAAAAATAAATGAATGAATCAATAAAGAGAGATTCCATCAGACAAATTGACATCCTCTCAAGATGTTTCTGACTAGTATTTCTATGCAGAAGGGACAGATAAGTTATCCAATCCTTGAGGTGGAGGATTTCAACCTGAATAAGGACAATGAGCTTCATAACTTCATTTCCGAAAAGAAGTGAGGGGGGTGGACTCTTTATCATTGATATGGTTCCACTACCACGACTCACCCTGTAAGTAATTATACCCATCGAATTTAATGTTGATGCTTCTGGGATTATCATGTACATTACCTTAAAATATTAATTTGATTTTAAACCAGCAGCATTGAGGAAGTGAAATTGAACAAGTGGAGCTCAGGTGTCAGGATATTCATGATTGTAGAATTTACTAGATTCTCATAAGTCATTAGGCGAAATTAAGACTAAATGATTATAGAATTACTTAGATGTTTGCAAATTAATAACGAGTTAGCATTAGGTCCACACGAAAAATATATTTTGTTACCATAGTACATCTCATGCCAACATATAATGATCAGTTGCAAGCCACAATTAAATCTATCAGTGCAAAACACTTCAAAAAAATTATATGATCTAACTTCCTGGAGACCGTTAGGATTAAATATAGAGGACATAAGTAAGAAATATTATTATCGGAGAATTGCAATTAGGATTAAATATATAGGACATCAGTGAAGAGTACGAGCATAAGCAATCAAACCTAAGCAGGGAATCTAAGGGACCCTCTTGACTTGATACCCTTCTAACAGCCAAATTAACCAAGGTTAGAAGATTAATTAGTCAAGAAAGTCAATAATAACCAAATCCTTCTTACTTTTGACTTTTGAGAGTCAAAATAGCAAGAAGCAAATCTATCGTTCAGTCAAACTTTCTTGCATGCAATAATTCATTGTCATAAGGTTTGTAGTTTACTGTTTTCTGTATCACAACAGACACAAGTCCCTTTCCTTACATGAGTGCACTAAGATCCATATGATGTTTCTAACCATGAAATAAGTAGTTTCTTGTCAATCTTATTAGAACTATATAAACGTTAAATATTTCCTCCAAGTCAAGGGCGGAGCCAGGATTTCAGTTTACCTCGAACTGAACTTAAAATATACTAAAAAATCAACACAAAAATTATTTTTTAGGATGACATTCTAATCCAAATGTGTGATTCAAATATCATTTTCCAAACAAAAATAGTTGATCAAATTACATGTTGTTTAAGACAATTTGAAAAAGTCAAAACATCATGAAATTAGTTTTCAAATTAGTGTAGGACTTGAATACTTAACTACAAATTAATGTCCTCATTGCACTCTTAAATATTAATTTGGGGCTTTGGTTAGAAGTAATACTTTAAGACTAAGTATTCAAACTTGAAGAAAAGCAAACCAGTGATACTGGAAGCAAGTAGTGGTAGCAACTAGCAAAAAATACATTACTGGAACAAAGAACTACTAGATTAATCTCATCATTGCTGGTCACTGAACTAATTTACAATTCCAGGAACAACCCTACTCTTAAGTATCATGCTTTCAGGTTTTTAACTGAGGTACAAATACATTACTTGGAAAGCAAAATACCTGCACGAATGCACTATTGGTCTGCTACTGCCTGCACAGCAACACTCGGCCAAGTTTCAAATCCCCCTAACTGCAGCAATGCTATGAATAACCAAAAATAAAAAAGATCAATTTTGTTTTAAATTCTCCTAACTGCAGCACTCAGCCAAGTTGCTATTTTTTTGTTAATTCCAAGCGGACACCATTACATTGTTTGAGAGTGTGATATAAATAGCCATCAACACTCAAGTTCATGCCATCACCACTCGATCTAACCCACAAAAGGTTTATTGTTTTTAACATCAATCCATTAATATAAATGGTTAGAAATATATGAGAATCTCTACCAAGTACATGGAAATTGGAATAAACAATGTCGAAAATTGGACTAAACAATGTCACTTTGACATTTGAGATTAAAAAAAAGATTATGTAAATGGGATTTTACCAGAGTTCCATTCCCAGAGCAGAACAAAGTGATTGCTTGTAAACCATCTATATGAGGAACAAGAGTATGCACCATCTATATGAGAAGATAAATAATTGAACCATCTATATGAGAAGATAAATAATTGAATGAGGAACAAGAGTATGCACCAGATCCACCGCCGCCGCCGCACGAGTGTCTTTTGAAGATAGAAATGCTTCCAGAGAATATACAAAAATTTGAAATGTTGTAAGAATTTGCATATACAACTCTTTCCTCTGTAATCAGAATTTCTCTATCCACCTTAAATATATCTGCAAACATCCAAAGGCATAAACGTATCAATATATAAAACAAACCACTGAAGTGAAAATCACTTGACCAGTCTCATTGATTAAGGTTGATGTGCAATTAACTATCAATTCAAAAATCAACCTCAACTATCACAAATAGTATAACACTAATAAAGAGTAAAGGAAAAGAGAATTGAAACACAAACATGGGGTTATTTTCTGCTTTACCCAATTGAGCTACTAATCCAATCCCCGAACTTTCATGCTCAAAAGTATGTAGAATAGAGGATGAGAACTCCACATATCAGGAAGTAGGAAATCATGTCTAACAAATCCACCATTAGTAACATAACAAACTAAGAAAATAAAAAATGCATTAAAGTCATAACTACATTATGACACTAGCGATTCAAGGACTCAACATAAGTAACTGTTATGTTAATTATCATAATTATCACTGAAGAATTTGATACCTAGAAGGATGTTAAGTAGGTCCTTAAAGTCGGTGGATTGCATACCTTAACAGCTTTAGCATAAGAGTTCCCTATACACAGAGAGGGAAGGCTACGAGTGTTGGAGTCCAGTCTGGATTTGGTAATAGCATATTTATGGAGTCCAAATCTGATTAAATATTTAATTAAATTTGATTTTGACGTCCATAATTAGTGCTCGGCTATTTTAGATATAATAGGATTCTTATTTGAGGGTTTCCTATTTAAGAGATCCTATTATAATCTAAAATAGGATGTTGATGGGCTATTTTAGGTGTAGTAGGATTCTTATTTGAGAACTTCCTATTTAAGAAATCATATTATGACCTAAAATAGGTTTTTCTCATCCTATATATATGGGGTGAGGGTGGAGGCACAAAGTACAACACAAAAATTGGAGATTCGAGGTGCTCGTCCACAGAAAATCTAAGAGAAAGTTCCGCAATTTGCTCTTAGGACTTCGCCATTCAAGTCAGAAGGAAGAAAAGATCTAATCGATGGGTCATCAACTTTGGTTAGGGAGATTGCTACGGGTTGGTGAGTGATTTCAATTATAATCTTTCTTTTCTTCTTGAATGTGGTGAGGGGGTTGAACCTATTAGGACAAAGGGTTCAACATTAGTTTTTGTCAATCTTGTAATTTCATATGAGTTATAGAGATTGAAATTTGTCCAGGTGACGTAGTCACCGTCATATACTTGTCTTTATCTGTGCTTGGTGTTCGTTAGACGAAAGTTGGTTATTTCAGGTGGGTTAGCCTAAGTTTTCGCTGCGACAATGTCTCAGACACGATATTGGAGCGCAGGAGGGCGTATCCGATTCCCAACATCTGGTATCAGAGCTTTGGAGGTTCTGGCAACCATGTCTATGGAGCAGATGAATACTCGTATCACCCTCACATGGGAAAACTGGGCAATTTGGAAGCCAAGAATGGAGGATCTACTCTGGTGCAAGGACTTGCATGGTCCATTGGAGGGCGACAACGTAAAGCCAATGGACAAAGCTGCTGAAGACTGGAAACGACTGGATCGAAAGGCCGTTGGATTCATCCGCCAATGGTTGGATAATTCGGTGTTTCACCACGTGTCCATGGAGAGTTCAGCAAAGGCATTATGGGAGAAGCTGTATTTGTTGTACGAAAGGAAGACGGCTGGCAACCAGACATTTTTTATTCGCCAACTCGTCAACTCGAAGTACAGAAGGGTGTCCCAGTGGCACAACATCTAAATGAGGTTCAGGGTATCATCAATCAGCTGTCTATGATGAAGTTGGTGATTGATGATGAGCTTCAGGTCCTACTGCTCTTGAGTTCTCTGCCGAAAAGTTGGGAGACGTTGGTAGTGTCGGTGAGCAATTCTGTGTCCGATGGAGTTGCCACGATAGAGGCAGTCAAAAGTAGCTTGTTGAATGAGGAGGTCCGACGCAAGAAAGTAGAATCGTCGCAGGAGTCCGCTCTGGTGACTTCCTACGGAAAAGGAAGACCCAATTCACAAACGAGGACATGGGAGAGTTCTCGGAATCTTGCGATTGTGGATCTTAAGGAGGGCTGCTATCACTGTGGAAAAAGGAGTCATATCAAGAGGAACTGTATGAAGCTCAAAACTGAGAAGGCAAAAGGCAAGGACAATCAAGAGGATCTCACAGCAATGGAAGATATCATCATCGCAACAACCGACACAGAGGAACCTTGTGGTATGTGTCATAACGGCGACTGGGTCATGAACACGGGGGCGTCGCATCACGCCACTCCATATACAAAGATCTTCACGTCATATCGCGGTGGCAGGTTTGGACGTGTGAAGATGGGCGACAAGGGCACAGCTGCAGTTGTAGGCATCGGTAATGTGCACTTGACAACGGAGCTCGGTGAGAAGCTCGTCCTCAAGGGTGTGTGATATGTACCAAGTTTGCACTACAACTTGATTTCGATAGTGAGGCTGGCAGATGATAGATGTCGCAGTCTATTTGGGAACAAAGATTGGATGCTTGCGAAGGGTTCCCAACAGCTGGCTCGAGGAGATTTGTGTTGTGGCATGTACAGGCTCAAGCCGCTGAGCTGTACAGGTAGGCCACAGACACCGAATAGAGGCTCGAGGGGTGCTCGACAGGAGGTGGATCGTAGAGAACTTGCTGAGGAGGAGCTTCTAGGTTCTTTGAGGGATACGGAGGATTCGGTTCGTCGAGACAAAGCGATGGATGGTGGTGAGTCAAACATTGAGGGTCAGTTTGTCGGTCCCATGTCAGCTGGTCGGTCTCCAGGTGGGGTTGCTCTACGAATTCGGTTTTGGCGACGGGTGGTTTGCCAAAGCTTCACGGAGTGACATCAGTTTCAGCAGTTCGAAGCCAGGATGGAGATCAAGGTTTGCAGCAAACTCAATCTGAGGCGGGAGCATCATCATTTACACAGTTAAGGGGGAGCTGTGGGTCATCGACGGCATGCACAGTGTGTGATGTTCTGCTCGAAGATGCATGTGTATGGGGGAGCTTCAAGTTCAAACACGAAGGTGGGCAGGTTCAGGAGTTCGAATCTCAGGAGGACCGCACCGTTTGCTTGGTTGGGCCAGCCAAGGATGAAGAAGCTCGTCGGAACGTTAACACTTTTCGGTGGAAGACAAAATTCGAGGACAGGAGCCGAGACTTGTGGTGAGGCTGATTGTTAGGGACTTCGGTCTTGATCATGTTATTGATATCAGCAGGATCCCAGTAGTGCAAGAGGTTCTACGTATGGCAGCTAGCGTCGACGTGACGGTCGAGGAGCTGGCGACGAAAGAAGATGCAAAGCAGCTCGGGAGATCGAAGATCAGTGGCATGGGGGAGCAGGAACTATGTCGCATGACTCCAGGTATGGAGTCCAGTTGAGGAGCCATAGGGTCAACACCCTTTCATCAGACTGGAGGGAGAGATTGTTAGAGTCCAATCTGGATTTGGTAATAGCATATTTATGGAGTCCAAATCTGATTAACTTTGATTTGGATGTCCATAATTAGTGCTGGGCTATTTTAGATATAATAGGATTCTTATTTGAAAGTTTTCTATTTAAGAGATCCTATTATAATCTAAAATAGGATGTTGATGGACTATTTTAGGTGTAGTAGGATTCTTATTTGAGAGCTTTCTATTTAAGAAATCCTATTATGACCTAAAATAGGTTTTTCTCATCCTATATATATGGGGTGAGGGTGGAGGCACAAAGTACATAACAAAAAGTAGAGATTCGAGGTGCTCGTCCACAAAAAATCTAAGAGAAAGTTCCGCACTTTGCTCTTAGGACTTTGTCATCCAAGACAGATGGAAGAAGAAATCTAATCGAGGGGTCGTTAACTTTGGTTAGAGAGATTGCTACAGGTTGGTGAGCGATTTCAATTGTAATCTTTCTTTTCTTCTTGAGTGTGGTGAGGGGGTTGAACCTATTAGGACAAAGGGTTCAACATTAGTTTTTGTCAATCTTGTAATTTCATCTAAGTTATAGAGATTAGAATTTGTCCAGGTGACGTAGTCACCGCCATATACTTGTCTTTGTTTGTGCTTAGTGTCCGTTAGACGGGGGTTGGTTATCTCAGGTGGGTTGGCCTATGTTTCTGCTGAGGCAACGTCTCAGACACGGTATCGGAGCGCAGGAGGGCGTATCCGATTCCCAACAACGAGTCCCTTCATGAAGGTTAGAAAATCTTTAAGGATTCTTGTAGTGTCTGGCTCATCTTGTGACAAGCGCCACAACTTGAATTAATATACGAAATTAAACATTTAGTTAAACATGAAGAGAAAAAACAATGCATGTAGGTAAGACATCAAAATAGCAGTGGTAAAGCATTTAGGCATATCTGCAGGAACTTATCTCTCATAAATGATGTGTAATCTAGATAGTAAGAATTTGGAAATTGTCTTAATTGATCATTATTAAATTGATTCCATATAGAAAACCTTGCCATAACCTCTTTCAATGGTGTAGATGTCCCTGACATGTCATTTTTACAAAAAAGAAAATGAGACGGTGTAGTAAACATACCTAAACATGTGATCATATACTCTCAAAGCAATACAAAGCAAAGGCCTCATAACAATCCTGCATTACTTCACAAATGCAACCTAAGTTCAATAATGATAAAATAAAGACCAACAACAATTAGAGTGTCAGCTACTGTCATAAAACCTCGATAAGCTTGCATCTTGGCATTAAACGATTTTCCCTCCGTGTCGGTCCTTGGTCCTGATCTCCGCCAGGGTTATCGACAACCCATTCTCGCGAAACATTCTCGTTACGTCATCCAGTAGCTCATGCTTGTCTACCGTATATTGTTCCAATCTCAACCGCTAAAAAATACAACATAACTAAATTAATGTTTGATAAAAAATTTATTTCACAGGTATCAAGTAATTGAATTAGCAACCTCATACGCTCTTCGCTCCACTGCCACTTGAACAGAGAACATTTAAATGTATAACATAGAATATATGTTACAGAACTCCTAAGATGGAAGATTAAGAATAGTGGAAGCCATTTCAGAAGGAGACTTCTCTCAAGAACAATTTATGTTATAGAACAACAATTAGAGTGTCAGCTACTATCAAAAAACCTATCGGTATTAACAACTAGGGTCATGTGTTGCAGGGATGGATAGAAAGAGTCCCACCTATACTTATTGGATCAAGCTAACTCTCCACATTAACTAATTTTGCTTTCATCTAGCAACAATCATGATGACAATCATGAAAAAACACTTTATCCATAAAACCACAGGAGTACATCAGTATTGGCACATATGTTTTCGGCCCATTTGGTATAGAATTGGACTGAACTTTTCGATATGATGCACCGACACATATATGCCACAACATGGCCGGACAAGACACCTAACAGGCCTGTCGGATATAAAACAAACCCTTCAGCTGAGTTGAAACCATTGCCTAGCTCAATCCGAAGCTCTTCCCACAAACCCTAATCTAAAACTCGTCGGAATCGATGCACTCACCAGAGAGATCAAGAAAGTTCAAGTGGACGATGAGTAGTAGTAGTAGTTGTCGATCCGGGATAGATTCGTACATGCGGATGTCGTAGTGGTCACTATTGGCCCCTGGTCTTTTTTATTGCGACGGTTTTGCTTCTCCTGAAGCTGTCAGCCCCAAATCCCCGCTCTTGCTTCTGTCGGCTCCGTCTTACAAAGGATGGAGGTTTCTAGGGTTATGGTTAGGGTTTGGGGGCGGGTTAGGGTTAGGTTTTAGGATTTGGACAGAGGAGGAGTGCGGGAGATGAAGATGAGGAGAAGAGATTTGGAAGGAGGAGGGATTTGGGGTTCCACTCAATTTTTTTCATCGCAAAGAAAACGAGAAGGAAAGAGAAGAGGAGAAGGAAACGAGAAGGGTTTTCTCTGAAAGAGGGGAAAGAGGAGGAGAGAGAAGACTCTTCTGAAAGAGGGGTTTTTTCTCGTCGAATTTTCGATGGGGGCGCCGAAAGTGAAATGTTAGAGCAGGTGTTTGAGCGGGTGCTCGAGCATTTTTTTATCACCTTTTATAACAATTGCTTGTAACAACGTTACATATGTGTTAATAATATATCACGTTTAGTGCCACAAATCGTTATAATAGGCCCAAAAAAATTCAAAACTGTCATATTATGTGGTGGTGTTAAAATTCTGTCACGCTTATAAATGAACCGTTGTAATAGCCTCTTTTCAAACGTCATAAAAAGATATTTTTCTTGTATGGATTGCTATAACCTGTTGAACATGTTAACACCAATGTTGCTACAATGATGCTTTTACATGAAAAATGCTAGAACATGTTTACATGCTTCACTATGATACTGTCTATAAACTATAAACTGATGTTAGGCCCAAATAGAAAGATCATGTAAATAAATGTTTGCTTACATGACTACTTAGTATTGGTTTAGGCGAGAGGGCTAGTTCTGCTCGCCAGTATACGACCATGTACTGACCCACATTGTGGGCATTCTTTTTAGGTGCTCGTGCTTGGAAAGTTTAATACACTAAGATTGGCGTTGATCAGTTCCGCGACATCAAATATTTGTTGGGCATGCAGAAGCTCTCCTTGCAAAGGATGATGTCTTTTGGTATAAAGGGCATAATATATGGCTTGTAATCTTATTATACCAGTGAGTTGTAAGCCAAGTCGGCATATCCAATTGTAAGTCCATGTATCAAATGTAAGCCTATATGGCAAGTGATTCAGTTGGCTATCAAATGTAATATGATATGTATTGTAAGTTTTGTACTCCGGTATAAGCCTTGTACTCAATTTCAATTATCAATAAAGAGAATACATTTTTATATGCCTTATTGTGACTTCAAGTTATCTACTCGTTTTTCCTACTATGAATTAATAAGGTGTTCTATTCAATAAGAGAGATGTATCATTATTATATTTAATTTGTCTTCTTGTGTCGCTGTGATGTATTCATATTTGAAGATTATTAATTTTGTACCATCTTTGCCTTATACAAGTGTAATTCAAACTTGTACGATATTACGTCCAAGCGAGGACGATCAGTTCCCAGAGCTAAATGCGAGGACAAATGAATCTGCGAAATCAGGACGTGACATGGGTAGCTTTGATGAACTCGTATCTGCTTTGCCTTCACACCTAATAAAATGAATCACATGCTTGTTTTGTAGTCAATAAATTTGTGTATGATAATAAAAGAGTTAAACCCACATAGCTAAGTGAATAATCTTATATTATAGTCGATTTGTATCGAACATGGAAATGTTAAACTTGTTGCTAGAAAGTATATCTCTTCATGTTTTCAAATTTGGCACTCGCCCAATTGACTTCACGGCTTGCATAAAAGAGTGTTTTCTTTTGTTGTCCCACGGACTATAGATTTGATGTCATAGTGAACACGTTCCTACGATTTCAAGGCTTGTCATAGAGTATAACACAGTTTGGGTACTTTATGGAACACAGTTTGTTCAAGTTAAGCAGGAGGACTATCAAACAGTCATTCCTGAGTCGAAGATGAAAAGTATGAAAACATAGAAAGTTCTCGGGATCGTTAGTCGCCAAGGCAGTCCCTGGCTTGGGAGCTGTATATAAGTTTGGAAAGTAAAGCTAAGGAAATGTTTTTAGAAGTATGGTCGATTGAGCTGAGTCTTGTATATTTATTGGACAATTTGTGCACATTTGAGTTCCTCAAATGAGTTCCTCAAATGATCACCGAGGCACTAGGATCGATTCAGCCTAGGGAAACTAATTTTGCGAGACCTTCAGGGGGAGTGTCGTAATGCGAGTATTTCAAAAACTTCAATAGAGATCGCACCTCGCACAAGAAGTCGAACCTTCTTACCCACATAGTCCACGGATTGCTAGACTTGCTAGTGATCTTCATCTAGATTGAGTCGACGTTCCAGCGACAATCCATGTGCATGTCGTAGATTGAGTCAAGAAGTGGATGCACGACACACAACACAACTTGTGAGCCTAAGATTTTGGCTTCATTATAGACACGCGTTATGACGCAATATATGAAATTATGGTTCGATAGCGTGACATTAGACCCTTATGTCATAAAATATGTGTTGTTGAAACATGGAAGGCCGGAAGGTAAGTATGGGTATGTTCATTATGTTGCATGGTACGATTATAGTTTTACGACACAAGTAGATTTTGTATTTTATATCATGAAACTGATCCTAAGTCAAGACTAGATGACCATGAAAATAATTGTGCGCGATCACTAAAAATAATGTGTTGGGTTTGTATGGGTGCATGGGCGAGAGGCCTCCCCGCCAGTATATTCTATGTACTGATATCCCACCAGATTGCTTGCATATTTTATGTAGCAACTCGCTCGGTGCGGAGCTTGTTTGGACGTGCGGAGGCATGGAGTTCCTTGACGTTCGAGTCGTACGACCGCGTTAAAGACTTCGCTGATACATGATATAATCTATGGACATCATCTATTGTAATATTTTTCAAGTTGTAAGCCTCAGGGCATGGTCTTATTGAAATTGAGAGATAAGAGAGAGAGAGAGAGAGAGAGAGAGAGAGAGAAAGAGAGAGAGAGCTTGAGTGATTGTAATCTTGGCTTTGTGTCATTGTAATGTTCTATTTTCAATTTTAATAAAGATGACTTTGTTTCTATACATTTTGTGCTGATTCAACTTCTCTGCTTAGAACTAATGTACGACCCTATCATTTAGCTGCTCAATCGACCATTTTGGAATTTGCCTTATGCGAGCGCAACTTAGGCTCGTACGATTGTGCGGAACCGGGACATGACATAATAGTGTCAAAGCATGGCTTCACGTTCTTGTATTTTGATTGAATTCTTTTAAAAAATCTAATGTTACTCTTGTGATCGGTATCGTTAATGCTCTCCTCTCAATGTTCTGTGGGATGTTTCATATAATAATTCTAGATATTTTACAAATCTCATGCAGATGTTTGATTGAACAAAGGCAATTTCATGTATCCATGTTGGCTGAGTTGAGCTGAGCATTACATGTCTAGAATTTGTGTTGGTGTTAGCAAGTTTGTGTGAAGGATACAAATATCTTCGGACGAGGATAAGTTGGACTCGATTCATATATGTGGAATAACTATCGATAAAGGTGCATTCATGAGGTGATATCATCGGTGCAATTTTAGATGGAATGTGCTTGAATCTTAAGGAATAGATCAACGGGATACTAAAGTGTATCGGTCGTGATTAGAAATTGGTTTCAAGGATTTTTTGAGTGACTCGATCCCTGAGTGGTGTATGGGATATTCTTGGGGATGTTCGATCGATTGAGGACTCTTGGTACCAATGAGTCTATCAACAAGCAATGCGATAGTGCAAAGCCTTAGAATAAGTTTACAGAGTTAGTTTTGAATTTAGATATCTAAAATGAGATATATTGATTTGGACGAACAAGAAAACGATGCACAACATATAATGGATGATTCATTCTAGAAATCAATTTTGATCATATGTAAAAATGTTGGCCTAGGATCGAACAAAAATTGAGTATCGGATTGAATAAAAAAAGATAGCGCAATTGGATGATAGCGCACATGGCAGTTTGGATTTGAAGGTATGACAATGACTCTAAAGATTTGAGATGGAATCGCTAGATGAACTAATCATGGAATTGGATGAATGGATACTGTATCGATGCTTGGCAGATAGTACAGAATGATACGATTGAAGGAATATATTGCACGATGAACTAAGATAGACAGTAACAAATATGATTTTGAGTTTGAACGAATTGATCATGTAACTAGTTCAGGAGATAGCTATAGCTGATTTGATCTTGAATATCAATGAACGGATTATATATTCAGTTCAGATGATAGCAGTGGTTGCACAACTCGGAGTTCATTGCAAAGATCGTCTGGTTATGTATCTCATTGATGGTATTGAGGCGTGTCAAAGATCTATAGGCGATAACTAAGGGATACTCCGATTCGATGAATGTTAATTGTGTAGAAAGTAATTGTTTGCACGGGTTCTATGATTTTGAAAATTAATGGACTATATAATAGTATCGAATATTGGATGAGTTAATTAGATAAAACGTGGAGTGTGTAAGAATAGATGATAGTCGGACTGTGCGAAACAAAAATTTGACAGATTTGATGATCATTGATATGATGATTATTACAACTAGGAAATTGATAGTAGATGATCGTTTAATGTTGCGATAAAATAGATGCACAAATTGAGGACTAGTAGGTTTGAGGATCTGAGATAAGTTGTAGTTGACAAAGTTTGAGTGAGATTTTACGACTTGAGATTTGGAATCGATATTGCGACTTGTAATCGGCGGTTTGTGACTTTTGATTTTATAGTCAAGGTATTTGAGTTTGGATTGGTGGATCTATCGAACAAATTTAGGATTCTGACTTTTGAGATTTATTGGATTGATGTCATAGAATCATGTTATGATCGGGAATATCGGTTGGAATGAACTTATCCTGGGAATGGCTTTGCTGAATAGACTCGGACCCCTTGAACTGAATGTTGCATATGCAAATAGAAAAAAAAAATCTATGCTTGTTGTTTAAAAATCGGTGTGCGGCGAGCTTTGGTAGAAAACCATATAATATCGCAACTATGGTTTGACCTTAGGATTGGAGCTGATGTTATGATATTAGTTGTGTGGAATGGTGATCATGACTTTGACTTTGGCTTATGAGTTAGCCTAACGGTTCGGCAGACGTCCCTATGTCAAAATATAGAATTGGTGCGATCGACCTTAGTGAAAGTTGTTCGAATAGATTATAGGACTGAGGTAGCTAGTTGTAGAATTGAGGCTTGAAACTGGAAGAATAATTCTTGGGAGTTTGATGATTAATTGATAGGATTGGATTGGACGATGATATTGGATATTGGTTTTGATGGATAGATGGCTTGCGATCGAAGGACATTATGGTATAGTCGGGTCTATTGCATATAATGATTTGCCTCAATTGTGTTGTTCAAGTAAAAGTAATAGATGAAACATTGATGAGACAAGTGATTCTAAATCGTGTGTTTGAAGGAAATATTGATGGAAGTGCAATGGTTGAAGTATAGAACGAACTTGGATTTTCATCGATTTGGTTCGAGGTAAACGTACTGAATTTGCATAGGCTAGATACTTGGAACATTAACGTTGATGTTGTAAGGATTGATTGCAAGAATTATCGTTAATTGAGCGAATGAATCAGATATGTTGAATCGGATTTTCTGGTATAGAAGAAAGTTTGTGATTGAAGATGAATTCGTGTTTTGAAGAAATCAAATCTATTCTTGAGGATCGATGGAATGAAAGCAAAATTTTACATGGTCGGATTTGAAACGATATTATTGGAATTGAGATCGTATTTCGAAGAGTGCATTCGAGTTGTGCAATTGCACAATGTATCATTTTATCCAGCAATATTATTTAAAGATTTTGGTCAAACAATAAATTTGTAACAGTACTTATAGCATCAAATACTAAATGTAACCTATGTTATATGAAATTTTTATTTAGAACCAACCAAACCATTTATAGTTTTTCTATACAACCTCTAAAATTTATTCTCGGGAAAAGTTTTGACTTTAGATAAACATAGTTCCTAAGGAAAACCTGGTCTTGCGGAAACTGACGGTCATGAAGTTATTTCTAAGGTACTGTTTGGGAAGGGAGAAAAATGGGAGGAAGGAAAAAGTTGAGAGAAAAGTGAGAGAAAAATTAAAAGTGATGGTGTTTGGGAAGTAGAAAAGAAAATGGGGGAAAAAAATTTGAGGGAAAAAAGTAGGTGGGTCCCACTAAAAAAATTTCCTCCCAAAAGTGGAAGGAAAATGGAGAAAGATTAGAGGAATATGAGTGAATTTACCCCACCACCTCTCATAAAGGGAATGATAAATTATCATTTGAGAATATCAAGGACAAAATAGTAATTATATTGCTATCCATAAACAACAACTAATTATTTTTAAACTTTTTTTTCCCTACTTTTTGTCCATCCAAACAAAGAAAGGAAAAATTAACTTTTCTTTCATTTTACTCTCCTCCATTTTCCTTTCCCTCCCTACAAAAGTTCCCAAACATAGTGTAAGAGATGACTTAGAGCATCTCCAACCCTATTGTCTTGTTTTGTGTTGTGATTCCTATGTGGCATGAGACACAAGACAATGTCTTTCCTATGTGGCAAGGTGATATTCACGCAAGACAATGAGATAAAAAAGTGTTCTCCAATGCAAAATTATTGAGAAGACAATAAAAAATATTTTTTACAACTTCCAAGACAACTCCTCTACTTCTTCATTTCTTATGGGTGCTGCTATTAGCACTCCTAAAATACATTCAACACTCCTCTTTAATTTTTTTAACATTCAAATTCCATATTTGTCCCTACATTAACATTATTGACACTCCTAAAATGTCATCCTACACTCATCCTTCAATGCATACACAAATTAATGTCATATTTAATGCAGGAGTAGATTTCAAATTCGAATCTTAAAAAATTAAAAAGAAGTGCCGAATGACATTTTAGAAGTGCTAATAGCAGCACCCTTTTTTTATAAATATTTCTATTCGTAATTGATTATGTGGGGACAGTCATTGTGAAGTGCATTGTCTAGATCTAGACAACCAACTTCACAGTGTTCTTGCCATGTCATTGCCATGTCAACTTTATAATATATTCTATATTTATATTGGAGAATATTTTTTAAAATAAAGGTTTATCTTTTTTACGTGGCAACTATTTTTTTTAAACTCACATTAGAATTGGAGATGCTACCAACATGAACACTTTAGTCAACTGAACCAAAAAGAGTGTTGTCAGTTTAAAACTAGCTTTCCTATAACTAGCTAGCACTTCAACCGATGCATTTCAACCATTCATGACGTACTTTGTTTTGCTTTCTTTCCTAAATTCCATGCTAGAAATGTGTGTCAGGAGTCAGGACCAGTGGTCCTCGGGGCCTGCAGTCCAATTGGGCTAATGGCTCTCTAACATGCATGGCTCGAGACAACAGTGGCATGCATGGACCACTGACCACATCATGGGCTTGCCCTATTTTTTTTTTTTTTAATATAGGTCGCCTTGAACTTGAAGTTAGGGGTGAGCATCGTTTCGGTTCGGTTCTAACCGAACCGAATATGTGAAAATCGAAATAACCGTAAATTGTATTTTTCAAAACCGAAAATCGAATCGTTTTTATAAAAATCGAACAAAATCGAATCGAATTAATTCGGTTCGGTTTTCGGTCGGTTCGGTTTCATGGAACAATGTGCATGGCCTTCAAGTTTTTAGCAAAATGAGCCTATTTAAATAAATTTTTTTTTAAAAATATATGACATTATTATATTTATGAATTGTTATATTACATAGAGTGAAAGATATTAGTATATATAGATTGAGGGTAGATAGAGAGAGTGCTCAAAGAAGCACCGACATAGAATAGGAGAAGAGAGTGCGCTCAGTTAGGGATTAATAAACATTAGTATATGTATATTGTGGGTAGTTTGATAAATTACTAAATCTAAATCGGTTTTCGGTTCGGTTCGGTTTTTCGGATAAAGAACCGAAAACCGAACCGTTATTTCAAATTTTCAAAATTTTAAACCGTAAACCGAACCGATAACCGAAAAACCGAACCGTTTGTCATATTTTGGTTCGGTTCGATTCGGTTTTCGGTTTTCAACCGTTACATGCTCACCCCTAGAAGTTATGCCCTCAAAAGTTTGTTACTTGTAATACCGAAATAGTTTGTTACCCAAAAGAAATTCTCAATCTTTTTGTATAACACAATTAAGTTGCACATCTCTCTGTAGGAATTGTTTGGTTGTTTGAAACTAATTGAAAAGTCACGTCCTACACCCATTTTTGGTAAAAACACCATAATGTCCACATGAACTTGGAGAATAAGAATCTTGCAATTCATGTCGGACATATTTGATTACAAAAGAGGCCATTTCGCATTTCGGTTCTGCATAATCGAAAAAGACGTCACTGGACTTGATATTATACAAATCAAAATTATATTTGTACAAGACATAAATGTGCACAATTTATTATTGATCTCAATATAAATACTTTGCAGCAAAATAAGCAGACAAATTAAAATCACAACAGAACATATAAAAAAAATATCTTTATTGATAAAAAATTTGTAGCGGAATACAAATGCTTTCAATAGCCAGCTGAAAACTTGTAAACTTGGCTTACAACTCAATCTTGCCGATTCGGCTACAACTCACTGAAACAAAAAGATTCATAATGTTCCATACATTAATTACGTCCTTATAGTAGAAATCACATCGTTTGCAAGAAAATCTCCATCTCGTCCAACAAATTCTTCGATGCTTCCGAAACTGTCCACGCTACTCTCTGCACCTGCAGAAGTGGGGGAGGTCTACATTGTCGCGTACTGGTGAGCTGAAATAACCCATGCACCTACACCAATACTGTAATCATATGAGCATACATTAATTTAAGTTGATCTTTCTATTAAGAACTAGAGTCAATTAATAGTGTTTATAATTGCTACAAGATATCATATTCATGTCTACATATTCAGGAATCAGTAGTATCAACTGAAGATATGAAACGCACTGTATATCACTGTTTAGTGATTTCTTACCAACAGTCCACTCATCCATCTATGCAACTAAACGATTAGATAATAATTTAAGCAACATAAAACCTTTCCTGTATCCCGATTTGTTAAACCTACATAAAAGAAATCATTATAACTATATAACTACCATTGGTGCTCTCATTTTCGTACCATGAAGGATGTTTGACATGGTATTAAGATACGTCCTTTTAGAGCAGGTACACTACCAAAATTTATCGTTTTAGCGACGGCCCTATCCGTCGCCAATTCGACGGTAATTAGTATTAGCGACCGATCACTGACGGTTTTTGGCCAAAAAAATCCGTCGGCAATCAGCTCGTCGCTAATAACGGTCCGTCGCTACGTAGTCGTCAAGCGACTGAATAGCGACGGCTTGTCGACGTCACAATACGAAGCATTAGCGACGCATTTCCGACGGACTGTCGTCCATTTCAACTATTAAGTACTGAACTGTGTAGACAATAGCGACGTAAAATTCCGTCGGTAACCCGTCGTAACAGTGTATCAGAGCGTATCGTTCCGTCACTCATCCATCGGTATTCGTCGGCAACGAACGACGGATTAGCGACGGTGTGCTGATGGACTATCCATCGATCAGGTACTGGAAATGCTTGGCATTTTCAGCACCATGGCGACGGATTATTCGTCGCTATTCCGTCGTAATGTGTCGACGGAATACTGACGGATTATCCGTCGAGCATGTTCTGGAAATTCTTGGTGTTTCCAGAACAAGGACGACGGATAGGTCGTCGCTATTCCGTCGAACTATATACAATGCCGACGGATATTCCGTTGACCATCCATCGCTACCTGGAAACATTTTAAAATCTCCAGTTAGCGACGGAATAGCCGTCGAAAAGTAATCGAAAACTGGTAATAACCGTCGCTAAACGGTCACAAGTCCGTCGCTAACTGAGAATATTTTGAAAAAAAAAATTCAGCGCTTTCCCTTTTCGCAAAAATATGCATAAACCAAACCAATATATAATGCACACCAATTATCCAACAATCACATAGACCAAATATATTATGCACACCAATTATCCAAGAATCACATAGACCAAATATGCACATACGAATTTAATGCACACCAATTATCCAAGAATCATATAGACCAAACCAAATTAATATAAAATAAACATCAATTATCTGGAAGAGTAACCTAATATTCATCGTTATAATCCGATCATAGCACAAACATTCCAAAATTTTCACAAATATTCCAAAACACATAGGAAAATCGACTTTGGCCTCAACAAAGACCACAAGTCAGACGATGAATCCTCACAGCCAGGAATCATAGTTGCGTTGAGGCATGTACCATTCTATCAGCCACTTTGCATACGAAGGCTCCATCTGGTTGAGGTCTTCTGTAGGGACAGGAGGGTCGGTCCCGATGCTACTACTCTCTGACGGTGGCTCCTCCTTAACTTCAAGCTTGGGAGCAATCTCTTCCCTGATGGTCATCGGTTCTTCCTTGACCTCGACCTTTGGTAACACCTTCTCCTTAACAGTCATCGGCTCTTGTTTTAAGACGGAGACTTCCTCCGTGTCGACCTCCAAGGGTTTCTTGCCTCGACCCCTTCCTCGACTAGCAGCACCACCTCGACGAGTCCTAGGAGCCATCTTTCTGACAACAGGAGGATTATGTCAAAACAAGTAGGATTCATCGTCTGACTTGTGGTCTTTGTTGAGGCTAAAGTCGATTTATGTCAAAACCTACGGCTTCTGATTTTATCCGAAAGATTACTACATAGGAGCCACCTAGCAGTACAAGTACTTGTATTGTCTTCTGATTTTATCCGAGTTATGTCTATCAGCTGATCACACTCTTTATTGCCACTGCGAACTTCGATTGGGTCCAACTTGAGCAACAAGATATCCGTTAATGGTGTAGCTGAGACGAGTAGTCTCGTAAGCAAATTTAAAATCTAAGGCAGAGATAGACATACATCAGGAAACCACAATATATATAATAAAGTTTGATTGTATAATTTGAAGCTATACATGGTAATTATATCGTATCACTTTGTAACATGAGTTGTAATTTCATCTTCGACGAGAAACTATAAGGCTACTTGCATGTTCTTCCAACTTTAAATTACAAGATTACTACATTAGGTTAAATAAATCACTAACCTCATCATGGCCAATGTTTACAGTCTTGGTCTCAACTATCTTCGATTCTATGATCCCATGCTTTCGGAAAATAGACAACGCAGACTCCATGGAATAGAATGGCCTTACATGCAAATCGTCTGTGATTATGTATCTTTTCCCTCCTTTCACAAACACGCCATCCTTGTTGCCTCCATCTGAAACCTCCTCCCACGCAATATCCGCATCCATTGCCTTACCACAGGGACATCGAGCGCCAATAACCGAACTATACAGACGGTGAGTCTTGGTGTAGCACTCAAATGTGGGGCACCCGTAAATTTGCCGAGGTTTTAAATCATCGACATTGAGTTTTAAACCCTCACGTAGCCTTTCTGCTTCACTTCTAGGCTCGAGCAGCATCTTCTTGCAAGCTTCGGTCTCTAGATACTTAGTGTCAAGATTCTTGACGCTTTTGTAGAGCATGTCAACGCATCCTAGCGTCAATTTCCTGCCGAGGACCCTAGCGACTATCCCCAGTGGCAGTGGCAGGAAGCTGCATAGTACGTCGACAAAAACTTCTGCAGAAAGGCTACGTGAGGGTTGCAAGAAGGATGGCATGTTTGTGAAAGGAGGAAGGCTACGTGAGCGTCCAGAATCTTGACACTAAGTATCTGGAGACCGAAGCTTGCAAGAAGATGCTGCTCGAGCCTAGAAGTGAAGCAGAAAGGCTACGTAAGGGTTTAAAACTCAAGATTCTATGATTTAAAACCTTGACGAATTTACGGGTGCCCCACATTTGAGTGCTACACCAAGACTCACCGTCTGTATAGTTCGGTTATTGGCGCTCGATGTCCCTGTGGTAAGGCAATGGATGAGGATATTACGTGGGAGGGGGTTTCAGATGGAGGCAACAAGGATGGCATGTTTGTGAAAGGAGGGAAAAGATACATAATCACAGACGATTTGCATGTAAGGCCATTCTATTCCATGGAGTCTGCGTTGTCTATTTTCCGAAAGCATGGGATCATAGAATCGAAGACAGTTGAGACCAAGACTGTAAACATTGGCCGCGATGAGGTTAGTGATTTATTTAACCTAATGTAGTAATCTTGTAATTTAAAGTTGGAAGAACATGCAAGTAGCCTTATAGTTTCTGCCTCGCCAGTCGAATGGCTTAATTGTCAAGTATCGGAACGAATGGCTCAGAACACAACCCAAGATTCATTCTAGCATACATTAGTGAGTTCATCTTGATTCTGTTACGTCCTTCAGATACTAGATACGATAAGAACATAGATGATTTACACTAATGTATGCTAGAATGAATCTTGGCTTGTGTTCTGAGTCATCCGTTCTGATCAAGCATCTTCCTTCTCCTCTCCTCCACCATGGCTCTGAACCAATCTGCTCCTCCCTACTTCCTTTCTTTTTATTTGACTCTCTCAGCCACATATGACATCCAGCTCAAGTGTAGAGTCGGGAGAGAAAAAGTGGGCAAGAAGAGGAGGGGGAAGCAGCACAGCCGGCGACATGACCCGGAGGAAGTACAGAGATTTTCTTCAACAAACGTAGGAGAACTATAAGAATATATATTTTCATAACATATCACCTTGTCAAAGACCCTTAATGTGACAACCATGTTACCGCGGTGTCGGAAGACTAACATGTCATAATTTTCTAAGCCGTGTATTTTGACATAATCCTCCAAACTCTTTTCTGCTATGTAATAATGCAAGATTACTACATAGGAGGAAAGAGTTGGGAAGATTATGTCAAAACACACGGCTTAAAAACTTATGACATGTTAGTCTTCCGACACCGCGGTAACATGATATTCACATGAAGGGTCTTTGACAAGATGACATGTTATGAAAAGATATATCCTTATAGTTCTCCTACGGCTGTTGAAGAAAACCTCTGTACTTCCTTCGGGTCATGCCGCCGGCTGTGCTGCTTCCTCCTCCTCTTCCTGTCCACTTCTTCTCCTCCGACTCTACACTTGAGCTGGATGTCATATGTGGCTGAGAGAGTCAAATAAAAAGAAGGGAAGTAGGGAGGAGCAGATTGGTTCAGAGTCATGATGGAGGAGAGGAGAAGGAAGATGCTTGATTAGAACGGATGGCTCAGAACACAAGCCAAGATTCATTCTAGCATACATTAGTGTGAATCATCTATGTTCTGTACATATGGTGTAGTATATGTTCTTATCGTATCTAGTATCTGAAGAACGTAACAGAATCAAGATGAACTCACTAATGTAATACTAAGACATCATCTACTACTATATAAGATATAGTGATAGGTTATCGTATCATCATTGCCGAGGGATGAGGATCGAAGGACAGTCAACTTTATCTACGGCTACATAGTTTCTGCCTCGCCAGTCGAATGGCTGCAGGGACTATGTCCTGATCACCATGTCGTACCGTAGACTAATGCAAATGGAGCTGGAAATATCCGTCGCTAATCGGTCACTAGTCCGTCGGTAATTGAGAATTTTTTTGAAAAAAATATGCAGCACTTTCCCTGTTCACAAAAATATGCATAAACCAAACCAATATATAATGCACACCAATTATCCAACAATCACATAGACCAAATATGCACATACGAATTTAATGCACACCAATTATCCAAGAATCATATAGACCAAACCAAATTAATATAAAATAGACATCAATTATCCTGAAGAGTAATCTAATATCCGTCGTTATAATTCGATTTATCTTCAAGTGTGAGAACGGATGGCTCAGAACACAACCCAAGATTCATTCTAGCATACATTAGTGTGAATCATCTATGTTCTTTACATATGGTATAGTATATGTTCTTATCGTATCTAGTATCTGAAGAATGTAACAGAATCAAGATGAACTCACATAATGTAATACTAAGACATCATCTACTACTATATAAGATATAGTGATAGGTTGTCATATCATCATTGCCGAGGAATGAGGATCGGAGGACAGTCAACTTTATCTACGGCTACATAGTTTCTGCCTCGCCAGTCGAATGGCTGCAGGGACTATGTCCTGATCACCATGTCGTACCGTAGATTAATGCAAATAGAGCTGGAGCCAAAATACAGAAACCAAAATACAGAATCAAATCCCTGGGACGGATGGCTCAGAACACAACCCAACCGGAGAGGATACTCTGAGAGATCCATCTGGGTAGGACGTATACTCTGAGAGATCACCTTTACAAGAATGATATCAGTAGTGGGATTAAGTACTGGAGGGGATATTATCAGAGTATACGTCCTACTCAGATGGGTCTCTCACTGTTACTATTTTTTTCTGACAGCATGGTGGATGTGCTCCGTCAACAGATTCTTGCTCCGAGCCAAAACTTTTCCCCGGAGCTCAAGTGGACATCCTTCGTGTAGAGCTCGAGTGAGAGGTTCCTGACAGCATGGTGGTCTCTTTTGTTAAAGTATCCGTGCTCGTCCCACAACCAATGTGGGATGAGCATGGATACTTTGACAAAGGACACCACCATGCTGTCAGGAACCTCTCACTCGAGCTCTACACGAAGGATGTCCACTTGAGCTCCGGGACAAAGTTTTGGCTCGGAGCAAGAATCTGTTGACAGAGCACATCTACCTTGCTATCAGAAAAAAATAGTAACGGTGAGAGACCCATCTGAGTAGGACGTATACTCTGATAATATCTCCTCCAGCACTCAACCCACTACTGATATCATTCTTGTAAAGGTGATCTCTCACAGTATACGTCCTACTCAGATGGATCTCTCAGAGTATCCTCTAGTGATAGGTTGTCGTATCATCACTGCCGAGGGATGAGGGTCGGAGGACAATCAACTTTATCTACGGATACATAGTTTCTATCTCGCCAGTCGAATGGCTGCAGGGACTATGTCCTGATCACCATGTCGTAGTCCAATACAATCCAGAGATTGACACAGTTCTAGTTCATATATGTAGTCAAATACAAATAGTCTAATACAAAAACAGCTCAATATAAATAGTCCAATACAAATAAGTACTAATAGCTAATGAGAACCACGCTGCTCACGCAAATGCTCAGTGATACGATCACGCAACCACCTCGAAAAAGCGAGAGTTTTGGCGTGAGGAGAGATGTCGTCCCTTGCAAGGACTGCTTGAAGAGAACTCCCGGTCTCACTAGCTACCGGTGCTGGATGAATAGAACTTCCGGTCTCACTAGCAACCGGTGCCACTTCCTCCTTAACTGTAGGAGGAGCCACCTCAGCATTCACTATTTTTCTCAAACGACGTGCCGCTCCTCGGGTCATGGGTGTCATCTGGTAAGATCGATAGTCACAAATAATATAATTGTAACATAAGCAAGCTAACTAAAGAAACCATCATGTAATTTGAGTACATTTTTGAAAGCCGATAAAGTATAAAAAATTTGAATTTTTGCCAAGTGTGAGAACGGATGGCTCAGAACACAACCCAAGATTCATTCAAGCATACATTAGTGTGAATCATCTATGTTCTGTACATATGGTGTAGTATATATTCTTATCGTATCTAGTATCTGAAGAATGTAACAGAATCAAGATGAACTCACATAATGTAATACTAAGACATCATCTACTACTATATAAGATATAGTGATAGGTTGTTGTATCATCATTGCCGAGGGATGAGGGTCAGAAGACAGTCAACTTTATCTACGGCTACATAGTTTCTGCCTCGCCAGTCGAATGGCTGTAGGGACTATGTCCTGATCACCATGTCGTACCGTAGATTAATGCAAATGGAGCTGGAACTGGAGCCAAAATACAGTACTACTTCACCATGTTGTACCATTTTACTCTCTTTCTCTCCTCCCCCCCTCCGGCGCTCTCACTCTCTCCGGCGCTCTCACACTACTAATTCCTATGTGTTTTAAGTGTGAGAACGGATGACTCAGAACACAACCCAAAATTCATTCTAGCATACATTAGTGTGAATCATCTATATTCTGTATACATATCGTGTAGTATATGTTCTTATCGTATCTAGTATCTGAAGGATATAACAGAATCAAGATGAACTCACTTAATGTAATACTAAGACATCATCTACTACTATATAAGATATAGTGATAGGTTGTCGTATCATCATTGCCGAGGGATGAGGGTCGGAAGACAGTCAACTTTATCTACGGCTACATAGTTTCTGCCTCGCCAGTCGAATGGCTGCAGGGACTATGTCCTGATCACCATGTCGTACCGTAGATTAATGCAAATGGAGCTGGAAATATTCGTCGCTAACCGGTAACTACTCCGTCGCTAACTGAGATTGTCACATACACATATGTATATTACAGCTAGATGTATAGATATATACATCTATACAGAAGCACACAACTGATAGAACTCGCACTGTCCTTGAGTCAGTGAACATATACACCATGAATCCAAACCCCATATTCATATTTACTAATCCAAACACCACCAAACTAATGAACATCCAATATGGATAACATATTATTTAGCCAATATATAAACTCAGATGAATTTGAGAAGTAAAGCCACCCGTCGCCCCCGACCAAAGCCCGCCGCCCCAAGCCCGCCGTCCAGTAGTTCGGTTGCATATATATATGAAGAGTGCTTATGGCTGTACGTCGGTTGCAAATAGCCCCGACGCCCCCGGTCCAAGCCAGCCGCCCAGCCCCCGACGCACCCGCCCCAAGCCAGCCGCCCAGCCCCCAACGCTGCCGCCCCAAGCCCACCGCCCAGCCCCCGACCCAAGCCAGCCGTCCAGCCCCCGACGCCCCCGCCCCAAGCCAGCCGCCCAGCCTCCGACGCCGCCGCCCCAAGCCCACCGCCCAGCCCCCGACCCAAGCCAGACGCCCAGCCCCAAGCCCACACCCCAGCCCCAAGCCCACCGCCCAGCCGCCCCGACGCACCCGTCCCAAGCCAACCGCCCTTCAGCCACCGACGGCCCAGCCCCAAGCCCGCCTCCCAGACCCCGACGCCCCCGCCCCAAGCCCACCGCCCAGCCCCCGACGCCCCCGCCCCAAGCCAGCCGCCCAGCCCCCGACTCCGCCGTCCCAAGCCCACCGCCCAGCCCCCGACCCAAGCCAGCCGCCCAGTCCCAAGCCCACCGCCCAGCCGTCCAGCCCCCGCCCCAAGCCAGCCGCCCTTCAGCCACCGACGCCCCAGCCCCAAGCCCGCCTCCCAGACCCCGACGCCCCCGTCCCAAGCCCACCGCCAAGCCCCCGACCCAAGCAAGCAGCCCAGCCCCCAACGCCTCCGCCCCAAGCCAGCCGCCCAGCCCCCGACGTCGCCGCCCCAAGCCCACCGCCCAGCCCCCGACCCAAGCCAGCCGCCCAGCCCCCGACGCCCCAACCCCAAGCCCGTCTCCCAGACCCCGAGAGAGAGAGAGAGAGAGAGGGGGTTACCTTCGGGAGAGAGAGAGGAGAAGACGCCGACGCCGACGACGACACCGACGCCGATCACCGAAGCCGACACCGGCGAGAGAGAGAGAGAGAGAGAGGAGAGAGAGTGAATTTGGGGGGAATGCGAAAAGTTCCCCCCGCCGTTTTATTTAAAGTCTGGTACGTACATATAGCGACGGACTAGCGACGAACAAAAATCCGTCGCCCCGTAGTCGCCCTGTTGATACGTGCCGACTGAATATCCGTCGTTACGTAGTCGAAGATATGTCTCGCCAATTCTCTACACAATTTTCGCCAAATAATCGACTACGTAGCGACGACTGGAGATCCGTCGCTGTAACTCCGACAGTCTAGAGACGGATGTGCGACCTTTCCTCCCCCTAAAATTAAAATAAAAATAGCAAAGGCGTGTAGGCGGTAATCAGTCGCTGAGCGGCCACGAAGCCGTCGCTAACGACGACGAAAAAATTCCGTCGCTAAATATCCGTCGCTAATTTAGTGTATTTTGTTAGTGGTAGCTAGTCTCAATGAAGGTCCCGTAATACCTCGTGCATGTTAACACATCCTGATATTTCTCCTAGGTCGAAGTAGTCCCGGTGTCACGGGTACCATCCGAGAAAAAATTTTAAACCATGTGCACAAGTTGTCCATGACCATGCAAATGCATATACAACATAATTATAAAGTATAATTTACATGGTAAAGTACTGAAAATGCATAGCACAAGTACATATCATTCATCGCATCAACACTTGGTGACCTTTTGGTCCCAATATTTCTAACTTCTCACTTGGCGATCTATAATTGGTCCCAAATTTTCCAACTTTCGCTCTGTGACCTATAATTGGTCCCAATAATCCTGTCATTCGCTTGGTGACTTACCGATCCCAACATTGCCACATTTCATAATATCGATTTGTTTTTCATATGAAACTTACATTAGAGCATTCTTGTTTAATTATACTAGCAGATCATCTTTCAAGTGTTTTATTTATCAACAACATCAAACATGGGCATCACTTACCTTTATTATATCAACAAAAGCATCATTCATTTCATAGACATAATAAGGCAACACAATAATTTATTTTTTAGGAGGTGAAGAAGTAGAGAAGAAGGGCTAGAACCACCCACTCATATAACTTTGCCTTCCTGCTTCGATCACACATATACCAAACGATCCTCAAGTGAGGATTTGATGAGGTGCACAATATTCTTAATTGGCATAACCATATAAGTGAGACACACTCCATAAACCATATGATTCGGTCAAGTTAAGCATAACTGCATCATTACTCAAATATTTCGGTTTTCAGCAAAACTTACATCCCAATCGTCTGGTCAATCCAAAAAATCAACAAAATGCCTCCACTCGGAACGGGACATTATCGATATGACAAAATTAGTAGTGCTTTTTTAAAATTAGTTTGATAGGATCTTCAGAGTGCAAAAAGAATTGGCATCAGAGGTCGAAATAAAGATACGGCACTTACAGAGGAGCAGATCGAATGACGACACAAAAGAGCTAGACGAGGCATGTCCAGACGAGGATGGGTTAGATGTATTCTGTCAATTCGAATGGACGATTCCAGAACTGCAACACTAGAAGGCTTGGTGGATCTCAGCACCCGACGTCAGGTTTTTGTAAAATCAGAGAAGCCCGGCGTCCATGGAGAAGAAGCCCCCACGTTGAAACAGTTGATACGAAGGTAAAGTATTTTCCAAAAGCTAAGGCTATTGGTGCAAATTAACCCTGTCTGGACGCGGTCGGCGCGGGAGCAGGTGATGCCTTCTTTGGGAGATGGCGGCTAGGGTTTTTCGGGAGGCTCTGATACCATGTAGAAAATAATAATGCCTTGTTCTCATTGCTAGGATTTGTTACAATATATATAGTGTCTACATTTGGGCTTATGGGTATGGGCCATATTTATATTACAAATATAATCTAACACCCGCCTTGGTATCAGAATACATCTTCACCTCCCGGCTCCGACGGAGCCTTCTGCTCGATCCGGCGCCCCTCCTCCCGACTCGCCAGCACAGACCCGCGGATCCCGGCGGCGGACTCCACCGGTCCGGCACCCGACTGCACCAGCGCCCGACTCCACCGACCCGGCGCCCGACTGCACCGGCTCCGACTGCCCAGCAGCGGCCGAGTCGCCGACGATCCCGTCCATCAGCGGTTGATTCGTCGGCGTTGTACAAAATTTTGTACACCCGACATCCGCAATGGCAGATGATGCTGCATCCAGCTATTCCGTCGTGACTGGCGGTGGCGGTGCACACAATCCAAATTATTCTAATCCGAAGGATCCATATTTTCTGAGTTCTGCTGATCAACCAGGAAATATCATTACTCCTATTGTTTTCCGTAGACCGAACTATGCTGAGTGGTCTCGGTCGATACGTCTCTCCCTGATCTCTAGGCGAAAGATCACTTTTCTGGAAGGTACTGAAGTCAAACATGTTAATGATGCTAGTAAATTGCTTGATTGGAGATGCGTGCAAGCGCTGTTGGTTCAATGGGTTCTTAATACCATTGATCCATCTCTGAAGAAATCTTTGCCATACTTTGAGAAGGTTTATCCATTGTGAAACTTGTTTGAGAAAAGATTTGTTGTTAGCAATAGCACTCGGAAGCAACAAATTAAGGTGGCTTTGGCCGAGTGCAAACAAATGGCGTCGATGTCTGTGGAAACCTACTTTGGAAATTTGTAGTCTTTGTGGGATGAACAAGCTGCTTATTTCCCATTGCCTACTTGTACCTGTGGTGAACTTGCTGCAAAGCTACAGGCTATGAGGGATGAAGACCACTTTCAGGACTTTATGTATGGTTTGAATGCTGAGTTGTATGGTCATACCCGATCTAATCTTCTGGCTTAGGATCCTCGGCCAAGTTTAGATCGGGCATACCAGGCAGTCCGTGAGGAGGAGGATATACAAAAATCTTAGGTCCAATCCGCTGCTGAGGAGGTGTTGGCACTGACTATCAAGACTTCACCCCGTCTTTCTACTACTTCTAATAGTAGAACCTCAGATTCTAGGGACAAATCAGGTATGATATGTACTCATTGCAAGAAAATAGGTCAAGATGTTACCACTTGCTTTGCCAAGATTGGCTATCCAGAGTGGTGGAAGACGCGTCCTCGGCGTGAGGGCGGACGTGGTACTGGCGGTGGCAGAGGCCCGGCACCACAGCAGAGACGTGATGGGGGACGCGGTACTGGTGGCACAGGAGTTGTTCATCATGTCGCCACTGCTGATCATGGTATCCCTGCTGGTCTTGCTGGAAGTTCGACAGACCTGATGTATGGAGGGTATCCTTCGCCACTCTCAGGTGAACAGTGGCAGAAACTGATGAGCTTGCTGGGTAACGACAATCCTTCCAAACCTGGTTCATCAAACTCTGATCGTCTGATGGGTAAGAATTCTTCTGTCCCTTGGATATTCGATACTGGGGCTACTCTTCATGCGACAGGCTCTCGTGACTGTTTAGTTGATTGCTTTTATGGCCCTGTCTGTCCTGTGATTTTGTCTGATGGGAGCACTATTGAGGCTGTTCTGAGAGACAAAGTACTTTTGACTGCTTCATTGGTGTTGACGGATGTTCTTTACGTTCCGACATTGACTTGCAATTTGATCTCTGTCTCACAATTTATTGGTGCCAGAAATTGTGATATGTTATTTACTCCTGATTTGTGTTTTGTTCAGGACCGAAGTACGAGGATGGTGATTGGAGCAGGTGAACAAAGGGGTGGACTTTACTTCTTGGAGGAGGTTCCAGCTTCTTTGGCTTCGGTGATCCTGGCATGCAAAGAGAGTGATTCTGAGGTTTGGCATAGTAGACTGGGGCATCCTTCAGATAAAGTAATGCAGACTTTACCTTTTCTCTCTGGTAGTAGTGTGTTTTCTCATAAGGCTTGTGATATTTGTCATCAAGCTAAACAGACTCGTGATGCATTTCCTGATAGTAGTAGTCGTGCTTTGAGATGCTTTGAACTTATACACTGTGATCTGTGGGGACCATATAGTGTTCCGTCATCTAATAGGGCACGATATTTTTTGACTTTGGTAGATGATTTTTCTAGAGCTGTTTGGGTTATTTTATTAACGGATAAGTGTGCTGTTTATTCTGTGTTTCTTAAATTTATTGCTATGGTGAAGCGTCAGTTTGGGGCTGATATCCGTCGGGTGCGGAGTGACAATGGCACTGAATTTCATTGTTTACGAGATTATTTTTCATTTCAATGTATATTGTTTCAAACATCCTGTGTTGGGACACCACAACAGAATGGAAGGGTGGAAAGAAAATATCGACATATTTTAAATGTAGCCAGGGCATTGAGATTTCAGGGTTCTCTTTCCGTAGATTTTTGGGGGAAATGTGTTCTGGGTGCATATTATTTGATAAATAGAACCCCTTCTAGTATCTTGAATTTTAAGTCTCCTTATGAAGTTTTATATGGTTCGGCTCCTTCGTATAATCATCTACGTATCTTTGGTTGTTTGTACTATACGTATGATTTGAAATCCCGACATTATAAATTTGCTAGCAGGGCAGAAAATGTATCTTTGTTGGGTATCCACTTGATAAAAAGGGATGAAAACTGTATGATTTGGAGACTGGTGAATATTTTGTGTCCCGTGATGTTACTTTTTATGAAAAAGAATTTCCTGGGTGTGGCTCTGCTAGCGAGATGTCTTCTGTGACACGCCATACATCTGTTGAGGTGCCGGAAGACGATATAGAGGCTTTTGGGATGGTGTCGGCTACGGTTGCTGAGGCCGGAGTGGTTGCTGGTGGCTCAGCACCGAGTGGCAAGAATGCACAGATAGATGCAGAAGTATTGACAGGAGAGTCCGCTGGGAGTGATGCGGATACTACTAATGATACAGGGGATACAGTGTTGCCAGAGGTGCCCGATGAGGTAGTATTGGGAAGAGGAATGAGAAAGAAATTACAGCCAGTACGATTACAGGATTTTGTGACGAATGCTGTTCGAAGTAAAAGTTTCTCCTTCACCACAGTTCATCTGTTCCCGTCACTTCCTCAGGTACTTTGTATCCTCTAACACAATTTCTAAGTTATGACATATTTACTGCTGGACACAGAGATTTTCTTGCAGCTATCACTGTCGGTGTTGAGCCTACTTCATATCGCCAGGCCTCGCGAGATTCAGGCTGGCGCACAGCTATGCAAATTGAAATACAGGCTCTGGAAGATAATGGGACATGGAGTCTTGTCGATTTGCCTCCTGGAAAGAAAGCATTGGAAAGTAGATGGATGTACAAAATAAAGTACAAATTCGACGGCAGTGTTGAGCGCTTAAAGGCACGACTGGTTGTGTTCGGTAATCATCAGGTTGAGGGGATCGACTATTCAGAAACATTTGCCCTAGTAGCTAAGATGCCTACAGTTCGAGCGTTCTTGGCTGTTACAGTTGTGAAAGGCTGGACTTTGTACCAGATGGATGTGCACAATACTTTTCTTCATGGAGATCTGACAGAAGAAGTATATATGAAGTTGCCGCCAGGTTTTTTACATAGTGAACACAACAAAGTGTGTCGCCTGCGTAAGTCTCTATATGGATTAAAACAGGCACCACGTTGTTGGTTCGCTAAGCTTACTGCTTCTCTGATATCCTATGGATTTATTCAATCACATTCCGATTATTCCCTTTTCTCTTTTTTAAGGGGAAGGTAGAGTTGCATGTTTTGATCTATGTGGATGATATGATTGTGTCTGGTAATGACACAGGTGCTTTAGATGCTTTCAAAAAGTACCTTAGTTCTTGCTTTTACATGAAGGACCTTGGTGTGTTGAAGTACTTTCTTGGCATAGAGGTGGCTCGGAGTGCGAAAGGAATTTCCTTGTGTCAAAAGAAGTATGCTTTGGACATCATTTCAGAATACGGTTTGATGGGGTCTCGCCCTGCTAGTTTTCCCATGGAGCCCAATCACAAGCTTGCAGAATCGACTAGTTCAAGGATGGCGGATGCAGAGACTTATCGGAGGCTGGTTGGGAGGTTGATTTATCTATCATTTACTCGCCCTGACTTGGCCTATGTTGTACATATCTTGTCTCAATTCTTACAGGAGCCTCGACAAGATCATTGGCATGCTGCTTTGAGAGTTGTCAGATATATCAAAAATGCACCAGGACAGGGTATTCTTTTGAAAGCTGATTGTGTTCTTTGTCTTTCTGGTTGGTGTGACTCCGACTGGGCAAGTTGTCCCTTGACTGCCGCTCTGTTACAGGCTGTTTGGTGTTTCTGGGGGGGTCTCCTATTTCTTGGAAGACCAAGAAGCAATCAACTGTTTCCCGATCTTCCGCTGAAGCTGAATACCGATCTCTTGCTGCGCTTGTTTGTGAGTTGAAATGGTTGAAGGGGTTATTGGTGTGTTTGGGCGTTCGCCAGGAGTCTGCTATGTCGGTGTATTGTGACAGTCAGTCAGCCCTGCACCTGGCTCAGAACCCGGTATTTCATGAGCGCAGTAAGCATATTGAGGTGGATTTGCATTTTGTTCGCGATGCTATTAGAGATGACATCGTAATAGCCTCGCATGTTCCTACTTCTTCTCAACTGGCTGACATCTTCACCAAGCCCCTTGGAAAGCAAGTGTTTGATTCTTTCCTTCCCAAGGGCATTTGTGACTTGCATGCTCCAACTTGAAGGGGGGGTGTTAGATTA
This sequence comes from Iris pallida, assembly GCA_029216955.1. Taxonomy (NCBI): domain Eukaryota; kingdom Viridiplantae; phylum Streptophyta; class Magnoliopsida; order Asparagales; family Iridaceae; genus Iris; species Iris pallida. Next base: position 2,619,018 of record JANAVB010004599.1, on the reverse strand, counting down.
TATTTATAATGTAAATATGGTCCATACCCATAAGCCCAAATGTAGACACTATATATATTGTAACAAATCCTAGCAATGAGAACAAGGCATTATTATTTCCTACATGATGCAAAAACAGGCCCTCACAAATTACACCTGCAATCTTAATCGCACGAAAACACCATAGACTTGTATCGGCATCGCCTTCGTGCCACCCCTCACCTTCTTTTTTCCTCCCTATTATTGGAGAAAAAGTTCATATCAAAATAGAATATATATATATATATATATATATATATATATATATATATATATATATATATATATATATATGAAGCATATTTGGACGTTATGTAGTTATGGATAGTTGATGCTATTAAATAATATTAATTGCACAACAAGAAAAATATCTTAATATAACGGTTTTAAAATTCGAATTATAACGCTTTCTAGTAAAGTGTTATAAGTTTTCAGAAGAGTTTAAATGCTTTGGAAGGCCTATTATAACATTTTTTGGTAGAAACGTTATTTAGAGTACAAACGTTTATAACACTTCCTTTACAAAGTGTTATAAAAGTTAATTTTTCTACCTAACTAGATCAAACTTAAAACTAGAAAAACAGCAACAACATACTACAGCCAAATGATTGCATCAATTTGGACTCCTCCCTCATTTCGAATCATCGGTCCAACAACTTTTTACTTCTGTGTTCTTTAAAAGTATCCTTAGCCTAAAAGCTACTCCTAATTTTACACAATGAGAAAGTAAAACTTATGTGTGTCATATCCTTTATATAGAACTTTTTGGAAGCTAGTTATTGTCCAATATGCATAGATATATATATTATTTAGATCTAATATATACATTTCGATCCTTAGTGAGAATTTTTATAGAGTAGATTGAATGAAAGATGTACTTTGGCGAGTGAAGGATATTGAATTTTTATCGTGAATGAGTGATAAGGTACTAATGAGGATAGGCAACTGAACTTGGGTTGAGACTATAAAGAAAGAAGTCAATTTTGTTTGTTATGAAAAAAAAGAGACACTTAGCTAACCACCAATTTTTTGGGGGGATAGTCGCTTTTTTGTTGTTGTTGTGCACTTTGATGAATCATTGTTGTGTCTGCGAATGTAAAGAGAAGAACAGTTTTGGTTATTTCTTCTTCATCTTCTCCAACTGTGGACGTTCTATCTCAATTGCAACTGTATTTGCGAGGAAGAACGAATTTATTCTTTGTTTTCTTGTAACCAAGTTCTGCTAGATTAGTGAAGTTCGGAGTGCAAGTCTTTTGCATGAATCCCTGAACTTCTACTTCAGGATTAAACAGAATGCAGACTGAATAAGTCTTGCATGATACTCTGTTGTTTCTACCCTAAAATTCTTATCTTAGTACGTATCGGAACTGACAGAGTCAAACTCAAATTACCTCATGAACTATTGGATTGGTTAGGGTCAGCCACTGGACAACGTTATCATTGGCACTTAAAATCTGCATAAGTGCAGCAATATTATTGTGTGGCTCATCATCGCCGGGCGGCAGACACAATGGTCCCCTCGGTAGAGTCAAGAAGACACCCCATACAAGGAACACTACGAATCTCAGAGTAACCCCACCTGCCACCTTCCGTGAAGGCCATGCCTGACATATTTAGGCAACCCCCTCAAATTATTGATTCTTAAAGGGGCTTTTTTGCGGTTTTTATTTTTTATTTTTTTGAGATATTTTTTTTTTCCAGCTTGACAAATGTCAAGGAAGCATTCGAACAGGCGTCGGAGTGAGGAGGTGGGATGTTGTGTGCTGAGCTGTGCCAAATCTTCTTCTTCAAATGTTCGATTAGAATAGATTACATGCCCAAGGGATGGCAATCCACTCTCTTTTACCACTAACTAGTATGGAGCAGTGTGAGAATGGCTGTGTCATGTAATGCTAAGGACCCATCCCCCTATTGCAACAGACAGTAACTCATGTAAAATCTATACTGTTGTATAATAATAATTTTGAAAACTTTTTTCCTTTCAAATGTCTTATTCAATACTAGCATAGATGCACGTGCGTCACACATATTTTAACCTGTCTTTTTATTAGCTTTTTCTAGAGGAAAGAGCAAAAGTTTAAGACACTATAGGAGCAATACATATATTTTTCTTAGAAAAATTCTATACTTAATTACCTAGCTGTCCTCGTTGAATTTAATAAACAATTTTCATTAGTAAAATAAGATAAAGATATATTTGGTAGAAAAAATTTAAGATAAAGCCAACATTTTACTATTATATAGTAGTATATATTTACTAATTAAAATAGTCATCAAAATTAAGAGCGGCGACTATATATATAATTTAGATTGAGATCAGATAAGAGACATCGCTCCTAATAATTGCATCCCACTATAATATTTTTAATTTTTAAATCTTGAAATTTAAAAAAAAATCTAGGAATAAGTGTTCATAATTTTTTGAGATATGTAAATGTATCAATATATGTAGGTTCCAACTCATCCTAAATGGCTTCAATTATCACCGATCTTTTGGGTGTTAGATTGTATCCCGTTTTTGGTGGAGCGCTCAAAAAGGATGTGACAATGTAGTTGGTAATTTAGTCCAACATTCGATAAGAGGTGGGATCATATGGTATAGATAATTTGGGTTGGTTCAGGCCTTACAAGAGAATTCTCTTTTAAGACATATGGGCACAATTCAATATCGCACCTCATGGACTAATTCTGGTTCGGGTTACACCGCGTTCCAAACAAGTGTTGGAAACGAAGCGTGAAAATCGTTTTCCCAAACCGGAAAGTCCTGCGAGAGAACTTACCAAAAATACACAAACCAAAAATGCCAACACAAATCGCAGACGCATAAATTTTTACGTAGAAAACCCAGATAGAAAAAATCACAGGACGATCGGAGTCCAACCCTGAAGAACCTCCACTAATTGAATAAAGAGAATACACCCTCTACAAGCTCCTCTCGATCCACACGGATCACCACAACTTCTTGGGACAGAAAATAGATTACAACCACGAAGATAGAAGACAACGAGAAATATCCGAAATTGATCTCCTTCTCCGAAACAGCCTCCAATCCTTCTTTCTCCTTCCCAAAGTTGCACAGGCACTCTTGCCACATTTTCTCTTCTTCTTTTTTCTAATATTTTTCAACTTGCATGCATCAACCTTGTATAAACACTTGCATGAATAAGGGTTACCATATATATATATATATATATATATATATATATATATATATATATATATATATATATATATATATATATATATATATGAAAAATAAAATATATATATATATATATATATATATATATATATATATATATATATATATATATATATATATATATATATATATATATATATATATATATATTTTTATTTTTCATATACATATATATATATTTTTTTTTCATATACATATATATATATATATATATATATATATATATATATATATATATATATATATATATATATATATATATATATATACATATATATATTTTTATTTTTTATTTTTCATATATATATATATATATATATATATATATATATATATATATATATATATATATATATATATATATATATATATATATATATATATATATATATATATATATGAAAGTCTAATATATATGAAAATTTTCAATACATATCAATCATATATTTAATGAAAATCCAATCATAATTGGTTTACCATAATTGGAAGTCCACCACTTATATGGAAAGCCATTATATGAAAGATCCAATCATAAATATATGATCAAAGTAAATGTGAAAATCCAATCATATATTTGCTTACCATATATGTTTCAAAATAGGCAATCGATGCACTCCACGAGCTTCTCCGACACATGGATGACGCTCATCGCATTTCGGGGTATTCTCCACATAGGTTGGAAACTCCATCCACTCCAACAATAAGTGGTATCAGAGCCCATGGTTATGGGACTGTTGGGTGTGGAGCCGCTCTCCATCCAGCAGTTGAAGACTTCATCACGATCACGTCCTGTGGATGAAGACTGTTTCAGATAAGGTTGTTGGAGTAAATCATGGCGTTTGTTGGATCTGATCGTTGCGGTTATTGGAGGAAATCTCGGCGTTTGTTGGAGTAAATCATGGCGTTTGTTGGATCAGATCGTTGCGGTTATTGGAGAAAATCTCGACGTTTGTTGGAGTAAATCATGGCGTTTGTTGGATCAGATCGTTGCGGTTATTGGAGGAAATCTCGGCGTTTGTTGGAGTAAATCATGGCGTTTGTTGGATCAGCTCGTTGCGGTTATTGGAGGAAATCTCGGCGGTTGTGGGTCACGATATTTGACCTAATCTGTTCGCCCAGATCTATAAATAGGAGTGCCTGGGTGAGAACAGAGTAAGGTGCGTGGAAGAAGCAAACGGGAGTCCTCTGCATCTGAAGACTCGGCAACTGGTGCTTCGAATTCCACAAATTGAGAGATTCATTGTAAGATAAGAAGAGTGAACCTTTTCTTTTTGATGTACTCTTGGTTCTCCCTTTGAAGATAGTGAATTTATGGCGGCTGGTGGACGTAGCCCATCTCGGGTGAACCACGTTATATTCTGTGTTCATTATTATTGCTTTGTTTGCATAGTTCTCTAGTTGTCACAGCTCCCAAGATCGCATCGGCGGGAAACGGTCTTATTTCCGACGTCTATTTCGTGTCTAGGGCGCAACAAGTGGTATCAGAGCTTTCGGGTTCGAGCGGAGACGTCTGCTCGAGTGGGAGTAATAGCCACTGAGGACGCTACGAGGATGGGCGTAGAGAAGTTCAACGGCGCAGATTTTGCCTTCTGGCAGATGCAGGTAGAGGACTACCTGGTTATGAAGAAGCTGCACACGGCGCTTGATAAAGCGCCAGAAGGGGTCGACATGGCAAAGTGGAATGCATTGGACCGAGAGGCACTGGAAGCAGTCAGGCTGACGCTCTCGAAGAACGTGGCTCATACGGTCATCAACGTGAAGACCACGGCTGAACTTATGAATGCTCTGGCAACGAGGTATGAAGCTCCTACTGCGAACAACAAGGTACATCTAATGACTCAGTTGTTCAACATAAAGATGAAGGAAAACGATAATATCTCTGAGCATGTAAATCACGTTTATCGTATTCTGAACCAACTAACGTCCCTAGGAATTAAGTTTGATGATGAGATTTATGCATTATGCCTTTTGGGTTCTCTGCCTGATAGTTGGCAGATTGTACGCACTGCAATTAGCAATTCTGCTGGCAAAAGTAAACTTTCTTTTGATGAAGTGCAAAACCAGTTACTCGACGAAGATGTAATTAGAAAGTCATCTGGATATGATAAATCTGGTGGTTCTGCTCTTAGTGCAGATTCGAGAGGGAGGTCCAAGAACAGAGGATCAAACAATCAAGGAAGATCCAACTCGAAGAGGAGAAGCAAATCAAGGTCCGGTAAAAATGTTACTTGCTGGAATTGCAAGAAGGTTGGGCACATTAAAGCAGATTGCGATCAACTGGCGAAAAACAAAGGCAATGGTCAAAAATCGGAGGTAAATACTGCTACTTCAATTAATGATGATGTTTTACGACTATCTGCTTCCAGTTCTGTGGAGTCCTGGGTTCTGGACTCTGGTGCGTCATTTCACTGTACATCAAACCGTGATGTTATTCAAGACTACATGAAGGGTGGTTTTGGAAATGTTTACCTTGCCAATGGTGACTCACTCAACATAGTTAGGAAGGGTATGGTGGACTGTGTGCAACAGAATGGTTCTTCTTGGAAGCTGAATGAAGTGCGTCATATTTCGGGTATGGCAAAAAATCTGATCTCAGTTCATCAGTTGGATGTTGAAGGACATCGGGTCACATTCGAGTGTGGCAAATGGAAAGTGTACAATGGCGCCATGGTGATTGCTAGGGGTGTCAAAAGTAGCACGCTGTACCTGACAGACGCACCTACCGCGGCAGTTGCTAGCAACAATGTGGACTTGGCGACATGGCATTGCCTCCTGGGACACATCAGCGAGAAGGGTCTGAAGGTGATGTAATCGAAGGGCAAGTTACCTGGTCTGGAGTCAATAAAACTGGAGTTGTGTGAGAGTTGCATCCTTGGGAAGCAGGCACGCATCAGCTTTGGGAATAGCGGGAGATAGTTGAAGACACAAAAATTGGAACTTGTTCACTCTGATGTTTGGGGGCCAGCACCAGTGGCTTCTATGGGCAGTGCGCATTACTATGTAACGTTCATCGATGACTCTACAAGAAAGGTATGGATCTACTTTATTAAGCACAAGTCTGATGTGTTTGAAACTTTCAAGGTTTGGAGATCCCTGGTAGAAAACGAGACCGTTCTAAAGCTGAAATGCTTAAGGACGGACAATGGTGGTGAATATGAATCGCAAGGGTTCAGACAATACTGTTCGGAGAATGGAATTCGGTTCGAGAAGACCATACTGTCGATGCCGTAGCACAATGGTGTTGCTGAGAGAATGAACAGAACTCTTTGCGAGCGAGCCAGAAGCATGAGACTGCAATCTGGCCTGCCCCAGATGTTGTGGGCGGATGCGGTGAACACAGCCGCGTACTTGATCAATCGAAGTCCCTCAGTTCCACTACAACTAGCAATTCTCGAGGAAGCTTGGAGGGTCAAGGAGGTGACATATTCTCATCTCAGAACATTCGGTTGCATATCTTATATTCTTGTTGAATCTGATGACAGGAACAAGCTGCAAGCAAAATACAGAAAATGTGTGTTTATAGGCTATGGTAATGCGCAAATGGGCTACCAATTTTGGGATCCAATAAACCGGAAGGTCTTTCGTAGCCGCAATGTTACCTTCAATGAGAAGGTGATGTATGGAGATGATACAGATGATAAGAGTACCAAGAAGACTGGTTCTGATAATGAAGCAGGTGACGAAGTTGCTGATGCTGATACCACAGTTCCTGACGAGCCTATTGTCACTGCAGAAGACAATGAGGTTGGTGAAGATGTTGCTGATAGTTCGGGCACTTCCAGTGGGAGTGATCCGGATGACGACGGAGGGGCAGATAGTAACATTGAAGACTTAAACGGGCCAATTGCCTTGAGGAAGGCTGAACGTGTCAAGACAAGACCAGCGAGGTACTTGAACTATCTGTTGCTAACGGATGGTGGTGAACCTGAGAACTATGAAGAAGCTTTGAAGACCACAGATTCACTCAAGTAGGAACAGGCAATGCAGGAGGAGATGAAGTCTCTTCACCGCAACGGTACATGGGAGCTGACCAGGCTTCCAAAGCAGAAGAATGCTCTTCAGAATAAATGGGTTTACCGGCTGAAACATGAAAGCGACGTCAGCATTCGCTACAAGGCGAGACTAGTAGTGAAAGGATTGCAGCAGAAAGAAGGGATCGACTTCACCGAAGTATTCTCTCCGGTGGTGAAGTTGAATACGATCCGTACTGTACTCGGCGTTGTAGCCGGGCATGATCTACATCTTGAACAGATGGACGTGAAAACGGCATTTCTGCATGGGGACCTGGAGGAAGAAATTTACATGTTACAACCTGCTGGGTTCGATATGAAGGGGAAGGAGAGGATGGTATGCAGACTCAAGAAGAGCCTGTACGGTTTGAAGCAAGCTCCAAGGCAGTGGTACCACAAGTTTGATTCATTTATGATACGCAACAGTTTTAAGCGGTGCAATGCTGATCACTCCTGCTATGTGAGAAGGAAAGATGGCGGATTTCTACTTCTGTTACTTTACGTCGACGACATGCTGATTGCTGGTTCCAGCATGCATGAAATTGATGACTTGAAGAAGGAGCTGTCGAAGACCTTCGAGATGAAGGATTTGGGTGCCGCTAATCAAATCTTGGGTATGCGGATTGTCCGCAACCGAAATATGAAGACCTTGACATTATCACAGGAGGAGTACATCGAGAAGGTGTTGGACCGGTTTTCTATGATGAATGCTACGCCAGTCACTACACCTCTGGAAGGAAAATTCAAACTTTCGAAGTCTAATTCACCGAAGACCGAGGCTGAGCGTGAGTACATGTCACGTGTACCTTACGCGTCTGCCATTAGGAGCCTGATGTATGCGATGGTGTGTACGCAGCCTGACATAGCCCACTCTGTTGGGGTTGTCAGTCGCTACATGAGCTGTCCTGGAAAGTTGCATTGGGAGGCTGTAAAATAGATACTCCGCTACTTACGGGGTACTAAGGGGAAGTGTCTGGAGTTTGGTCGAGGTAGTATGGAGCTGCACGGATACGTTGATGCAGATATAGGGGGAGACTTAGACAGGCGGAAGAGTACCTCCGGGTATGTTTACACATTTGGTGGGACTGCTGTGAGCTGGATGTCCAAACTGCAGAAGATTGTTGCACTGTCTACAACCGAAGCGGAGTTCGTGGCAATCACGGAAGCAAGTAAGGAGATGATATGGCTTCAGAATTTTTTGGAGGAGTTGGGAGTAAAGTGCGGGAAGGGTACGCTGCACAGCGACAGTCAGAGTGCGATCCACCTGGCAAAGAATCCGGTATTTCATTCTAGAACAAAGCACATACAGATACGCTATCATTTCATACGGTCCTTACTTGAAGAAGAAGTTCTTTGGCTGGTGAAGATCGCTGGAGTTAAAAATCCGGCGGACATGTTTACAAAGGGAGTAACCAATGAGAAGCTGAAGTTGTGCTCGACTGCGGTTGGGCTTCACGGTTGATGACAGATGCATGAAAGGGAACTACAACTGGCTTGATCCCAGTACTGGGTACGTAGGCAGCTTTTCAAGTTCAGCCAGACAGGGCCGGGTGTGCACAACACATTCGGCGTCAACCGCTTATAGAGAGACGACTCCAAGTGGAAGATTGTTGGGTGTGGAGCCGCTCTCCATCCAGCAGTTGAAGACTTCATCACGATCACGTCCTGTGGATGAAGACTGTTTCAGATAAGGTTGATGGAGTAAATCATGGCGTTTGTTGGATCAGATCGTTGCGGTTATTGGAGGAAATCTCGGCATTTGTTGGAGTAAATCATGGCGTTTGTTGGATCAGATCGTTGCGATTATTGGAGAAAATCTCGGCGGTTGTGGGTCACGATATTTGACCTAATCTGTTCACCCAGATCTATAAATAGGAGTGCCTGGGTGAGAACAGAGTAAGGTGCGTGGAAGAAGCAAACGGGAGTCCTCTGCATCTGAAGACTCGGCAACTGGTGCTTCGAATTCCACAAATTGAGAGATTCATTGTAAGGTGAGAAGAGTGAACCTTTTCTTTTTGATGTACTCTTGGTTCTCCCTTTGAAGATAGTGAATTTCTGGCGGCTGGTGGACGTAGCCCATCTCGGGTGAACCACGTTATATTTTGTATTCATTCTTATTGCTTTGTTTGCATAGTTCTCTAGTTGTCATAGCTCCCAAGATCGCATCGGCGGGAAACGGTCTAGTTTCCGGCACCTATTTCGTGTCTAGAGCGCAACAGGGACTGATTTGAGCGACTCTAATTAGCTCAAGACAGATGGTGCTGAATGTTCCTGCGTATACACGGATATACGGTCTCTCTTCTCAAGATGGAGTAGGAGCATCAACTAAACGAATTGGCTTCAAAGGTGAGTTTGACGAGCCCAACGTGGAGGAAGACGTTGTGGTTGCCACACAATGGTTGTATGGATATGGATCGAGATGACCATATGTTGGATCTCCTGGGTGCTCGGTTGGCGGGAACGAACAAAAAGGTAGCAAGGAGTGCTAAGGTTATTCGGCTGGCAAAAACAAATAAAAGGTAGCAGGGGTACTAAAGTTGTTCGGCTAGCAGGAACGAAAAAATGTAGCAAGGTGCTAAGGTTATTCGGCTAGCGGAAACGAGCTAAGGTGGGGATTGTTATATTGTATCTCGTTTTCGGTGGAGCGCTCAAAAAGGGGGTGACAATGGAGTTGGTAATTTAGTCCCACATCGGGTAGGAGGTGGAATCATGTGGTGTAGATAATTGGGATTGGTTCAGTCCTTACAGGAGAATTCTCTTTTAGGATAATTCTCTTTTTAGGTATATGGGTCCAATTCAATATCGTACCTCATGGGCCAACTCTGGTTCTGGTCACACTTCGTACTTTACTCTTAGGACTTCGCCGTCTAAGACAGAAGGAAGAAGAAAATCTAATCGAGGAGTCGTCAACTTCGGTTAGGGAGATTGCTACGGGTTGGTGAGTGGTCTCAATTGTAATCTTCTGTTTTTCTTCTTGAGAGTGGTGGTTGAACGTGAGTTCTGTCAATCTTTAATTTTATCTGAGTTATTAAAGGTTAAAATTTATCCAGGTGAGTACATCACCACCATATACTTGTATTCATCTTGTACTTGGTGTCCGTTAGAAAGAGGCTGATTTTGATCAAGTGGGTTGGCAAACATTTTCGCACGCGCCCAACACAAGGAACACAATAGACTTGCATGAATATTTGTTATAAATACTCATCTATTCGTCATTCCATTATTCATCAAGCTTCACACAATTTTGTATCAGATTAAATTAATATGTATAGAACTACGCGCTAGATATGATTCATCATGTTATGAGCATTATTGGCAATTCCTCAAACGGAAAAAATTTGGAATGACAAAAGTACAATTATAAATCGACACAGTGCAAGTAACATACGTTAAAAAAAGTACGTCAAATATTCGTCAAATGAAAATATTGAGGTTAGAAACTTTACATGCTTAAATCGGTTGTCAAATTTGGTTAATTAATTAAACATGCTCCTACTACGATTTTTGGCCAAACTTTTTTAATAATTCATATGGAACAAGTTTAGAACTTAACATGCTTAAAATTCGTATACTAATTCGAATATTTCAAAAGTACGCAAGTATTATACATTTCTAAAAGGTACAGAAAAATTCACATATAATACGAGTTTTATTCGGGTGATTGCTATCCAGGGTTAAGTTTCTTTTAAATGTTGGTAATGTAGATGAAACTCTGTGTTGATAATATGATTAAATTGTCCGCTGAAATAATTATTTCTTGGTGAGATGATCAACTGAACATATAATTCATGAACCTATACTATATTCTAAGTGTATGATGTGTATGATAAAAACTTGTGTATATAAAATACATGTAATGTATGTGTGTATATATATATTGGTAAGGGTTAGAAATAAATAAAAACGTACGAGATATTGACAATTTTTTTGTAGCTGATATTACATAGACTGCAAGAGGAAGTAGTGTAAAAATCGAACAGGATATCCAAATTCAACTATATGCCTAATATATGCTTTGGATCCGTCCTTGACCACAACAACACGAATATCATGTGATTATGACCAATTTCCCCAAATTATAAACGTCTCGACCGCCACATGGGAGGAGCTATGTCGTTGAGAAACATATGTTGTTAAATATATCCCTACGATTAACGAGACATCCTCTATATATATATATATATATATATATATATATATATATATATATATATATATATATATGAGTCCAGATCGGAAGCCCTCCAGCGGAAGCCCTCCAAAAGTCCTCCTCCTAGTGCACCGTTGGATCGAGGGGACGCGTCCGCGGGCCCCACGCAGCCCATTCGATCCAATGGTACAGTAGGAGAGGGGACTTTTGGAGGGCTCCCGCTGGGAGATTTTTGATCCAGATTATATATATATATATATATATATATATATATATATATATATATATATATATATATATATATAGGGAGCGGATCAAAAGCCCCCCTTAGAAAATCTCCTAAAAATCTTCCTCACTCTAATTCGTAATATTAATGTTAATATTAATTTTTTTATATTTTTTTATATATTAATTTTAATGTTAATGTTAATATTAATGTTAATGTTAATGTTAATATTAATTTTAATGTTAAGTTTAATGTTAATTTTAGTATTTAATGTTAATATTAACATTAACATTAATATTAACATTAATATTAACATTAAATTACGGATTAGAGTGAAGAAATTTTTTAGGGGATTTTCTAAGGAGGACTTTGATATATATATATATATATATATATATATATATATATATATATATATATATATATATATATATATATATGAGGCAAATGACCTCTATCCTAGTGGTTAAGAGAGATGCATGCGGTCCGAGTGGTCAGGAGTTCGCATCCCAGTGGGAGCGATTCCAGAAACAATTTACCTGGTTCCAAAAAAAAAAAAAAAAAAAAAAAAAAAAAAATATATATATATATATATATATATATATATATATATATATATATATATATATATATATATATATATATATATGAGTAGTTGTTGGGGCAGTTGTTAGCTAGCTACATACAATTGAGCTTTATGGACGAAAATTTTTGTCTTTCAACTCGAGACTGATTAGAGTAGAGCATAAAATAATTATGAGCCGGCCTAATGGAATCCACATGGCAGACAATAAGTCAAAAACCCTAACTGCTAATGGATTCCGGACCAAATAGGACAACATGGCTAACAAACATATTATCATCTAATTAATCTGGTCTTTATCAATAGGCGCTCGATAACAAGTAACTCCGCTCTCCGGAGGTCGACCCAATCAGAATACTGGATTGGATCAAATCGGACCAGGCAGCGGACTAATTCGATTGAACCTGTTATTATTATAAAAACCTACAGTCATACACTCTGAATATATTACATAGTACACAACTACATATATACTATTTAGAAGTACTTTTGCATATTTAACATAGTAGAATTAGCCAAGAAGCAAACATTAACTTTGATTGTATGTAAAGTTCAAAATAAAAGTCAAAAGTCAGGATCGGTTCAAAATTCAATCACAAAATTGTTTGATACTGGCAAGGTGGTTTATCTATTTTTTGGGGGGAAAAAAGACAGGGTATCATTATTAAACCAATCCGAAAAAGCTAATGGTTCACGAGTTAACCGGTTCAACTGGACGGTCCGGTACAATTTTTAATTAAAACACCGATCAAGAGTTACAAATTTTCATGCCCTTGGGGGCGTTTCTCACATTCTAATTAAGTATCATGCACAAATACTAAAGGTCATGTTACTGCAATTTTTTTTAAAAATAATGTCTATATCTAAAAATAGAGATTTTTTACATTACTAATGTATACGGAGATTAAAAAATTTAGAATCTTTTGATTTTTGGAATTTTATGTATTTACATATATAGCTTGCACGTAATCAGAAACGATGTTGCATGCACACCATAACTAGTAGGAGAGATTTTTTCTTGCCTGTCGGCCACTCTTACACACAAGTGTAAGGTGTACCCATGCATCTCTACTCTTAATTCTACTAGGTCTCGTTTGATACACTGTAATGCAATCGTAACCGCAATGTAATCAAATAAAAATAAAAAAATTTAATTTGATTATATTGCGATTACAATTACATTACAGTGAACGCAAATGATGGGTGTCAGTTTAAAAGATGTAGCAATAGCTCTTCGATTCTGTCGTTGCCTTTAGCTTTGCACACCGAACACTCAGTTACTAGAGACCCACATGAAATCTATGGCTAGGTGCAGTGGAACTTTACTTTTTTTTAGCAAATTATATATAAATAAACACCCACTCTTTCGGTTCACCATGCAGTTACTTTCCTTTTGAAGCTTTTCACTCACTGGTGCTTGCTTGCTGCAGCTTGTCGTTGGTCATGGACACAAGTAAGTACTAAATTAAACCTAAGATTAAGTAATAAAACATTCATGTCCCCTAGCTGCTGCATGTGAAGAAAGTGAAGGTCCACTTCCCACTTCTGACTTGACCTACGTAGCTTCAAACCCTACTTAAAACCCCTATAAATACCAATGCCAAGTTGCCTTCACTTCACACCATCTCTCCATTTACACACTCAACGACAAACTCTTCTGCTGCTCTTTCAGTCTCTTTGTATATCAAATGGAGGTTTGTATGGATGAGAAGTGGAAGCTCTCAAAGAAAGGAAGCAGCAGCAGCAGCAGCAGGAGGTCGACGTCGTCGACGAGCGGTACTCGTCGACGCTCGCTCTCGAGCCGGTGCGCGAGGCTGGTGAAAGAACAGCGAGCCAAGTTCTACATCGCGCGCAGGTGTGTCGCCATGCTCATCTGCTGGAGCGACTGAACCCTAAGTTATTGATCTTTTTCCTTCATTCTGAGAGATGGGATCTTCTCCGACATCCTTGCAAGAAGGAAATTAGCTTGTGTATATATATATGTAGATATCGTAACATTTTAATTTGAGATATTTAGGAAGTGTTTGAATTATTACTTATTGTAGTCCTGATTGCTGATTAATGAGAGGAGCTCAGAACATTTGTATTTACGAACTTTTTTTTAGTATTTATGTAATTGGCGCTTAATGCTCCAAACTCATAATACTAGGGACAGTGTTTTAACAGTATTTTTGCTTGCCGAACCCGAGTGACTACCCTTGTGGTCAGCGGCGAGAGTTATAAAAGCTCTGAATGGGTGGCGGAAGATCAGTGGATCGAGCTCCACGAGACTACGAGAGCATATTATTTCTTCTATTTATGGTGGGAGTTGGAGAACAGTGGGGCCCAAAAGGCATATTATAATGTGTACAAAAAGTTTCGAATGTTACGTCGGACATCGTCTAAAAAAAGCTGTATTTTACTTCGGAAATACAAAAATGCAATTTGGCCTGCCATTTGCCAATGGCCTGCAACCCAGCTTTTTAAATCCTTGGCTAATGAAGGGCACGTCGGCTGCAAGTCATGGGCTGTAGGTCATTGACTTGAAGCCAATGGTGGTCAAGTAGCTGCTTTCTTGAAAATATTACATTATTTCGGATTCAATTTTTTTTTTCCTACTTTTCTTTCAAACCTAAAGTAGATTTTGAGTATTTTATCACAAATATAAACAACCCAACAGTGGCAAGCATGAGTTATTTTGGAATCTGTAACCTCGTCTAACACTTATTATTATTATTTTATTTTATTTTGTAATTGCTCACAGTTTCTAATCGCGAACGTGATCGTCGGTCGACGTGGTGGTCGACCATTGATTTCCCCTACTATCTTCGAGTTTCACCCGTACCAGAGAACCAATGGCCGACCATTACGTCGGCTGATAGTCCCGTTCGCGGTTACAAACTGCGGCCAACAGTAGCAGGTCCGTTTTGCAATATATCTAACACTTAATTGACATCATAATGTAGATGCTAGCACTATAGGTATCTTTGACTGGACTAAATTAAGCTATCATATATAAATGTGGCGAATGATTTAATCTTCGTATTAAAATCTTGTCGTATTCTCAAACTACATTTGCTTTTATCAACTGAACAGGTTGAATGCATTATAAAACATTGTTCTATTTGCGTTAAATATTTTTTTTCCCAATAAAATATGCATGTTCTTGAATAAATATGCAGAGCAGAACATGCTATACTTGTCAGTTGCACATGACGACCATGAGCAAAATTCTGATGGTACAGCCAAATCCAGGAGCCGTTAGGTACGTTGGACTTCAAATTTCCAGTTGACGACAATGGGCTCGATGCATGGCTTTGCACAATATAACAGTAGGAACCATAAGTGTGCGATGATTAATTAAACAAGTAATTAGAGAATATAACCACATGTAGTGTTAGTGTCAAATCTGGAACAAAATCTTCCTTTCCGAAAGATGTGATTATGAGCATTTGCTTCTTAATGGCACAAAGAAGCCCAAAAAGTGTATGCAACTTTAAAAAAGTGCACTCATGGTATGATTTGAAATGAAAAATTCAAGCACTTCAATTCAAACTTGCTGGATTGGAGTGCTGGAAAGAAAGTATAAAGAAAATAATGAATGATATTCAGGGATAGGAGTCCAATCCAAAAAAAAAATTATATTAGTAAATGAAGAAGATAAGTCGAGTCCCTTTCAACTTCTCTAACCAATCCAATACGAATCATCACGACTAGTACTACTCAATTTAATGAATGATTACAAAGAAAAAAAAAATGTGTTTACAAAGCAAGATATCCAGGACAAATCATTTTGAAAGTTCTCAAACGATCTCCTTCGAATCAAACCTATAAAGTCTCTCCCAAAATCTTTTTCCTTAAAGGTTAATGTTTCTAGCTTTATCCTTTCCTCACTGATTGTTGTAATTAGGGTTAGAAAGTCCCTACTTATTCAAAAATCCTATACGTTCCAATTGTGGCTAAGCCCACGCCTGATGGCCCATCGTCGGTAAGTCGACAATAATGGCCCATCGTCGGTAAGTCGACAATAATGCCGACGATATGTTTACAAGCACGAAAATCATTCAGAAAGGTCTCAAAAAAATGTATGCTTATCCAACATATCAGCAGTATATCGCCCCCTTCGATATTGTTGTGATATTCTAAAGAACCAACTCCAAACGAGCTCTCTTTGTCCCCTTCAATTTTTTTAGTTTTTTGACATGGATGGCGCTCGTCGCACTCTAAGGTGTTCTCCACATAGGAAGGGAATCATATCCAACACCAATAATATTCTCCCCCTTCCTAACTAAGTGGTGGATGTCGCCATTCTGAAAACCCTCATGTACTCAAATTTTCATTTTGAAAAAACCTTCACATGCATATTCTCTACATTATCATCTATATACCTTCTCAAGCTCAAAATTATTCTCCTCTAGCACATCTCGTATCTAATTAATGATATTGAGTAACAAAATGCTTGGACATTCTATAAAAAGTAGGGTTCTTCTCAAGATGAATCACGTTCTGGCTATCACAAAGCAACATGTATTGCTCCTAGCTAGTTTAGCCCCAAGTCCTGCATAAACTTCTTTATCCATAATAGCTCCTTGCAAGTCTATCAGTGTAATAAATTCCTCCTCCGTCGTAGACAAGACGACACACTTTTGCAACTGTGACTGCCACGATATTGCTCCTCTTGCAAACATCATCACTTAGTTTGTTGTCGATCGGCTAGTATCCACCTTCCTAACCAAATTAGCATTTTGTCTCGTCACTCCTATATAACTCCAACTAGAATTAACCGGGAGATATAGAATCCACATGATTGTAGTCCAATACATCCCCTAAATAAGAAAGATACGTGCTAACTTATTCAACCGCATAGGCAATATCTGGCCTCATACACACATTGTGTATATTAGACTCCCTTTAGCTGAAGCATAATGTACTCAGTCCACATCTTCTTTCTCCCATCAGTCGATGGACATTACTCAATAGTATACCTGAAGTGAGCTTCAAGCGGAGTGCTTGTTGGCGCTCAAAAATGACCAAGTTCCGCTATAACAATCTTCACTACAAGAAAAATGATCATTAATAGGCTCTCTAAAACCAATGTTTTTGAGTGTGATGTATATGAATATTTCCTTTACATCTCCTCATTCAAAATCCCTCTCTTAGCAAACTCCAGACTAATCACACCTTCGGGAGACACTCGTATGATTTTATACGAAGATTGGCAAAGTACCCAACAACCTCAATCCTTGTATCTTATCATCGAACTTGACTCCCATAACGGATAACTGGCCAACCAAGCCTTGGAACTCACACAAATGATTTATAATATACGTACCATTTTTGTACCTATGATCCATCATATGTCAGATCATTAGCAATTTGTTTACACTAGCCTTATTGGCATACAAAGATTATAGTCCCTTTCTTTGTGTGCTCAATAATAGTGATGTGATTATACTCATTCTCATCCACGAAAATAATAATGTATCCACAAACATATATGTGCTCGAACGTCTATCCTCAGATTTATCATTAGAATTCTCGAAAACAAATATTAGTAGATGTTGCTTCTTGACGAACAATAGATCATTTATCTTGCTTCGTCAACAGTGATAATCGATACTGTTCAAGTTAACCATGTTTACTGGCTTCATATACATCTCTTCTATGTGGTTTGACTATCAAACTCGTGACACTAACAACATGGATCGGATACCACTATATCGGGAACGGAAATAGAACCAGCTAAATAAACATAGTCCAAATTGGAAGAGAGCGTCGATGACTGAAGTAAAATACATGTACATGATGTCAAACTCAAACATGAATGGCATGTACGTGAAAAATTCTGACAAAAAATATGAAACGATCAGAGTCCACCCTAGAAAAGCTCCATTAGAGACTGAAAAAAAAACACCGACTCCTTCAACTTTTTCAACCGATCTATAATCTGGATCACCATAATTACTCAATTTAAGGAATGATCACAAAGAAGAAAATTAGGGTTTACTGAAAGCAAGATCTAGAGAACAAATTGGTGCAAAATAACTCCTTGAACGATCTCCTTCGAACCAAACCACAAAACCTCTCTCTAAATCCTTCTCCTTCTGCTTAGAAGTTGTAACCTTTGAGAATCTCTCTCATTTGGTGAATGGTTGCTCTAACTAGGGTTATGAAATCCATATTTATGACATTTTAATCATTACGTAATCATGGTCGTTGAAACTGGACAAAGGGGTAAGATTAAATACTGAAATCTAGCCTAGTGCATACCTGACTAGATATCGCCAGTATGTCGACGACAAGCTTACAAGCTCCAAAACCTCCATAAATATTTTGGAAAAATTTCATACTTATGAGCATACCGACGGTATGTCATCCCAATATCTGATCCTCTTCATAACCAACTCTAAAAGTGCTTTCTTCGTCGCCTTCGACTTTTCAAGCTTTTCCTACACATGAATGCCACTCTTCGTGCTCCAAGATGTTCTCCCCGTAGGGGAAAAAAAAGCCTACCCAACACCAACAATGTCAACTACTAGCAACCGCCACCACACCCTTTATTCTCTCTTCTTCCTCCAATTTTTCTCCACTCACCAACACTAACCATCATCAACCACTCTTCCCATTTTCCCCATCCAACCCACCACTACCCCTTTCTTCCCCCGTCTTCCATTTTCGGACCTTGCCCTCCACCTTTTGTATTCCTTTCCACGCTCAAATATGATCAGGAACAGATGGCCGGATCCAAAAAGGTTTAATAGGGTTTGGAAAGAAAAATAAATAAATAAAGTACAAAGAAAATGAAATATATTTCAAACGTGTATAATAAGAGAATTCGAACTCAAAATCTTCAAAACAAACTTTTAAGTAGTTAACCCATTAAAGTAGGCTTCAACAAAGTCCATAAAATAGGGCAATATTTGTATATAACTTAAACAACATTTTTGAAAATAGAGATAATTCATAAAATAACCAAATTGTACATATGTACAACATTTTATTCAAGTTCTCAAATGACTGACACCAGAAAGGCTTGATAAATATAGATACATTGTTAGCTAAATATGCCAACAGTAGGTATCAATTAGAATAGAGATTAGAGTATTAATTTATGCCAAAATAATGATCTTTGGATTCCACCTCTCTTGTCTGCTAGTTCGTCTTCATAGCGAGTTGAACATATAAAGAATTATATATATTCAGATTGATTAATATATAAATTAATCTAAAACATGATATTATGCTTTTTCGGTCAAAGTTGCAGGTGTTGACGAAACTACTAAACCAAAAAGGCCTAAGAATTCAGTTTCAATAAGGTCTAGAGTTACCGAACTCGAATGACTCTTTATGGTTCTCGAGGAGAGGTATAAGATACTAGCTTGGTGACTGAAGATCAGTGGAACGAGTCATGGGGGCGTATTATGTTTGATAATGAAAATTTTCATATATATGTTTGGGAGGGTATAATGGAAAAAAAGAAAACAAGAAATAAAAATCCAGGACCTAAACTCTCCAATTGGACATGTGAGGGTTTAAACTGTAAACTGGTATAAAATCCAGGATCTAAACTCTAATTAGTCCAAAAAAAATTGATCAGGTCTAGATGAGAATCTTCTTGAACATCTTTAGCTGGTTCAAGATCGTATCCTAACATTGTAATTAAAAGATAGTTTGAACCATCTTTGAGATAAACTTTAAGCGTCGACTCTTGGTTCTTTTGAGGAAAACCACCTTAATTTTCTAGCATGTATATATTGTGAAGAGTTTTTTGGATGATAATATTTTTAATGTAGGACAATCAAGAAACATCTTGATTTTCTATATCTCAAAGATCCTTAAGGCAAACTACTGAAGTCTGCCTACTCAATCAGAAAGAACAGCTCACATATATGGATTCTGTCCCCCCTAAGCTTCTCATATCCAGATCTTGCAACTGACTGAGATTTTCTTCCCACATGTTGTTATGCAAGTTGGGGGAACAACCATGTTTTAGAATACATTTTTTCTTGAACTTTATAGTGTCCCAAAGGCCGGTACACCGGACGATTGGGTCGGCCTATCATGAAACTAATTTTAGTTGTCCCTTGACCCTTATTGTCAGCTGGTCCTGGAGGTCGTTCGTGACCTGACCTTTAGTGGGATCATGCTGAGCCGGGGGGTCGCCCTAGCAAAGGAGGGTTGCCCAAGTCCCCAAGTCTTGTCCGGCTTACCCGGAGCCGGCCCTGAGTGTCCCTCATATATATAATTAAACTCCACTTCCATGTTCATGACCGACAACCCCGGGGCTCTCCACGCTCGTTCTCAAACCGGCGTGCAAGCCTGGTGAAAGAACAGCGAGCAAAGCTCTACATCATGCGCAGATGCATCACAGTGCACATCTGCTGCGACTGATACTTATTTATAAGCGTCCGACACAAAGCAGACGATTGTATAGTTTGTAGACACTTTTGTTCGACTCTTTGCAACATTAGGAGAAAATTTTTGACATTGATCATGGGACAATTAATCTTCGTTGTGGAATTGTTTAATTGCTTTGTTAGTGTAATTCAAAAGCTACAACGAAGTGCCTAAGCTATCAATTCCACTTCCTCATGCTACAACGAAGTGCCTAAGCTATCAATTCCACTTCCTCGTGATGCTACAATGGAGTGCCTAAGCTATAAATTTCTTCTCCAAAAGCTAAACAAGTCAGCACAAGACTTACTGAGTGCGTAATATAAATCATATAATCCTCATCTCTCACTAACACTCTAAAATTTTCATTCAGAGACATGTAAATTTTAATTAAATGGCATCAAAACAATCCAAATTCATTTGCTTTAGTGCATGTTGTAAGAGTATTTTACAAACATTCACTACAAAAATACTGTCAAATAGTTCGTTACTCAATGACGGAAGCTTATTGGTCGTTGTATTAGCAACGGATAGGCGACTGAAAAGCGACATAATAGAATGTGTGAAACAAATGACCATGTTGTCATCGCTAGTCCATCGCAGCAACGTCGACGGTATATGACTAGCGACGGAAGTAGTCCGTCACTACGAAAAGTTTTAATTTCCAGCGACCACCCTTCTCCTCGACAACCCCTCCTCGACGCCCCTCCGTCATATTCTCTTCCCTCTGTTGAAGGTAAATCCTAACTCTCATTGCTATTTTGTTTAATTATTGCATTTAGGATTTTGGGGGATATATAATTTTGAATTTTGGAGTTGGACATGTACAGACACGGCACGCTGGACATGGACACGAACACACGGCATGGACACAGTTCGATTCCGTATCCGAATTTTCGAATATTATTCAAAATTTTGGATATTCGATTCGGATATTCGAATATTTTTCGGATATTATCTTTTTCTGGATACGAATTCGGATATTAAGATATTCATATATGAATTCGAGGTAGCCCGTAGAAATTTTGGATTTTCGGATATTATTCGAAATTTTGCATATATGATTCGGATATCCGAATATTTTTCGGATATTATCTTTTTTTGGATACGAATTCGGATATTAAGATACAAATTCGAAATTTTGAATATTGGATTCAGATATTCGAATATTATTTTGATATTATCCTTTTTCGGATACAAATTCAGATATTAAGATATTTGAATCCGTTAAAATTAAATATCTTTATTAAATATATTTTAACTCTAGGGCCGGTGGTGTTCTATGATTATCATTACTATAATATCTATATATATATATAATTGTCAATAGTAATTATTTATTAACATACAGTTTGCAGTATTTGTTGATATTGTCATAATATTCTTATTCTTTAAGTTTTTTTGATACTTGTATTTACTCCATATTGTTTGAATATATATGGTACGTACGTCCAGAATTGTTTTGAATAATGTGTCGATACTTAGTTGACCGTTCGTGGATGTATAATCGATGACATGAGAGCATAATTGGTTTGATGGATGATTTCAAGAAGGGCATCGAGAAAATTCTCATATACAACAGTAATCAACCTTATTTCATGGATGGGAGGCTTATAAAGTTTCAGTGTCAAATGTAATAATATATCATTCAAATATGTGGATCTCATGAGAGAGCACTTCTACAAGAAAGATTTTGTACCGAACTACAATGAGTAGAGGGTTCAAGGAGAACCTTTGGCTCCGAAATATCAGTTCTCCTTCAATACGGAGGTGGGAGAGTCCACTCTTGGAGATCACGTCGAATATCGACAACGAAACTTGGCACGAGTTGATATTTGATACGGCCGGTCCAAGTTTTGATCCAGAGGATCCGAATCCTAAAGCAAAAGAGTTCTATGATATGTTCAAGCATGCCGATACACTGTTATACCCGGGTTATGATTCTCATTCTGTCATGTCGGTGGTGATGCGGTTGTTGAACCTCAAGTCTGATTTTAACTTACCGCAGGAATGCTACGACCGGATAATTCAGTTTTTAGAGAGTTGTTGCCAAAAGAATCGAAGGACTTGCCAAAAGACTTTTACAAGTCGAAGATGATGATACGAAAACTCGAATTACGCTACAAAAGGAAAGATTGTTGTCGAATTGCATGTTGTACTGCAAGAAGAACAATAATAAAGACAGATGCATTTTCTGTTATGAGAACTGGTACAAGCCAATTTGGGACAAAGAAAAATCAACTGTACGAGCAAGATTGTGCCCCTACAAGTACATACAGTTTTTGTTGATCCCAAAGAGGTTGCAGAGACTGTATATGTTCACAAATGCAGCACAACACATGAGATAGCATAGCAAGGAACAGAAGATGGATGATGGAGAATTATCTCATCCTTCCGATGGAGACGCATCGAAGTATTTTGATCGGTGTCATCCTGAATTTGCTGCGAATAGGAATGTTCAATTGGCTTTATGTTATGATATGGATTCACTTCTTTTGGACAGTCGGGATCTTAGTACTCTTGTTGGCCGGTGATTTTGCCCCTTGCAATCTGCTACCATGGATGTGAATGAAGACTCCTTACATGCTCTTGACACTTATCATACCCGATCCAAAAAATCCAAAAAAGAACATCGATATATACTTGCAGTCATTGGTGGACAAGTTGAAACAATTATGGCTTTTCGACGTTCAGACATATATTAATATATCGATGGAGCAGAACTTTTAGATGAGAGTTATGCTCGTGGACCATCACTGATTTTTCAGCATACGAGATTTTATCTGGGTAGAGTACTCATGGTATTATGTCTTCTCCGATATGTATGGATAAGAATAAGACATTCCGCCTTCAGAATGGAGAAAAAGTTTAATTTTTTATTGTCCCCGTCGAGAAGGAACAGATGCCTTTACAGCTGGTAAACAGGAACCATCTCCTCCCCCGTTAAGATTGACAGGAGATGTAGTTTAGGAAGAGGTAGTGGATTTGCCGATCAATTGTAATGGAAGTCTGCCTACTCAATCAGAAAGAACAGCACACATATATGGTTGTCCCCTTGTAGCTTCTCAAATCAAGATCTTGCAACTGACTGAGATTTTTCTTCCCACATGTTGTTATGCAAGTTGGGGAACAACCTTGTTTTAGAATAATTTTTTTCTTGAACTTTATAGTGTCCCTCGCATATATAATTAAACTCTTCCATGTTCATGATCGACAACCCATGTGTTGTGTGTTCCTCTCTTTACTCTTGTTTACAATTTAGCCAACTCTCTCTATATATATAAACAAGCACATAACCTTGACAAAACACAAAACGAAGCTCCTCTATAACTCCCAATACTCTCTTCCTTGACTTGACCAAGTGATCGAATGGATCTCCATGTCGATGAGAAGCGGAAGCTATCAAAGAAAGGCAGCAGGAACAGCAGCAGCAGCAGTAGGTCAACAACAACAGCATCATCATCTTCAGACTGCTGTAGCAGTGGATCCCCATGGAAGGGATCATCCAGCTGCATGCCTACATTGACTAGAGCGAGGAGAATGGGCTCTCGACGCTCGTTCTCAAGCCGGTGTGCAAGCCTGGTGAAAGAACAGCGAGCGAAGCTCTACATCATGCGCAGATGCATCACAATGCTCATCTGCTGCGACTGATACTTATTTATAAGCGTCCGACACAAGCAGACGATTGTATAGTTTGTAGATGCTTTTGTTCAACTCTTTGCAACATTAGGAGAAAATTTTTGACATTGAATCTGCGTTGTTGAATTGTTGAATTGCTTTGTTAGTGTAATCCAAAAGCTACAACGAAGTGTCTAAGCTATCATTTCCACTTCCTCATGCTACAATGGAGTTCCATTCCACTTCCTCATGCTACAATGGAGTGGCTAATCTATCAGTTTCTTTTCCAAAACTAACAAGCTTCTGCACAAGACTTACTGAGTAATATAAATCCTCATCATCTCTCACTACCATTCTAAAATTTTCATTCGAGAGACGTAAATTGTAACTAAATGGTATCAGGACGATACAAATTCATTTGCTTTGGTGCATATTGTAAGAGTATTTTAAACATATATAGATATACTGTAGCGTGAATCTAACTTGACCGATATGATCGAAGAAAGAACCATATACCTAATTCGAGGATGGTGCCAGGATTTTAGTTTATCCTGACTGAACTTAAAATATATCATAAAGAAATTTGAATAAAATGATTTGTATCAGTATCATCATGTCTATATATCTCATTGTGTCCATACTGTAGCATGTATGACCATTGTAGAACGGTGTCCAACATACTAAAAAAAATTGGACCTAACAAAAAATATTTAGTATACCATGTAGACTCTTTTAGGCATAAACTCGAACACTAAGAGCCTCTAGTGTCCTCTTTCACCATCAATAGAGGAACCGCGATGTGATAGAACTCGTCGAGGATGCGGGAGGTCGAACGACGAGGAAAGTGCCGACTACGAAGCTTGACGTTGTTGTTGTAGTTCCTCCTTCGGCTGTCATTACAGTCCGACGACGATGACATAGTATTGGTTATGATGTGGGTTCTCGGTTGAAAATGAAGCAGAGGAGAGGAGCGAATGGAGATGTTGGGGTCCAGCCTCGATTCGAGGTGCTTGAGGACTGTCGGGGCATAGGGGAATTCTGCTAGGAACTGACCGAGTTTAGGCCTACTAGTCCAACCGAATTTGGTCTGAATTCAATCTGGGTCGGACTGTCGACGAACAGTACTACTACTGGGTCCCAAATCTTTATTGTGATCAAATTTAGACGTCTAAGATTGATGCTGGACTATTTTAGAATTTTTTTTATGATTTAAAATAGAATTTCTCAACCTATATATGTGTTTAGGATGGAGGCACAAGTAGGAACACAATACAGGAGATTCAGAGTGTTCGTCCACATAAAAGCTAAGAGAAAGTTCGTACTTTGCTATTATGGCTCGTCGTTCGAGGCAGCAGGAAGACGAAATCTGTTCGGAGAATCGTCTAACTCGTTCAGGAAGATTGCAAGCCACGGGATTGGGTGAGTGGCTTCGGTTGCAATATCTTTCTTTCCTCTTGAGTTTAGTGAGGAATTGAACCTTTGGGCAAAGAAATTTGTATTCAGTCTTTTATCTTTTATAAAATTATAAAGATTGAGATTTGTCCAGGTGACAAGGTCACCAAAACTAATGTGTTTGATCTGGCTTAGCGTTCTTGTTAGACAGTATTTCATTATCTTGGGGTTAGTTGGCATAGTTTACGTTGCGGTCAGTTTCAAACACATAGATCAGAGCGCTTCTTAGGTGCTTTAGTTCCCAATAGAGAGGGTGATTGAGTGAGGGAGAAGTATTTGTACAAGGAGAAAGGATGGGGAGGGGGGCACTCAATAGCAGGGTTCTAGTAAGGGACAGTTTGCAGTATACATTGGTTTGTATTATCTAGTACGCAGGATAGTGAGAGAGAGATCGATGGAGCTGAGAATTTAAAAAAAAGAATTGGATTGGCTAGAGTGAGGGCTACTATGGACTTATGAGAGCTTAGAATATTAGAGATGAAAAACTGGATGTGGGCTGACATGTATAAAAAATAATAATAAATTGGATGCATTGGAGCCCACCTTAGCCAGTGGTTCCGCACGTGACCTAATTGGCGGAATGACTAGGTGATAAATGTTGCCTCAATACAAGGTTTAACCATCGAGTCACCAGGCTTCTAGACTTCTAGCCCAGTGGTTCCACACGTGACCTAATTGGCGGAATGACTAGGTGATAAATGTTGCCTCAATACAAGGTTTAACCATCGAGTCACCAGGCTTCTAGACTTCTAGCTTTTACTTGCTCTAGTTTCAGTGCTTTCATTAACTAAGGTCCACTATATCACCTCAAGTAACTAGTATATATTCTATGATTTAATCTCTCTATTTCTTTTCTTTTTTTTTGAGTTATTTGTATTTACCCTCCCATTTGATAATCATAACTCTATTACCTCCCTTTTTAATTTTATTAGTAGTACCTTCGGTTTAGTGTTAAATAATTAGGAAGAAGAATGGAGAATAATAGAGTTATGATCAGCAAATGGGGGGTAAATACAAACAACTCTTTTCTTTTTGGAATCAAGGAGATCCCAGCCAAGTTATCTCAATAATTAGTAAATTACATTTATTTCCGGCATATTTGGGATTGCTTGTACGTCCCAAGAAAACAATAAGGCAAAATAGTTTATTCTTGAGCTCAATATCTAACAAGAGGTCTAAAATCTCCATGCCTCTTTAAAGTGGAGGATTTGATACTGTTAAAAAGTTTATCAAGAAATATTGTTGGCATAACTTACTGACCACCACTCTAAACCTCTTTGCAGTCGTCATATGGAAGAGCTATGCTAGACCAATATTTTGGAAGCTATTAGCAATTGAGAATATCTTTGACTGGAGTATTCTAGGGAAAAGAAACAATGGAATTGTACAAATTAAAAGTTTGAAATACATATTTAATTCTAGCTTAAATCCATTAATTCTAGTTGCCCTAAATAAATACATCTAGAACATGTTCTACATATCCCAGCTGCACATGGGTTTGAATGAGGCTTCTTAAAGTATTATTCTTCTGTGATTGATTAGGTTCTCAAAGTGACTGGCACCATGTATGTAGATTACAGATGACAGTGCCAGGAAATCCTGCTGGCATTGATCTGCTAGTTTTAATTTCTTTATTAACAAGCTGAAATTATCAGTTTAAAATAGGATAACGTAGAATATAAATTAATAATTAGATTGGGATTTGCTTGAAATATATATAGTCATTGAAAAATCATACTCAACTAATTAGATTAAGACTAAAAGAATCCGGACCATCTCCACATAAGAAGATGACCAGCACTCAACATTGCTAAGAGAGGCCGAAGAACGCTGTCAGAACAATCTTTCAGCCAAACTTTTAGGGTTTAAGGAAGACTTACTTATTTTCCAGCGTGTATATATGTATTATGAAGAGTGTTTCAGATGATAATGTTTTATGTAGGACGATCGATTATTTCCAAAAAAAAAAACTTGCATGTTTTAATTTCTATAACTTGCTTAAAAGTTCCATGAAATAAAAATAACTCAAAACCAAGCACAAGGCAAGAAAAAAAATATTGGTCTAGCATAGCTAATTCCTAGCAAATTTCCTTTCCTATGTTTGGTTGGTATAGGAAAGGAAAGAAAAAAAATATATCATTGTTCCAACAATATCCAATGTCAACATAATTATAATAAAGAGTTAATTGATAAAATATGTAATAAATCAATGCTACTTTTGTCATAATGTTTGGTAATTAATGTTGGAAAAGGAGGAGGAAAAATGAATCCCATGGGTCATGAGGGGAACCATTTTTCCTCCTATTTTCCCCCATGTCAGGAAAGTGTTTCCTATTGTCATGCGTTAGCTATTAGCAATTGAGAATATCTTTGGTAATTCATTCAGGCTATATTGTCATGCGTGAAGTCACGGCCGGCCCGGAACATTTTGATGCCCAGGACGAAATACAAAATGATGCCCCTTCTTCAAAAATATATTGAAAATAAAGTATCATTTTGTTTTTGCATGATACAATAAACCAAAGTGAACCCTCTTAGACTGGGGCCTGATACATGCCAGCTAACCTAAAATTTTGTATCAGGAATATATCCTGGCAAATGGCAATATTGCTTTTGTAGTAAAAAAAAAAATCTTTGATGCAATATGTTATTTAACATTTCTTGTTTATGTTTTTTCAGTACTAGGATTAAGATACATGGGCTTGTTTGCCTAATTTATCAACAACAGAAACTCAAGAAACATAAAAAAGTCAAAATCAGGAGGAACAAAAGTTATAAGAGGAACAAAAGTTACAAAATATTTCAGTTTGAAAACCAAATCATTGTGAAATCTTAAGTGCAAAGATTATGAAAATATATTCAACACTAAAAACGTGTAATTTTAAGTGTGAAATCTTAAATGCAAAAATAAACAAAAAGACTAATCATCATCGGCTCATCGGTATTCAAACACCAACGTGGGATCAATTATAACTCACAACACGTAGTGAGCTAAATATACTACAGAAGCTGACTGAAACTTAGTTACTATGAAAATGTGCATAAATAGAGATATTACGAAGGAAGACCGAAGATCTAGTACAAACAATATGTATCCTAAATTTTAAAAGATGCAAAATTTCAAGTCTGTGCAAAGTAGATTATATGTAAATATAACTTGGAACTTTCGAAAAATAAACTACATCAATAGAACCGCTCATTAAAAAGATGGGGGGGGGGGGGGGGGCAAAGAGATATTGCCCTCAATCATTAACAACAGAGGGAACTAAAAATAATAATAATAAAGCCAACATCATAAGGAACAAAAGTTACAAAATATTTCAATTCTTAAAATGAAAGGCTTGCTAAAATATCAGGTTTATATTGATACCCCTATCTCACCTTTTCGTCTCCTCTTCGGGTCAAGGCTCAAGCACAAACTTGTCTGCCGTAGTCCTACATCGCAGAATCCTTATGAAGGATTCTATGAGAAGAAATAGAAGAAAATTAGAAATTTTGTGTTTCAATTATAAGCAAAAGAGAGAATTATAATGAACAATTCAAAAAAAAAAAAAAAAAAACTTGTTGTTGGTCGTCTGGAATCGAAGCGACGTGAAGAAATTTTTTTTTTCCTCTGAAATGCAAAAAAAAATCTAAAGCTATGGAAAGACTAGTTTTTTCTCTGAAATTAAAGAGTCGAACGGCTATCCAATTCCCATGCGTCATGTCCTATTTGTTGAATTGCTGTAATGATTTTCTTCGGACCTTGGACTTTGAAGAATAAATCAGAATAACAATGTTTTATTATTTACTACTATTAATAACTTTAAAAAAAAAATTGGGGCCCCTTGGAATTTGGGGCCTAGGGCGCAAGCCCTGTCTGCCCCTCCTCCGGGCCGCCCTTGCGTGAAGTATCTCTGAAACACTAGATCTCCGAGTTTTTAACATTCTAAGGATTATGTACAAATACTTAAAAAAAAAAATAATCAACCACTCTAAAGAAATGAACTTTTTTTGATATTTTAAGGGTCGTGTTATTGCAATTTCTAAAAAATAGGAAGGCACGTTATCTCCGAGGCTGATCAAATATGAGAACAAGGACCAGGAACTGAGGTATACGCAAACTTTACTAGCCTGCCCTCTGTCCTGATGTCGTAGTCGAGATCCAGAGTTCCATGCAAGAAACTTGCTCTTTAGGTTTAACTCGATTCCAACGAAAGAAGCATGGAGAAACTCAGGTTACAAGCTGACAGAACCAAACTCGTTCTTCTTGCAAATGCAGTTGCAATTGAGATAGAACGTTCACAACTCTTTTTGCGTTCGCAGATGCTATAATGAGATAAAACAAATAAAGAGAAAACACACGAAAGTAAATCTCTTTGCTGGGTAAACAGGTCACGTTAGTAATATATACGGAGGTTAAAAATTGTGAGTTCTTCCGATTTAGGGGCCATGTGCGATCGTACAGCTTTGTACATGCTCAGAAACGGTCATATCCCCGAGGAAAAATACTTCCATGTCGCTGCGCATGACTTGAATCATTTTCATAATTAATCACCAGTACCTGTAGGTTCACTGGCATGCGGAAGTATTTCTCGGAGGGGACAGAAGAAGAAGAACAGCTCACATCCATCTTTCTGTCCGGGATTAATCAATAGTGTCCCACTATGGTTCTGTCCCCCCTCGAGAGCTCTTGCGAGGATCTGACTTTGAGAATATATATTTTTTTTTTCCACTTTTGTTGTTTGGCAAGTTGGGGAACAACCAGCTTTAGAACCCATTTTTCTACACATTGCATTGCATTGTCACATGAACTTCCACTTCCTTTGTCGACCACCCATGTGTCGTTCCCTAGGAAGCAAGCACTCTATAAATACATACTTATAAGCTCGACATCTCAGTTCTCATCATTCCACATCAAATGGATCTCTACATCAATGGGAAGTGGAAGCCGTCGAAGAAAGGAAGCAGAAGCAGCAGCAGCAGTAGGTCAACAACATCATCATATACTTCAGACTGCTCTCAACGCTCATTCTCAAACCGGTGTGCAAGCCTGGTGAAAGAACAGCAAGCAAAGTTCTACATCGTGCGCAGATGCATCACCATGCTCATTTGCTGTGACTAGCTAGCTAGCTAGCTATAGACGTCCAAAAGAGCAGAAAATTGTACAGTTTGTAGATTTTTTTTTGGTTTGAATTTTTTTGCAACACTATGAGAGAATTTTTGCATTGATCATCTGACAAATTGTAGTGTTGAGCGGGAATTACTTAGTTTAGTTAACGTAATCATATATTCATGGGACGCTGCTTTTGGCCCGCAGTTTTGGCCCGCTGTCCACGTGGCAGCCTCCCATTGGCAGCTTTACCGGCGGTGGTCGCCACGCAAATGAAGGGGCCGAATGGTCCACGTAGGCCTGCGGTCATGCCAGCGGACAGAAACCGCAGGCCATTTATCATTTCCGATATTCATATCGCTAATTGAGCTCCAGGAAAGAAAGTGCGAAGAACATTTGTAAACTTGTATAATCTTTGTACTCATGAGTCACGGCTCCTTGAGGACACGGAGTCAATAATGTGTTGCAGAAACTCTTTTTTGCCCGCAGGGATGACAGCGTCCGTGCTCGCGCACCGACGTGTCACCTTCTCCTGCTGGCCCCCTGCACCACACCGAGTCCACCCCGATTTTTCCGTAGCTCCCCTCCAATGGAGGGGCAACACGTGGCCCACGGACAACAACGTAGTAGTCTCCTAATAAATTATGTGTTCCATACTTAGGGTTGATTCCACTTCCACATGCTACAATGGAGTGGCTAAGCTGTCCATGTCCTTCTCTAAATCCTAATCCGCACATGGACTCATAGAGGCTTACTGGGAAGGTTCAATAGCTCATGGGCTTATTGTAAGCAGACCTTGACAAAATTAATTATATTCAACGTGAATCGAGCTCTCAGCCCAAGAAAGAAGGTGTTACTTTGATTTCCGGGGCAAATATATATAATCGCCATCATTCACCAATATTATAGAGTTTTTATGCAGTTACAAGTGCGAAGAAAGAAAAATCTATAAACCTAGTTGGATTGATCGATCATGGCTAGACTTTAGGTGGTAAACCTTGTCCCTGTACAAGGTTCAACCAATGGGGTCATCAGGATTTTTGTTGTGTATGGCTCGTGTTGTTCACTATGGAGTTAGTCGTCCGAAAAAGAGGAGAAGTCCGGGAGGAGTCGACATATCAGACATGGTTGTGTGCACCCAAAAATTTAGTATTCAAACAGTATAATGTTAGTATACTAGTATAATGTTAGCATACTAGAAATATATTGATCAGCATATCATTTTTTCAAAGGGGGGGGGGGGGGGGGGGGGGGGGGGGGGGGAGGGAGGGAGGGAGGGAGGGAGGCGGAGGGAGAGGGTTTCCAAATATATATATATATTTTTTTTGGGTTTCCAAATATATATATATATATATATATATATATATATATATATATATATATATATATATATATATATGAGGAAGGATAGGCATCCCCACAATTTTTGTATCCCCATGCATCCCCATGTTCACATCCGTTGGATGTGCTTTAAGTCATCTAATCTTAACCATTGGTAAATCAACGGTTAAGATTAGATGACTTAAAGCACCATCCAACGGTTGCAAATAGGGGAGATGCATGGGGATGCAAAAAGTGTGGGGATCTTGATCCTTCCTCTCTCTCTCTCTCTATATATATATATATATATATATATATATATATATATATATATATATATATATATATATTGCAGATGACCTCTAGCCTAGTGGTTAAGAGAGATGCATGCAGCCCGAGTGGTCAGGAGTTCGAATTCCAGTGGGAGCGATTCCAGAAATAATTTACCTGGTTCCGAAAAAAATATATTTATATATATATTGCTCGGACTAAGTTTTATAACAGTGAAATACAGTTTATTGTCTAGATCTGTATTTAGGATGCATCTGTTGTTGGAATTATTCAATAATTATGGGGCCACACATGTAAAATTAATTGTGTTTGGGCTATCTAAATATTAAGCCAAATTAAAGTGGTCTATTTGAAAAATTGGCTTAAGGGTATAATTGTCATGGAATTAATGTGTAGATACCGGAGATAATTCTAATTTGATGAGGGGCCAAATTAGAAATATCACACACACATATCTATATATATGTGTATTCATTATGGTTATATATGGTCCCCAACTTATACGGCCACCTAAAAGAGATTTTCTCTTTTTCTCTTCTGCATCCCCATCAACAGAAAGAGAGGGACAAAGGATTCGGATTCACCTTTGTCATTAAGGGTCGTAGCAAGTTGGAAGATCGAACCCAATAAAGAGACGATCGCTTCAACATCCATCAAGTCTAGCAATGGATTCAGGTACGCTTCCGCAATCAATTTAATTTATGTTCTTCATCTCATGAATCGACAGGGTACGATAAAGTTCTAACAAGTGGTATCAGAGCCTCCCTGTTTGATTCTTGAGTTTGAAGTTTCAGATCAATTTTTTTTTTTCGGTTGTTCATGAACCCTAGTCGTTACATCTAATTTAATTTAGGGTTCCGATTGTTTAGATCAAGTTTTTTAGACAAAAAGATCTTCATATTCATTATTATATTTTATAATGAATTCAATTTAGAATCGGCATCTTCATTACTGCTGTTTACTTTTGTTTACTTTATTAAAAGTAAACTGTTGTTTACTTTTACTTTATAATCGGCAGTAATAAACTGTTGCTTACTTTTACTTTATATATATTAAAGGCTTGTTTAGGCTTTATATTGATTTTCATTACTGCTAATGGTAGTGGATATTTATTTATATTTGAAAAGTGGATGAAACTGAATAGTAAAGCTATTATTCAATTCCACAACTTTAAGTCATTGTCATGTCCATCTCTCTGGATAAGAGTAGTTCTTTTGACTCGTGAGCCTTAGTTGGGATTATTGACAATCCAAAAACTGATGTTGTGATTAATTGTTTAAAGTTGTCAGCATGATGGTTGATAATTTTTTTTTTTACTTTGGTAAAATTAGCATAATGCAAAATCCCATGGATATCAAATTAGTTGATGGATTCAGGTTTCATTATTGATGGTCCCGTCTTTCAACGAGGACTTATATATATGTGTGTTGAGTTATGTTTGATAATGTGAATGAAGTGGATAGATAATGTTATTTCTTTGGTGAATTATAAAGATATTTTTTGAGAGTGGGATTTGAACCCACGCCCTTCCAGAAACCTTAATCTGTCGTCTTTAGACCAACTCGGCCATGTGGTGCTTTGATGTAGTAATGAACCAACATAACTAAAGAAGAGTTTTCTGTATGAAGGTTTCTTTGGTTGGCTGATTTAATTCGTGATTTAAATTATGCACAAGATTCACATGCTTTTGATATAGTAGATCAATTTTGGTATAATATTTATAGATTATTTGATGTAATTTATTTGGTCTTCTATAGATTATTCTATTTAAAGTCATCCTTATGAATTATTTGATATTATCTGTTGATGCATATATTTGTTCGAGTCTAATCGGTTGATTATTTAAATTTTAAAATATGCAAGTACATAAGGATTTATGTTTATTTAATTTAAATAAGCAGAAGGATTTGGACATGATTCAGTTTTGTAAAATTTAGTCAACATTCAAATTTTTGGTACCTTTTGTGACTCGCAAGTAGTTGTCTAATATTCTAAGTAGGCACATTGAAACAAGATGTCGCCAAAGTGACCTCTCTTGCGTAGATAGCCTATGAGGGATATTGGATGTTTGTGTGTGTATATTCATGCGGGTATTAGTCGGCCCAAAGGAAGGTTAATACTTGGCCGAATTGCACACATACTTGTAGTGATAAATGTGTGACAATTGTAAGGTTTACATGTGAATAATAACCCGACCCAAAGATAGACTTATTATTTGACATGACTTATTGTCAACGTTTGACCATTACACCAAGAGTACCACTTGCAGTTAATATTACTGTCCAAAGACTTGATATTAATGATGTACTAGGTATCTTGAGATGGGGTTCACCATTATTTGAATTTGTTTGACTATATTTTACTCTTTGGTTATTAATTAGAGCATGTCATTTTTGTTGTTTTGTTCTCTTTACAGTTAATGTTGTTAAAATATCTGCCAATAAGATTTTAATTTTCATGTTTAATGGGATAAACTTTAAGGGCAAAATAAAAATGAATACAGTAGCTGCTAAGGGTCCAGCTCAAAAGAAACAATAATATAAAACTAAGGGTTGTTCTTTTGTGATAAGGCAGGACCCATAAGGAAGAAATGTACAAAGTACCACGCATGGCGTATAAAGAAAAGTACATTTCTAAATTTGGTCTGTTCTGAGGTTAATTTAGATTTAGTACCTAGAAACACATGGTGGTTGGATTCTGGTGCTACTACCCACATTAGTGTTTATAGACAAGGTTGTCTGAGCTACCGAAAGCCAATTAATGGTGAAAGATACATCTATGTGGGTAACGGTAAATCGGTAGAAGTGGATGCAATAGAACATTTTATGTTATTTTTTGGAACCGATTATTATTTGGATTTGATAGACACTTTTATTGTACCGTCTTTTAGACGAAATTCAGTTTCAGTTTCCTTAATGGACAAATCTGGTTATCATTGTTCATTTGGAAATAATAAGTTTAGTCTATCTTTAAATCCAAATATTATTGGTAACGGTTCCTTTAAGGTTTATGATCACATATATTCAGTTGAAACTATTGCAGCTTGATGAAACATTGCAAGTGGAATCATGTGGTACTAAACACAAAATTAACAATAATAAAAATTTAACCGCATTATGACATAAGCGATTAGGTTACATCTCTAGAAATAGAGTTTAACGGCTTGTGTCTGATGAGATTTGGATTTCATTGACTTTATAGACTTCAATGTCTGTATTAAATGTGTAAACGGAATACAGACCAAAGTTCAATTGTAAGCAGCTACTTTATTGGCTATGCTGACAAATCAAGGGGTTAATAATTATACGATCCCACACAAAAGAAAATTTTGAGACGAGAAGTGTAATAGTTTTTGAGGATGTTGAGTTTGGGGGAGAAATAAGGTCAGGATCATTGTCTTTGAGAAGGAATCAATTACGATTCCTACTATCACTTTTGACGATGTGCATGATTCTATACCTGTCATGATCAAGATGTGAATTTGGAGCCTCAATAAGACAATGTCGAATTACCTCTATAAGTCGTTGTTGAGATACCTTAACAACGACAACGTAGCGGCACCCCATTCAAGATAAGGTAATTATTCCTAAGGAACAAACTCAACAACCTCAAGAACCAGTAATATTAAGATGGTCCACCAGAGAAAGGAGAAATATAATTTCGGATAATATTGTCATATTTCTCTAGGAACGTGAGGAAGACTGTGGATACTGGAAGATGATCTAATCAACTTCCATCAGGCCATGGAAAGTTCCAGTTCTCAAAGTGGATTGATACAATAAATAAGGAGTATAAGTCCATGCAAGACAATAAAGTTTAAGAACTTGTCACATTACCAAAAGTTATGAAGTCCATTGGTTGCAAATGGACATTTAGAACCAAGAAGGATTCGAAGGGTCATGTGGAGAGGTATAAAGTACGTCTTGTAGCTAGTGACTTTACTCAAAATTTTGGGATTGATTTTAAAGAGTTTTTCTTTTCGGTATCTTTGAAAAACTCATTTAAAACAATTATAGCACATGTTGCACATTTTGATTTGAGTTATATCAAATGGATGTCAAAACGACATTTCTCAATGGTAACATTGATGAAACAGTTTATATGGTGCAACCAGAAAACTTTGTGTCGAAAGACCCAAAGAATATGGTTTGCAAATTAACAAAATTTATTTATGAACTCAAGCAAGCTTCTCGTCAAAGGTAACTTCAAGTGATTATCTCGTTTGGTTTTGAGATGAACACTGTTGAAGATTGTGTATCACAAGTTCAGTGGGAGTAGGAATAATTTTTTGGTTTTGTATATTGATTAAAGTATTCAATGCAAACCAGGTGACCTCTCGTTAAAGGAGACAAATTCGGTCTCAATCAAGTGTCCTAAGGTTTGCCTTAAAATTAAGAAAATACAATAAATTTTTCCTTCATGATCAGTTGTAGGGAGTCTAATGTATGCTCAAGTATGTACGCGTCAGGATATTACGTACATATTAGGATGTTAGGCAGATATTTAAGCAAATATGGATGGATCATTGGGTAGCAGCCAAACTACTTAAGTAATTAATAGAGAACAAGAAATTATATGCTCTTTGTAGGAGATCGGATAATTCTGGAGATCATAAGGTATTCCGACTCCGATTTTGTTGGATGCCAACACAGTAGGAGATCCACATCAGGTTATGCTGACTAATGTAGATATATTTTGGATGAGTGTCAAACATGCACTCATAATTTCTTCCACCATGGCAGCAAGGTTTATAACATGTTGTGGGACATCTATTCAGGGAATATGGTTGCGAAATTTTGTCACAAGATTGCGCCTACAGTACGGTGTTGAAAGACCACTTAAATTATGGTGTGACAATAAATCCGCAGTAATGTATTCCAAAATAACAGAAACTTGTATAAGTCAAGGATATTGACATAAAATTTCTAGTTGTGAAGGAAAGAATTCAGAATGGTTATAGTGTCCATATAGCACATTAGGACAAACTCCATGTTAGCGGATCCGTTCACAAAAGCATTATCATCCAGGGTCTTTCATGAGCATACTGCTCATATGGGTGTTAATTAAGAATATGACAGTATAGTGGGAGTTTGTATTTTATGTATTTGGGAGCTATTTGGTTTTGGACACATTTATGTATTAAAGTATTTTGGATATTTATCTGATCAGATATATGGAAATTCAGTTCATTCTGTTTTCATTATGTTAAAGTATTGATCTCATTAAAGTTAAGGAGGACCAGTTGGAAATAGACATGTATTGATCACATTGTGTGTAATTTCCATGCTACGCATCCATGATTGATCTATGTCGTTTAGCTATATTGGTATATGTGACCATTGATGGTTTAGTTACGTTATATGTGACAAAGGCCGCTTTGATCCTATGTTGATATGGTTAATGGACGAGATTGTCCGGATATACCCTAAGGATTAAGATAGCAATTTATGAGCTCACTAAGGTTAACACAATTATAAAGTTACATATGTGGTCCAGTGGGAGATTGTCGGAATTATTCAATAATTATGGGGCCACACATGTAAAATTAATTGTGTTTGGGCTATCTAAATAATTAAACCAAATTAAAGTGGTCTATTTGGAAAATTGGCTTAAGGGTATAATTGTCATGGAATTAATGTGTAGATACCGGAGATAATTCTAATTTGATGAGGGGCCAAATTAGAAATATCACAACACACATATCTATATATATGTGTATTCATTAGGGTTATGGTCCCCAACTTATACGGACACCAAAAAAGAAATTTTCTCTTTTTCTCTTCTGCATCTCCATCAACAGAAAGAGAGGGACAAAGGATTCAGATTCACCTTTGTCATTAAGGGTCGTAGCAAGTTGGAAGATCGAACCCACTAAAGAGACGATCGCTTCAACATCTATCAAGGCTAACAATGGATTCAGGTACGATTCCGCAATCAATTTAATTTATGTTCTTCATCTCATGAATCGACAGGGTACGATAAAGTTCTAACATCTGTCACAGAAAACAATTAGGACGAATTGCTTATTATGTAGCTCAATTTCTATAAATATGTAAGGGTAATGCTATTCATACCTTCAATTATTCTTCCAAATTATCCTTTTTTATGTGGCAGCTGACGTGAAATGTTAAATAATATTATGTGTCATATGACATGACAAATTTTAACCCAAAAAATTAATTATCCAATTTTTTTCATGTTAATGTTAACGTTAATGTTAATGTTAATATTAATATTAATGTTAAATTAATTTTAATTTTAATTTTTGTCATGTTAGTTGCCACATCAGCTACAACGTAAGGAGGGATAATTTGGAAGAATAATTTGGAGGGACAAATAGCATTATTTAATATGTAAATATTGTTTGGTACGGTACTGAAACTACCTACAAAACCAATAGATGTTTGGTAAAGAAGCCACTTTAAACACGTTCGCAGACACGTGGAGAAGCTACATTGTAATCTAAGACCATCTCCAGTGGTGATTTCTAAAATTGAGTTCTTATCCTACTTGGCATTGTACTTTAAGGAGATTTCTATCCTAGTTGGAAGAGTTTCTAGATAAAAATTGTAGACATACAAAAATGTTCTCCAATGGTTCTCCATTTCTATCCTATGTGTTACATAGTAAAAGGAACAATTTAATGGTGTGGGGGCCAATAATAATTGTCATGAGAGATAGGAGAATTTCTATGAGGATTTCTACATGTAGAAATCCTCTTAGAAAGTTTCTATCCTACATCATTGCCACCAAGGATAGAAATGGTGATAGAAATCACCATTGGGAGAAGTTTTTTCTAAAATGGATTTCTTCCATAGAAATAGGAAAGATAGAAACCCCCATTGGAGATGGTCTAATTAATCGTTCACTTGCTCATTGACAAGGAATTTCACTTTTAAGCCTTGTGTCCGCCAAGTCCAATATCATATTTCACGAATCAGCTTCAGTTCAGATCTCGTCCGATTACCAATAAATGGTACCGTAGCCGAATGTTACAAGTATGGGCTTGGTTGAAGAAACATTTTGTGTTTTCAAGACAGATTGACACATTCAATACATATAATCGGATTCAAATTATCACTATAATGTGGTCGGTTTAACATAAATGGTATGAGCAAACCAAGTTCAATATCTTGGCTGCGTATTGGTTGTTAACGTCTTCTAAAAAAAAAAAAAATTGTTATCGTTTCGTGAATCCAACTCTCGAGAAAAAAAAAAATCTAAATAAATCTATAGGGACATGTTGAAAAAGAAAAATATATAACTACCATTTCTTATCAACATGCTAGAGTTTTGTTGCAGTGACAATCACCATTAAAGAGAGAACTATATGTATATGATTAGAGAGTTTGGGTGATAAATATATTCCAATACAAGGTTCTAGCTTTATTTGATTTAGTTGTAGTGCTTACATAATCTAAGGATCACTATATAACCCAAAAATAACTACTATAAATTCTAGGACTTTATCTCAATAAATAGTGACTTAGTTATTGCCTCTCTATTAAGAATTGTATGTGTGTCCCAAGAAATAGGGTAAATTGCTTATTCTAAGATCCCAATCTCTAACAGAGGTCTACAACTAAGATGGCCCAATGTTTTTGCAGTGGATTTGATATTGTTCAAATTTACTTAATAATTGTTGTTATAAGTTATTGATAGAAATGTTTCATAACTACACACTAAAGCTACCTACAAAATCAATAAGATCTTTGGTAGAAAACCACTTTAAACATACTTTGTTGTCACAAGGAAAAAGCTAGGATTGAATCTAATTAATCACCCACTTATTTCCTTGACATATTTTTGGAGCAATAGGTATCTGTTCCATCTGCCCAGGTTCGAATCAGTGTCGAAACGTATTATTTCCTTCATTTAATTAAATGGTGGGGACGATGGAGCGCCCTAGGGGTGACCGGTGGAGCTACGGTGGTGTTGGTCTACGAGCCGGGTGGAGCAGCCTCCGAGCAGTGCAGACCCACCCTTCTGGGCTGCGGTGGTGCAGACCTATGGGCCGGATTACGGGCCCTGTGTGTTGAGTTGTGAGTCTTTCGAAGACGAATTGTGTAAGTTGATCCCTTCGAGGCTGATTTTAACTTGTACCAATTAGTTGCCTTCTTCAAAAACAAAAAAACAAAAATTCTATTGGTAAGTTGTTAGCAATTGAGATATCTTTTTCTGGAGTATTCGATAAACTGGTTTTTTTTTCCTTCCGAATAATACACATTAGAAGTCTTGAACCAGATATAGATATCTTAAATCTCATTCTCCTGTGCAGTAAAGAAATCGGAAATGATAAATGGTCCGCGGTTTCTGCCTACGGGCATGGCTGAATCCCATTCACGCACCCCCCCCCCCCCCCCCCCCCCCCCCCCACCCGCCCCCCCCCCCCCCTCCCCCCAAAATTTACGTAGAGACCACCGCCGATAGATCTGCAAATGAGAGGCTGCAACGTGAACTGTGAGCCAAAAGTGCGGTCAGCTTACTAAACAAATACACCCATAACATGTTCTATGTATCATCAACTGCACATGAGCTTCAATAGGGCTCACTTCCAATAGCCAATTTGTACAGAAATAAAACTGACATTCTTAGGCTATAGGTTCTCAAATTACTGGCACCAGTTATTCATAAATAAACATTCATTGTTGGTCACTATGTTAACAGTCAAACCTATCAATTTAGACTTTAGAGTAGTGACCCAGCAACATGCAGATTACAGATAATAGCAATCAATATTGTCTCTTCTCAAAGAAAATCCCTGGCATTAATGATCTTTGGATTCAAGCTCTCAATTCTAACAAACCTCCGCAGGTGGCTTGTCTGCTGGTTTCAATCTCTTTATAGCAAGTTGTAGCCACAGGTTTGAAACGTGATACTATTATCTACAGGAAAATTATACGTGAACCGTGGCCCACGGTTTTGGCCCGCTGCCACATGGTGCAATCACATTGCCCTCCCCTCCTATATTTGTTTGGATCCGTCACCAATTGATCTGCCAATACGATTGCATCACATGGCGGG
Organism: Iris pallida; assembly: GCA_029216955.1. Classification (NCBI taxonomy): domain Eukaryota; kingdom Viridiplantae; phylum Streptophyta; class Magnoliopsida; order Asparagales; family Iridaceae; genus Iris; species Iris pallida. The sequence continues at coordinate 2,577,659 of JANAVB010004599.1, read as the reverse complement.
CAGGCCAAAACCTCGGGCCAAGCCTGCAGTTCATGTAGCATCGCCCTTATCTACGTGACTTAAAAAGGAAATTCACTATGTAAGGTCTGGACCCTTGTTAGCAATCATCCGTATAAAACTAGTATTATACGCGAATTTTTTCGTATCTTTCATAAACGTATAATATTTGCGTACTTTTGACAGATCCAAATTAGTAGCTAAATTTTAAGTATACGAAGTTTTAAAAGTGTTTTGTATAAATTATTAAAAAAAGGACAAAAAGATGTGTTGAAAACCTGTTTAATTAACCAAATTTGATAATGTATTCAAGAATGTGAAGTTTCTAACCTCAATATTTCTATTTTTCGAATATTTGATCGAATTTTTAACGTATTTTATTTGCACGGGGCCGATTTATACTCGTACTTTTACCGTCCCGAATTTTTCCCGTTTGCCGAATTGCTAACAAGGGTCTGAATCAATCTCAATATCGATTTACATCTCATGCTTCTACTTTCTAGTTGATGCATGTGAGACTAAACCTTATAATGATTAACTCTTCTTATATTTGTCATCCATTGTGAACTACCTTGAACACTCATTCAGATGCGAGATACAATCCCACGAGGCTATATACATTTGAGTCATTGGTCAACATATGGACCCCTGAAAAATTAATTTGGCAGTTGTGGTAGTGTACATGATTATATAACAACAAGAGGCAAGTAAACATCACCATGAACACATCTGCTTGGTAGTAGTTGTCATGGGACCCCCAAGTATTGAAAATCTTTTATGGCTGTAGCTACTCATGCCATCTCAAGCTGACGTGCCTGTTCTTGGCACTGTTTTGCTATCTTATCCCTTCGTGCAATTAATCAGTCCCCAAAAAGATCTCATGATTAAGTTCTATGATTAGGTACGGTTTAGTAGTATTAAATTATTAATTGCTTCTTCTTTGAATCTTAATTTGCCCACAGCATCTATGGATGCCAAACACATATCTAGAGCTATCTAAAATGTCCAAGCTTTATAATTAGAATCTAAATAAAGGATTATAACATCCTTTGTCATCATCAGGAGTACTTGTTTTGCATACGGAGAAATTTATCATTGAGGTACGATATTAGACTTCGACCCAGATGACTTAAAAGAAAATAATCTGTATTGACGGTTTCGGATTGAAGTATTGGGATTTTTTTTTTTTAAATCGAGAAACAAGTGTTTATTAATAAATTATTAAAATTTTAGAAAAAAAATATTTTAAATATTTATACAAAATTTTAAATAATTGTTTCTTAGTAATTTTGGATTGAATGAAATAGTATTCACCATTTCTGATTGGTTTACTTGCGATATATAAATCTTCTTGCTACATACTTTTAGAACCTTTTTTTTTTACATCCTTGTTCATTGGTCTTTTCGTTCAGTTTTGCTTTAGGGCTTGTTTGGTAACCGGATATTACTATTTGGATTTGGATTTAGAAATCCTCCAAATCCAAATCATGGATTTTACTATTCAAATCCAACTCCAAATCCAACTCCAACCAAACATAGGATTTGGTTTTATGATTAATAACTATAAATTAAATAATTAATAATTAACGATTAATAATAGTAATTATAAATTAAATAATTAATAATTAATAAATAATAAAATAATAATTAACGATTATAAATTAATAATTAATAATTAATAATTAACAATTATAAATTAATAATTAATAATACTAATGAATTAATAATTAATAATTAATAATTACTAATGAATTAATAATTAATAATTAATAATTAATTAATAATGAATTAATAATTAATAATTAATAATTAATACTTAAAAATTAATAATTAATAATTAATAATTAACGATTAATTAACTATAAATTAAATATTTTAAAAATAGTAATTATAAATTAATATTATTATGATTAGTAAATTATTAATTAAATTATTATAAAATATGATTCTAATTGTGATTAAATTATTATTAATTAAGATTATAATAAAATAGTTATTAACAAATTATTAATTAATATTATAATAATACTAATAAATTATTAATTATGATAATAACGAAATTAAATAATTAAGTAATTAACTAATTTTTTAATTAATAATACTAAACATAGGATATGATTGTTAATTAATATTATACTAATAAATTATTAATTAATATTATAATATAGTATAATAATACTAGTAAATTATGATTATTAACTAAATAATAAAATATTATTAATTAATATTATAATAATACTAATAAATTATTAATTATGATTATAAAGAAATTAACTAATTAACTAATTTTTTAAATTAATAATACTATTTTTTTATTAATTAATAATACTAATAAAATAGTTAGTTTTTTTATTAATTAACTAATTTTTAACGAAATTATTAAAGGATAAATATTTTTAACGAAATTATTAAAGATTAACTAATTTTTAATTTACTAATTTTTAACAAAATTATTAAATAATAAATATTTTAATAAAATTATTAAAGAATAATTATTTTTTTCTCCAAAATCCAACCAAATCCAAGTTTTGGATTTTGTCATACTTTACATATCCAAATCCATCTCCAACCAAACATAGAATTCCATGAATTTGTCTCCAAATCCATAAAAATCCAAATCCCATCTCCAAATACGGTTTACCAAACGGACCCTTATCGAATTGACCGAAAAAGCGAACCCAATGTCGTATCGATCAGTATCAGTATCGGATCGGGACATGTCAAACCGTATCGGATCGTTATCGACCGATACTACAAACTATGCTAAAAGTAGTACTGCTCCTCTTCCTCTAGATTGGACTTAAAGATTTCCTCTCCACTTTAGGTTTAAACAAGTTTGGGAATCAACATCCAGATTTAGACTTGGACATTCTACCAGAATTAGGTTAGGGTTATGTATCCCTGCATTGTCCCCACAACACATGTAACTCCACTACCGACCGACCACCCATGTGTTAGTGCTCTCACTCTCACCATTCCTATCCTTAGTTTTCTTGTTTACTTAACCACCTAGCCCTCTATATATACACTTGACCTCAAAGCTGAGTGATCCATCAAAATGGAAATTTGTATGGATGAGAAGTGGAAGCTATCAAAGAAAGGCAGCAGGAACAGCAGCAGCAGCAGCAGCTCAGTGCCTGAAGCGAGAAGGATGGGCTCGCAGCAGCGCTCTTTCACGAACCGGTGCGCGAGCTTGGTGAGGGAGCAGCGAGCCAAGTTCTACATCGTGCGCAGATGCGTGACCATGCTCATCTGTTGGACCGACTAAGGTCCCGTTTGGTTCACTGTAACGTAATCGTAATCGTAATATAATCAAACAAAAAAAAATATACATATTTGATTATATTACGATTACTTTACATATTTCTTTCTTTCTCAGAGATTGGAGGTCCTTTAATTGCCATCCAAGAAAGAAGGATATATAGAGAGAGAGAGAAAGAGATGTTCTTCTTCTTATTCTTGTATGATACTGCACAATATATTGTGCAGGATTTATATTTTATACAAAACAGCTGATTGCTTAAGTTTTTTTCTACTTACAAACTGAGCTTGGGGAAAGCTATAGAAATTTCTTTCTAACCCTGCTATTTGGCACGTGCCGCGTGCACCCGCACATGCGCGGCCAAGCCCGTGGAGTAGCATGGGAGGAAGGTTTGAGTCGTCGGCGGAGGAAGAAAAGCCGACGGATATTGGGAGGGGGGGAGGGTGTTTTGAAAGGGGACGGGTAGAACGAGTCAAATATTATTTTCGAATTTTTTTAATTAGTTATTCGGTAGTAATAAACCTTATTTCTGTTATCAAATTCAGACTGGACTCCAACAATTTCTCACTCTAGTCTGATAAGAGAGTATTTATCTTATGGGTTCTCAACTGGACTCCATGTCTGTTGTCCTACGATATAATGTAGCTTTTTTCATAATACTTTTATCGAACTCCTTATGGACACGTGGTGAACTCTAATAGAATTGTATTTTATTTTCATACAGTGCACTAGTATCAGTTCTGAAATAGTACAGTATGTTCTATTTGACTGGCTATGATAAACTGTCAATAATTCTTGCAATCCTTCCTATCTGTACTGATGGAGAGGATTAGGAAATATTATTCAGTGGGGGACTTTGAAAATTTTTATTCAGTAAGGATTTCCAAAGTAGAAAAAAAATAATTGCAAAAAAGTAATTAAACCAAAATATATGAACACAATTCCGTTACAGAAAACAAGGACATGTCCGACATGCATATGCGTGGAGACTTCGTCACCCGGACAAACTAAAATCTTTTATACATTAATAACAAGATTGAAGACAAGTATCTACAATTTTTTTTTTCTTCCTAAGAATTGGTACCTTACAATTTCTTAAGAAGAAATAGAATTACAGCAAGAACGTAAGAAATACCAACACAACTAGAATTGCTTATCTAGTAGTGGTTGCTCATTGTCTGACTCTAACGATTTTCCTAACATAGTTGACTCCAAACATAATTAAATGTGAATAACGATTTTCCTAACATTAGGAACTCTAAACATAATTCTCCTCCTATCTTAAAAAGTAAGAACCTACAAGCGAGCTCATCATAGAATTTGGTAGATTATCTTCCATAATTGAGATAACCTCATGATCGTCTACCTTGTCTTTTTCCCTCCCATCTCTAAGTTTCTTTTTGTCCTAGTTGTATGTAACAGCCCTCTCGCCACAGTGATGACAGTCATCCTTGTAATCTACATTCGCAAGATCCTGAGAACCCAGGACCGGCCCTGAGCTAATGGGGCCCAAGGCGAAACTTCGAAAATGAGCCCTCATATATAATATAAAAAAAGTATAAATAAAATAAAATTTTGTTATAATCAAGATTTCTAACCTCCTAAATATAAGTCTAACATTATAACCAGTAGACCACAATGCTTTGTGTTAAAAAAGATACATGATACATACTAGTTCTGTTGTAAATAGTTCTATGTTGGTGTCCCGTTTCGTCAGGGGGCCCTGAACCATCGTCCGACCTGCCCTGGACCAGGGCCGCCCCTGTAACCCCTCACGTTCTCAACTATCACTTAAGCCTCTCCTTCATTTCCCAAGCAACCATAGAAGACTTATGTGACTATTCTGATTGCTTACGTCATGTTTACTCATTCAACATACTACTTTTGATTGACTCTTATCATAATAACTCCATCCGACATGGCACTGCTCACTAATAGCCTAAGTCTCTCAGCTTTCTGGCATAGGACTTAGACCATCTCCAATGGGGGTTTCTATCTTCCCTATTTCTATGGAAGAAATCCATTTTAGAAAAAACTTCTCCCAATGGTGATTTCTATCACCATTTCTATCTTAGGTGGCAATGATGTAGGATGGAAACTTTTTAGGAGGGTTTCTACATGTAGAAACTCTCATAGAAATTCTCCTATCTCTCATGACAATTATTATTGGGCCCCACACCATTAAATTGGTCTTTTTACTATGTGACACATAGGATAGAAATGGAGAACCATTGGAGAATATTTTTGTATGTCTACAATTCACTACAAGAAAAATGGCTTTTCTTGACGGTTTTTTCCCGTCAAGAAAGACTTTTCTTGACGGTTTTGGATCCGTCATCTAGGCCCCCGTCAAGAAAAGTCGACACTTTTCTTGACGGTTTTTTGTTTGTATCCTTGACGGTTTTAAACCGTCAAGAAACATGCGTTATCTTGACGGTTTTAAACCGTCAATAAAACAAACAAAAAACCGTCAAGAAAAGTGTCGACTTTTCTTGACGGGGGCCTAGATGACGGCTAATAACCGTCAAGAAAAGTCTTTCTTGACGGGGAAAAACCGTCAAGAAATTGTTTTTTGGTGTTTGCAAACCGTCACGAAATGAATTATTTTTTGACGTTTTTGCAACCGTCAAGTTAAAAACCGTCAAGGAATAAAAAAATTTGCCGTTTTACAACCGTCAAGATAAACATAATATATTCCAGAAATCCAATTACCAAATACACATAATTACACAGAATCCAATTCCAGAATCAATATATAACATCACAAGCATCACACAACTATAATACACAATTTTTATATTAAAAAATACGTTGTTCGTACATCCAAACATCCAACAAGTACATCCAACCACAAACACGTTCGTACACCATAAATATCCTAAACATTTATAGGAGTAAATTAACCAAAATATCTCTGAACCCAGAGCAGCATGCAACAAGTACATCCAACAAGTACATCCAAACGTCCAACCACAAACACGTTCGTACACCATATATACATATCCAAAACATATTTACAGGAGTAGATTAACCAAAATATATCTGAACCCAGAGCAGCATTTCCTTTAGGTTAATCTGCAAACAAGGTGAACATAACATTATAAGTCAGCAACACAACTGAAATTCAATCAAATTTTGAATGGACAGAACAATCTAGGGAGGACTCAAATGTTGCAGTAGTTTAAATGTGCAGGAAATCAGTTGGGGAAAAAAATACAGAAATAGAGAGACAGTTCAGTTTAACATTCAATTCCCAATTAACATCAACAACAACCCCCAACCATCTCAGATATCACAGCATAGAAAACAACTAAGGTTAAACCCAGTTGAGTTATAACATTCAGTTCTTACTGAAAACTCAAATTATTTAGCAATTTCAAACCCAGACTAAACCCATATTCCCAGATTTGCAGTTCATAATACCCCCATATACTAGTTAACATAGGATACAATCTCAGATTTATAAAATGGAACCCATTCTCAGGTTGGGGTCATATCTGTCAATACTCAGTCCATTAGAAACCTATGATATCACAAACAAATGCAATGTATAAAACTCCCAATTCTGGAAAAGCACAACTAATATACATAGGTAACAGAAATCAAGCAAAAGTATCATGTTAGTTTTTGAAATCAAGAAAAACATGTGAGTATCAGAACTCTACATCAGAAAACCCAAGTATACATATGAGTCTCAGGCATGGTTGCATGTTACCATATCAATTTACATTTAGCAATCAAGTAAATTTAATGAACATTAAAACTCAGAAATGGTTCAGTTAAGCACTCAGTTTAGCACTCTTAACATATTAAGCAATCCCAACACCAATCTCAGGTTTTAGACATTCATTAAGAACCCAGTTATATTCAACAAATCAAAGACTCCATTTCTCAGTTAACATGTGAACTCAGGTTTCAAGCATACCAAATAAACCCAGTTATATTCAACAAATCAAAGACTCTTGCTATTAAAACCCCATTACTTGTCATGCCACAGGGCTATACCAACCAAGGTTCACAGTATCGGTATCGGACTATTCCTATGAGTATTGGTATCGGCAATATCGGTAGTATCGGCTGTATCGGATCGGAGTATCGGATTTTTTGGTATCAGAAAACAGACAATTATTAATAAATTATTTACATTTAAAAACATATATTTTATACATTTAGGCATAATTTTAAGTATTTTCAGTGTTATTTCTTAGTAGTTTTGAAACTAAATAAAATATTAGTCACCTTACCGATTGGCTTACATACAATAGATTGATTTTCTTCTTTTACATGCTTTTACAACCTTATTATGCTTTAAACCCTTGTTGATTTGTCTTTTTCGTTTAATTTTTCTTTGCCGAATTGTCCGGAAAAGAGACCCTCATTGTCGGTATCGGCCAGTATCGGGTATCGGTCGGTATCGGATCGGGACATGCCAAACCGTATCGGTATCGGCCGTATCGGATCGGTATCGGCCGATACTTTAAACCATGATACTCACTCTCTATTAACACACAGAGAAACACATGACACTCCTGACACTAGCCAACCCTCTACTACAAACACTCGAGACACTACTTCTTCCCATACACTCACTCACACATGCCGTACATCACTTCCTAAGCTCAGACTAAGGGGGTCAAGCCCCTGCCACTGAAGCTCACTCTGCTGCAATATTGGTCAAGGCACTGCCCTCCTACTGCAGACCCATCAAGGCCTGCTCCTTACTGCAACTGGCAGTTCCCCCCCTGCCTGCAGGGGCATAAACCCCATCCATTGACCTGCCTGCACTCCAAGGTTAACTGTTATTCTAACAGAAAGTAGGGAGCAGTCCCCAACTGATAACAACAGTCCCAATTGTTAACTGCTACAGCTATGCTCCATTATCCGAGCCCCCTCTTTATTACATATACTGATACACTAAACTCCAACCCCTTCCTCTACACAACTGATATAATGTCAAGTGTAATTGGTATAAGATTGAGCTATAGCCCTATATCACACAAACGTACTTATATATAGCAGTCCTTATATAAATGTTGTTTCCTAATGGACATGAACTCATCTCCACACTCACAAATACCATAAACTCATTTCACATTCACTGTGGAGTAAGGAACACAGACATACACACACACACACCAAATGCATATAACAGTCCACTCTAATCATATTCTTAAAACAGTCCACCATTTCCCCTCTCTTAAGAGATGCTCAAAATCTTGTCCATGAAGTAGATAAAGTCCAAAAATTACCTCAACTGATTGCTTAGATTAAGAACTGCGAAACATGATCCATCCACTCCGTACGCACTTCATTGATTTCATCAAATGTGTATACACACTTTTCATTATACTGTTTAAAAATAGGAAGAAAAAATGAAACATAAGTGATAATATATAAATATATTATAAACATACATGTTGATTAAGAAGAACATCACCTTGGGATTAAGCAAGCTTCGATCATATGAGATCTCTTTCATATATCTCATAACGTAGTAACCACATTCGATGGAGCCGGTTTGATTCGGTACCTATGCATAGAAAAGCAAAGATCTTACACACTTGTTCATTTTTGATTTATATATATATTAACGAGAAATATATTGAGAGAAATATATTGTACCTGAATTGCAATCCAGTTCAATTTAAATTTTTTCACTTGGTTACCACATTGAGCATGAAACATACGAAGCCCGCTATGCAAATTAAAGTGGAAAATATTATTTGTCATTATTAAAACATCTAACATTGACTATAGTTGTGCGAAGTATTGGGACAGATATATTCATGCATACCTTGTTACAATGTGCTTAAGATCATCACAGATGCAACTTCCCAAAGAATCCAAATAGTATGCTCTCATTAGTAAAAGATCAATGACTACCAAAACCCAATGATCACTGTAACACCATATAACACCAAGATATATACAAGTTATTGAGTATACAACCAAACAATTGCTAAATAACACAAGTTCAAAGCGACAAAGCATGTCAAGAGAAATAGTCGACTTTGTTTGTGACTGTGAAGTGGTTGATTATTGGTCGTGTGGTTTTTAAGTGAGGGAGGACTGATTTGAGTTACATATGCATGGTACAAATTGGAAAAAAAAAAGGAAAACTGAAACATAAACTGAAACTGAGACTAGCCCAATATGGAAACTGGAAACTGAAACTGGGTTTCAACAGGGAACCCAACATCTCAAAGAGTATCCTATACTCTTATTTGGTTTCCAACAGGAACCCATCATCTCAAAGAGTATCCTATACTCTTATTTGAATATACATTCATGATTTCTTGAAAATGGAGAAAGAATGAAATATGAATATACATTCCAGCAAGTTATATGTTCCAGAATGTTATAAAAGAAAATAAGTAAGAAATGTATCACCTCGGGTTGTATGGCAAGAAAAATAGTCGACTTTCTTTTCGAGAGTTCAGACTATTACAGATATGCCTTGCCCTTCTATCCTGTGATGCCAAAAATTCTTTTATCCCTGACTTGTTTGATGGTCTTGGATCAATGAATGAAACATTCTCGTCGGAGTTTAGGTCCTTCAAACGATAGTACAATGACCTATAGTTTGTAAATAAGTTAACTCAACTTATTAATGTAATAATAAACAATTTTAACGAGCAAAGTATTCTTGTACCTAATGTAGATTTGTATGCAATTTACTGAGAGAGGACGCATGTTAATGAAATTCTCAAAATCCTCTTGGAGAAGAGTTGTAATTGTTGGGGTACCAAACAAGTCACTGTCAAATGGAACCCGAACTGACGTTTTTTTAGTTACCAACCTTTGTGCGAGTATAGCAAAGTATTCCATTCCCGGTGGATTTTTAAATGACCTTGTTATTCTTGTAGAAGCTCTCGTAGGTGATTTAACTTTACTTGGTGTCTTCGTTTTCTCTTTAGGAGCTTCCTTCACCACCATGGATTCCTAAAAAACGCGAGTTCAAAGTGAAAAAGCATGACAAAAATAAGCATGTATTCATTCAAAGGGAACTGACATGTACCTTTGTTTTATTCTTCTCGCATTCAGGTTGTTTTTCAGCAAGAACCAACTCTACATTAGTTTTGATAGGGGAGTGTGCATTTATAACCTTTTCAGAAAAGTTGGAACTCGTATCAGAAATGTTCAAACAATAGAATGAAGAGGAAAGACACTTATAATGGAATGTATACAGAAGTTCATAATGCTAGAAACGGGGATAAAAAAAGTTGGCACTTAAATTCATAATGCTAGAAATGGGGATGAAATTAAACCTTTTTCATATGACTTGGCCTCCGCGATCCTTCGGAAGGAGAACTCGGTGCATTCATGGTAGGGATTGGAGGAATTGAGGCAGTTACAAGCTTTTCCGGAAAGTTAGAACTGGTATCAGATATTGGCGTACCACATAAACCTTGTGAAAGTAAGTTATTTATCATCTTATTTTTCATCTCAATCTCATCAAGCAACTTTTTTTTCTCCTCCTCCCAACCAATCGGAGCTTTAGGAGTGTGGAAAAAAGATCTTGGGGTGACATATTTTCCCATGGCCGTAACACGACCAGTGTGCTCGGGCCTCTCCATTGCATAACACAAAGCATCACGATTCTCAGGAATAGACAACTCTCCAGAAGTAATTTTTTTCTTCACTTCATCCTATAAAAATATGGAACTTATGTTAGTATATCTTAATATGAAGTGCAAAAAAGAATGTTATGAAAATGAACTATAGTAATTGAGACTTTCTTACAATCTTATCCACCATCGCTTGTGTGACTGGATCATAGACCAATGTAGAAGAATCGTCTTCTTCAACATGTTCATTAGAACCCCCTTTAGCCCTTTTTTGTTTTTTCCGAGCTAGCTTCCAAAAAAGGCAACGGTCTACATCTTCCTCAGAATATGTACCATCCTTCTTCTATTTTTCAATGTTAAAAATGAACATTCTCTAAAATAATTACTTAAAATTCCAAATGAAATATATAAAACTCATTATAAGATTACTTACAATTTCTTCTCTTAAACCTGCATAGCCTTTTCGGCTTAGCCTATGGTTGTACACATGTTTCCCTCTCCTGTTTTGTTGCTCTATGCGACGCTTCTGAAATCATAATAGAATTTATTTCTATGATTAGTAAGAACTCATGAAGTGGCAAAGTTAATCAAATTCTCTAGACCGATACCTGAAAGTCCTCGGAAAGTCGAGACGTCACAAACTTGGACCATTGATTTGGATTGATAAAGCTATAATTTGGAGGTGGATTTTTCAAATGTGCAAGGTTGTCCATATTGGCAAGAACATAATCGGTTAAGGCATGCCTAAACGACTTAGTTGCAACACCCATCGTTTGCATTAAATTTCGTTTAGCTCTTGGATCTATAATAAAACTTTGCTGCATATTAAGTAAGATTAATATATTTTAGAATATAAGCAATCAATAAACTCAAAATAATTTAATGCAAAATAGGACTCTCCTCAGACACTCCAAAATACACTAGGACACACCAAAATAGGTGTCGTGTCCGTTTCGCTGTGTTGTGTCGTATCCGCATCCGTGCAACATAGACTACAACCAAAGACAATTTTTTATGGCCAATAACTCATGCACCTTCCTATTTGTATGAGGTGTACTGGCTACACAAGGGATTGCCTGCAGTGTTCTGAATCTGGATTTGGAGAGCATTGACACCAAAGAAAGAGAAAAGAAAAAGGAAAAGAAAAAAGAAAATGGTGTAGAAAAATCAAGATTCAGCTACCTACCAAGCAGATATTTTCATGGTCAGGAATAATATACACCACAAACACACCACCATACATGTCGTACCACAATTCTAGGCTTGAAGAGGGCATCATTCTGTTGAGATTGATGACATCATCAACCCCTAGTCCATTCGAAACTGGAACTGAAACCAATCTGTTACCATTCGAAAACCCAACTCCCAATCAATCGAAAACACCCATTGAACCCACATAAATACCTTGTTAAATTTCTAAGTGTGTTTGTGGGTCAATCACGTGTTGGATTTGCAGAACCTACTGATTAAATTAGGATGATCGAAAAACCCTAAGTTGGCTGACACAAAAAAAACCCTAAGTTGACACAAAAATCGAATTGTAGAGAGAAGAAATGAAAGATATTATACCGCATGGTGAAGATCGAAGTTGCCGCATGGTGAAAACGTCGGGGACGTCGTGTAGGCCGTCGAAGAGAGGGTTTTCTCGAGGGAGAGGGGACGTTGCGTAGGACGTTGGGTAGGCCGCCGAGGAGAGGGTTTTCTCGATGGAGAGGGGACGTCGTGTAGGCCGCCGAGGAGAGGGGACGTCGCGTAGGACGTCGTATAGGCCGTCGAGGAGAAGGGACGTCGCGTTGGACGTCGTGAAGGTCGCCGAGGAGTGGGTTTTACTGTTTGGAGGGAGAGGGAAGAGGCCGGAGGGATGGAGGTTGATTTCTCATGGAGGAAGAGGGCGGAGGGAGGCTTTTCGAAGTGGAGGAAGAGGTCGGAGGGAGCGATTTCTCGAGGAAGAGGCCGGAGGGAGAGATTTCTCGAGGAAGAGGTCGGCTGGGGAGAGAGGGTTTTCGAAGTGGAGGGGGGGTTTTGTTATGTGCGAAGGGCTTTTTCAGATCTGCTCTATTTGGTGCGAAACCGTCAACAAATTAATATTTTTAAAAGAAATTACGATAATGGCAGCTGAAATAGCCGCGGGAATTTTCCCGCACAGACTTTAGTTGACGGTTATTATCAAAACGTCAATAAATAGATTTGTATTTCTTGACGGTTTCACTAAAACCGTCAACTATTATGGTATAAATTTGCTAAATTAACACAAAACGTGTGTTTCCTTGACGTATGTCTAAAACCGTCAAGGTTACCCATTTTAATGACGGTTTTCCACGACCGTCAATAAATAAACCGTCAAGAAAAGCCATTTTTCTTGTAGTGATTTCTATGTAGAAACTCTTCCTGTTGGTGTTTTATTCTATGAGTTGTGTGTTCACAACACTCTATTGTTAAAAGATAGTCCCACATCGGAAAATCACACCAATATGTATCTCTATATATTACTTATGAAGGAATAGAGAGATGCACATGGGTTGAGGCCCAATGGAGGGTGCCATGTGGGAGGATTTTACATAGAGGTGAGAATAAGAAACCAACTTTTGGCCAAATGATAATAGATTTAAATCTATTGGAGCGGGGCTTAGCGACTCGGACTCGGACTCGGGCTCGGGCTCGGGCTCGGGCTCGGGCTCGGGCTCGGGCTTGGGCTAATGGGCTTTTGAGGCTTATTGTGGCTTTTTGATGGCACTTTGCACTTAGCACGACAGCTCGTCGCAAGGCGCAAGGCGCATTGTGCGGGTCGAGTGGGCCGAGTGGGCCGTTCAAATTATGTAACGTTCGCGGGTCTTGTGGGCTCAGATCCGAAAATGGCTCAGATCCAGAAAATCCGGATCTGGCATTAATCCAGGACGTGCGTTCAGAATTTGAAAAGCCCACCTCGTGCCTATAATATCAGCAGCATCTCCTCTCTCCAGGGTTACAGAAAATAATCAGAGAATTTCCAGAGAGAGAGAGAAGTGCTGCTGCTATTCCGAGGAGTCGTCGACATTTTTGGCCAGCGTTCTAAAGTTCTCTTCGAACTTGCTGGTTCCTGGAGGCTTGTCCGTAAGGCGGATATAGCTTTGAGCTCCGGTGATCTTTCACCCCAGCAGGCTTTCTTCTTCCTCTGTTGCCTTCGAGAATACCGTCGCTTCTCTTTAGAAGTTATACGGTTCTGTTGCCTTCGAGAAATATTACGAAATAATCTTTTTAGATTCTCGTAATACAACATCACCTTCTTTAGGGTGTTGTTGCTGGAAACATTGTCTTTACAATAGTTTCTGAAATCGTGTTTTTCCATCGATTGTTCGTCAAGGGACTAACAATCTCAAAGCTATATCGAAAAGATGGATAACTCACGTGCATCGCTCGTCAATACCGACTTTAACAAGTTGGAGAAATTTGACGGCGAACATTTCCAAATCTGGAAACGAAAAGTAACATTAAATATTCAACTCGTGGAAGTTGATCACGTACTGAATGAGGAAGAACCGGTCGTTCCAACAACCGGAACTGCAGAAGTTATTGCCGCTGCTAAGTCCAAGCAGGCAAAATGGATTAGAGAAAATAGTATCTGTAAACTGTTGATTCTCAATAGCATGGAAGACTCTCTGGCAGAGTCTTATTCCAAGAAGAATTCTGCCAAAGAAATTTGGGACTCCTTGGAGAAATTATACGAAGATGACGAGAATCGGTCCAAGATCTTCTTGGTTGAAAGATACCACAAGTGGACCTTCGAAGATGAGAAGGCTATGCTGTCCCAAGTAAAGGAGTTTCTGAAGCTGCGCCAAAAATTAGATGACGAGAAGATGCCTCTTGTCGACAAGTTTGTCGTTGGAGGAATCGTCTCTAAACTTTCTGCGGGATGAAGCGACTTCTATGCAAGGATGCACCGCAAGAAGCTGGACATATGTATGGAAGATCTCTTGCAAGAGATCCATGTTGAGGACGAGATGCGCTCTCAACAGAAGATGGATTCTCTGTCCAAACAACTGGCAAAAGCAAATCTGGTCCAAACCAGAGAGTACAAGGGGAAGCAGGCGGCTTCTCCTCATAAGAAGAAGAAGGACTTCACTAATCTGAAAGTGAAGAGTCCTTCATTCAAGAATCAAAAATCCAAGTCCAATGTGACTTGTTTCAAATGTGGCAAGAAGGGCCACTACAAAAGTGACTGCAAGGAACCAGAAAAAGGTGAGCCTAGTAAGGTTTCTTTGGTTACTAATCTGGTTGCAATGATAGCACAGGTTGCAAATGCGGGAGTTGACTCGAACTGGTGGATAGACACTGGTGCGACATGTCATGTCTGCTCAGACAAGGAATGGTTCGAGTCATATGAGCCAACTTCCGAGAAAGTCTTAATGGCAAACCAGGCACAAGCTGAAGTACTGAGGATCGGGACGGTGGAGCTGAAACTCACATCGGGGAACACTCTGACGCTTCAAGGAGTGAAGCATGTTCCTACAATTGCTAAGAACCTGATCTCTGGGAGCCTGCTTTGTAACGCAGGCTTGAGGATGGACATCAATGCTGGCCAGATGGTGATGTCCAAGAAAGGTACATTCTTCGGAAAAGCTTTCCAGACTGAAGGAATGTACAAAATTCAGCTTGTTGTAACCCAGAAAAATGATATTAATGCTATTTCTACTTTGAACTATTCTTTTGAGTTGTGGCATAATAGGCTAGGACATGTTCATTGTAAAAGAATTAACAAAATGTCTAGCCTAGGACTTATCTCCAAGTGTGGGGGTAAGGTAAAGAAATGTGAAGTGTGTGCTCAGACGAAGATCACAAGGAAACCCTTTCACAGGGTCCATCGAAGCACAGATCTTCTGGAGTTGGTTCACTCAGATATCTGTGATTTCAAGCAATTCTCTACAAAAGTCGGGATGAAGTATTTTATTACTTTCATCGACGACTTCTCAAAGTATGCTTTTGTCTACTTGCTCAAGTCTAAAGACGAAGCATTCGAGAAGTTCAAGGAGTTCAGGGCCGAGGCTGAACGGCAAACTGGACAACAACTCAAAAGGCTAAGGAGTGATCGAGACGGGGAGTATCGGTCTCATGATTTCTCATCATTCTGTAAAGAACATGGAATCATAAATGAGACGACGGCTCCGTACTCTCCTCAATCCAACGGAGTAGCAGAAAGGAAGAACAGAACGTTGACAGAGATGATGAACTCTATGCTGTTGACTACGGGTCTTCCAAAGAGCTTCTGGGGAGAAGCTGCATTAACGGCTACTTTCATTCTCAATAGAGTACCGTATGCAACTTCGGATATAACCCCTCATGAACTCTGGTTCAAAGTCAGACCTAACTTGAATGTCATTCGAGTGTGGGGGTGTCTGGCTTATGTGAAGCTTCCAGATCTGAAGATTCAGAAGCTGGGGACTAGGACTACTAAGGCTATCTTCTTGGGTTATGCCGAGAAGAGTGACGCTCGGAGATTCCTTGATATAGAATCAAATCATATCATTGAATCTCGCGATGCTTAATATTTTGAAGACAAGTTTGCAAGGCACAAAAATATTGTTCTCGCGGATCTTCCGGAGAATGATGAGAGTGCAAAGCAGACAGAAGTTCTTATCGAACCAGTAGTCCAAGAAGAAGCTATTGTCGAAGAGACACCAGTTGAACCAGAACTCGCTGAGCCGTCAACTAAGCGAGTAAGGAGGCCGAAAGACTTCGGAGATGACTTCGTCACCTATCATGTGGAAGCAGATCCGCTTACCTATGATGAGGCGATGAAGACCAGAGATGCTGTATTCTGGAAGGAGACGATAGACAACGAGATTGACTCAATCACCTCCAACAACACATGGGTGTTAGTTGACCTGCCAGAAGGAGCAAGACTCATCGGATGCAAATGGATCTTCAAGAAGAAGATGAAAGCAGATGGAACCATTGACAAGTTCAAGGCCAGGCTAGTGGCCAAGGGGTTTGTTCAGAAGCAGGGGATCGACTACTTTGACACTTATGCTCCAGTAGCTCGGATGACAACCATCAGATTGTTAATTGCTCTAGCAGCAATACACAAGCTGGTGATACATCAGATGGATGTGAAAATGGCATTCCTTAATGGCGAGCTGACCGAAGAGATCTACATGCAACAACCAGAAGGTTTTGTCGTCAGAGGTCTGGAAGACAAAGTCTGCAAGTTGATGAAGTCTCTGTATGGTTTGAAACAAGCTCCCAAAATGTGGCATGAGAAGTTTGACAAAGTGATAAGGTCAAATGGCTACAGGGTCAGTGAAACAGACAAGTGTGTCTATACGAAGTTTGCTGACGGAAGAGGAGTAATCGTTTGTCTTTACGTGGACGACATGCTAATCCTAGGTACGGATTTAGAATGCGTCACAGAGACAAAGAAATTCCTCTCGACCAAGTTCAGTATGAAGGACTTGGGGGATGCCGACGTAATCTTGGGGCTCAAGATCATCCGGACAGGTACTGGAATAGCGCTGTCACAATCTCATTATATTGAGAAGATGCTCACTCGCTACGGGTATCAAGATCTTCCTATAATTGATATACCGTACCGGAGTGATCAGAAGCTGGAGCCAAATTCGAGGGAAAGCGTCAGGCAGTTGGAGTACGCTAGCGTCATCGGAAGCTTGATGTACGCTACTACTGCCACAAGGCCTGACATAGCTTTTGCGGTGGGAATGCTGAGTCGGTTCACTAGCAACCCAGGCGTTGAACACTGGAACGCTGTGAAGCGTGTTATGAGATATCTAAAAAAGACTCAGACATTTGTACTATACTACAGCGGAGATCCGTCAGTAGTGGAAGGCTTCAGTGATGCTAGCTAGTGTTCAGAGGTGGAGAGCGAGTATTCGACAGGTGGATTCATATTCGCTTTGGGCGGAGCTGCTATATCGTGGAAATCGAAGAAGCAGACAATGTTATCTCGCTCCTCCATGGAATCTGAATTCTTTACATTGGATGCTGCTGCAGATGAAACAGAGTGGCTTCGGGAGCTCATGTATGATCTTCCAGTGGTTGGAGCTCAGACACCGGCAATCCCGATATACTGTGACAACCAGGCGGCAGCAGCAGTAGCATCAAATGAACTCTTTAACGGAAAGAAGAGGACTGTGCGGTTAAAGCACAGAGCAGTGAACGATCTCATCAAACGAGACGTCATTGCAGTGATCGATGTTCGGAGTCAGGAGAACCTGGCGGATCCATTCACGAAAGGCCTCAAACGACAGCTGGTCGAGGACACAGCAAGGAAGATGGATTTGAAGGCATTCTAATATTGTGTCATTATAATCCTATCAATAAATTTTATGTTATTGGTTCAAAGAGAAATCTACCAGATATCTAATTTTTTGATTCAAGGGAGGACTATTGACTGGAAAAATATTAGTTAACAGTGGGTACTTGTTCTGCGGAACATGTAAGGGTTTCGGACCCAGAACCACTGTTGTCTACTATGAATTTTCTACGGAAAATTAATCCTGTGGGAAGGATGGCATAATGCCTTAATGAGTTCTCAGACTGAGTGAAGGTCTGTTATGCTTTACAGGAAGCATGGTGGCGCAACAACCACAAAGGAGTGTTACAACTCCATGCTACAGTGGGGTGACTCCACCATGAGGTTCCCAGGTAGGGGTAATGCCTCGGCTTTGTTAGCCAAGTCACAGGCGGTGTAGCACCGCATATAGGCAGGTAGCCTAATGTTGCATAATCATAAAGAGGTGTAGATATCACTACAAAGAGGACAGTATCCTCATGTTACAGTGGCATGACACCACGAAGAGGTACCAGGAAGGGTAAATCCTCGGCTTTGCAAGCCATGTCATAGCGGCGTAACACCACACGGAAGCGCAAGGCTTCATGCTGAGTAGTTTGGCACTACAAAGAGGATTGTAACCTCATGCTACAGTAGTATGACACTACGATGAGGTACCCAGGTGGGGTAAAGCCTCGGCGTTGAGCCATGTCATAGCGGCGTAGCACCGCAAAGGAGCGCAATGCTTCATGCCATGACTCTTTATAAAGAACTCACCTATAATGTATGGAAAGAGAAATAGGCCGTCTCTTGAGGGTAAATTTGTAGACGCCCAAAATACATACATTGAAATTCAGGCTGGCAGAAGGCCTTTAATGTGCAGCCAGAAGCACAGATAACTACATTATGTGAGTGGGAAAAATTACAGCTGTGGTACAGAATTCAAGGCGTAGTCCATTCTTATATCATACTGTTGTTCAACCCATGCGGGAAGATTCAAGTCGTCAGCGACATCTATCCTAATGCATAATGGACAGTTATTATGTGGAACGCTTAACTCATATATATAGAGATATGTGGGAGATTGTTGGTGTTTTATTCTATGACTTGTGTGTTCACAACACTCTATTGTTAAAAGATAGTCCCACATCGGAAAATCACACCAATATGTATCTCTATATATTACTTATGAAGGAATAGAGAGATGCACATGGGTTGAGGCCCAATGGAGGATGCCATGTGGGAGGATTTTACATAGAGGTGAGAATAAGAAACCAACTTTTGGCCAAATGATAATAGATTTAAATCTATTGGAGCTAAGCCCCGAAGGGGCTTAGCGACTCGGACTCGGACTCGGGCTCGGGCTCGGGCTCGGGCTCGGGCTCGGGCTTGGGCTAATGGGCTTTTGAGGCTTATTGTGGCTTTTTGATGGCACTTTGCACTTAGCACGACAGCTCGTCGCAAGGCGCATTGTGCGCTTTAGTTGCGCAAGCTCGTCGCAAGGCGCATTGTGCGCTTTAGTTGCGCTCGTGCGCGATCCTGCGTGGCGTGCGAGGCGTACGGAGCGTACGGGACGTACGGGTCGAGCGGGTCGAGCGGGTCGAGTGGGCCGTTCAAATTATGTAACGTCCGCGGGTCTTGTGGGCTCAGATCCAGAAAATCCGGATCTGGCATTAATCCAGGGCGTGCGTTCAGAATTTGAAAAGCCCACCTCGTGCCTATAATATCAGCAGCATCTCCTCTCTCCAGGGTTACAGAAAATAATCAGAGAATTTCCAGAGAGAGAGAGAAGTGCTGCTGCTATTCCGAGGAATCGTCGACATTTTTGGCCAGCGTTCTAAAGTTCTATTCGAACTTGCTGGTTCCTGGAGGCTTGTCCGTAAGGCGGATATAGCTTTGAGCTCCGGTGATCTTTCACCCCAGCAGGCTTTCTTCTTCCTCTGTTGCCTTCGAGAATACCGTCGCTTCTCTTTAGAAGTTATACGGTTCTGTTGCCTTCGAGAAATATTACGAAATAATCTTTTTAGATTCTCGTAATACAATATCACCTTCTTTAGGGTGTTGTTGCTGGAAACATTGTCTTTACAATAGTTTCTGAAATCGTGTTTTTCCATCGATTGTTCGCCAAGGGACTAACACTTCCAACTAGGATAGAAATCTCCTTAAATTACAATGCCAAGTAGGATAAGAACTCAATTTTAGAAATCACCATTGGAGATGGTCTTAGAAACTAATAAGTCATGAAGCTCATTCTCAATCATCATATTCATTATAGAGTTGATTGATGATGCATGCATGCCTTGAATCTCATTCAGAAGTTGGCGTCACCAAGACACTCTTCGTGTACTTCGAGTTAATTAGTTTGCTAATTAATAAGGAACATCTTGTTCTCAATCGTCTTTCGTTTGTACCAAAAATGCATATTTTTCCACATTTGTAGATTTTTTCCATAGGAATAAGGTGAAACACTGAATCGTCCAACCATTGACGGATGAATCCATTAATGACCTTTCGATCTTCTCTTTTTCAGTCAACTTGTCCACTGGTTTGGCGTCGTTGTCCTTCAACGGACTATGCAAATTATTGTACCGGAGTAGATCAACTAACGTTGTCTTCCACATCGTCCAATTTTCTCTTTGTGAGTGTAATCGCACGCGAGTAGAACTCTGATATCATTTTGTAGTATACGTGTCTATATCCGCTCTGTATGAGATAATCATACAAGTCCTTGTAAGTTTTATATTATTGTCATTTATTTCATGTGGACACGTAGGAGTATTTCAAGAAGCCTTGGGAGATTTAAAAAGTATTATTGTACGGTGAAGATAAGATAATTTTGTAGTTATATGTCACATGGATGCACATGACACAAGACAAGACCCTACCTATACCGGCCGGCTAGGTATGGTTGTATGTCACCTTGTCCTAGTCAAGGGCTCATTAGGGCCATGCTACATTATTTGAGATGTCCCACACAATTATCTTTCGACTATAATGTTGCCCTTCATGCATCTTTTGGTTATCAAAAATATTATTTGGCTCCTAAAAAATTTGAATAATACTATCTTTTATTATGTGACATATAACATGACTGATGACATAACAGCTAATATGACAAAATTAAATATTAAAATTAATATTAAAATTAGAATTAATATTAATATCAAATTAACATGAATATTAATATATTAAAATTAAAATTAACATTAATATTAACTTTAATATTAAGATTAAAATTAATATCAAATTAACATGAATATTAATATTAACATTAATTAACATTAACATTAACATTAATTAACATTAACATTAAATTAATATTAATATTAAATTAAAATTAGCATTAACATTAACATTAATAATAAAAAATTGGATAATTAGTTTTTTGGGTTAAAATATGACATGTCAGCTGCCATGTCAGATGCCATGTCAGGTGCTACATAATGGGAGATGGCATGACCCAAAAATTTTGGGAGCAAAATAGCATAATTGTTATATTATACAAATATGTAACCATGTATTTAACTCTAATAATATCAAGTTAATTAATTTATTGTGTCGAACTCGAGTGATCTTTGTTGTTATCGGGGAGAGGCATATATAAGTCCCTGACTGGATGACTGAAGATCAGTAGATCGTGCCACGAAGACGTATAATTCATTCCATTGCAGCGTGTACAAAGTCACGAACGGTACGCAAGGCATCTCAAAAAATATTTTAATTTATTGTTGTTTTTCAATGAAAAGGGCGAAAAACCAGTCACTTATTGCCACCTAGAACTAAATCATGAAAAAATTAAGGAATTGTCACGTCCCAGAACCAGAATACTGGAGAGCGGGGGAATGACTCAGCCAGCTACGTATTACGGGTAGATGGATACCGTATAATACGATCAATGCTGTCTAACCAGACGAGGGGGTGCATACTACATGAAAGTCTTACTATGGTCACTTCACATCTATTGTCTCAATCATTCAAACAAGAAGCAAAAATAGAGAACATGTAAGATAAAGCAGTAAGGCGTCCCAAACGCTTAGTCAAAATGTTCTTGAGATCTGGCTTTACAAAACATAGCCATATGGTATAGTAACATATACACAATTGTTATCAGCTGCAGTCTGACTTAATTACAATTATGTAAAAGTAAGTACAAGACAATCCGACTAACTTGTTGGTGCCAAACGGCTAAGTATAAAGTAAATAACAAAACGAGTGGTGGAGTAAGGAACTCACTCGAGTCCTCCTGCGATCATTCCTCTAGTATTGACCATCTTGGAGGTGGAAGTAAGTTGAGTCCTCGGGAACCGGCTCTAAATCTGGCCATGCAAAACCAAAGAGGTTAGACCTCTAATAGCAAGTACCACAAGGAAGCACGATATGAAGGATTAAACCAGTAAGTAAGAGAATATAATAATAGATCTCTGCTTTCCACTAGGATTCACATAACATCACGACACTTCGAACCAACCTCCCAACCAAACAATGACAGAAGTTGGTCCGTCATGTCCTGACATTCTGATCATCTCAGTTAGGCAACAGAGTAGGTACAGTACACAAACAAATCATCTTGAACGGCCAATCAACTCCTACGGCTTGCTATTGTGAGTCCCAAGTTATCCTGGAATTATGCAAGTAGGGATTCCTCAGTTCTTACTATGTGCGAGCAAGGCTAGTCTATCCAGTCAATCAATTGCGCCAATCATGAATTAGACGAGTCCCAGCGGGACGTCCGTCATCAATATATAATATACAATAATAATATAAGCAGATACCGCTCCCTGCCCGTGTGGCAGGTTTACAGTATCTGTGGGAACCAGCCGGCCTGTCGGGCACTACTAGTCCCAAGAGGGATGCCATGTAAGAACTCGGGGATTCATTCTCTCCATGCCATCATTATTTTATTTAACTTAATAGTCCCTACGTTGAGTGAAATCCTATGCCGTGGATCATGGTCATTCAAATGAGTACTTTCGTACGGGGTACGATATGCGCAACTCTACAACGATACCCGTGCGGCTAGGTTGTAGGTCTTACATAGCGTAATTCAACAATCAAATCTAACCACGGTGTAATCATGCCTTGACCATAAAGTACACATGCTGCTTTTGTAGAAAAATAATTAAATAAATAAATAAATAGATTGAAGCCTGCATGTGCCTGTACGTCAATATTCGGGATCAGCCAGTCGATTACAATAGTTCATTACATGAACGTGTCTCATTCATTCAATTCAATAAGACGACTAGCCAGTCTCTTAGTTCCAACTAGGAACGCATGATCAATTTAGTCAAGATAACCATTATTATCAATGGTGACAAGGCATGAAAGTCAATTAGTATTAATTGGGGTCGAGTCTATAACTCTCAAGGTTAAGTTCCAGTCTTACTGGGTATCCATAAACCAATCAAGACACAAGGCACGTTCTACACAACCATATGTTTTAAAAATATTAACATGCTAAGATTATCGAGTTCATGCAAAAAGCATAAGGATATAATAGGAGAACTATCATGCCACCATTGAATGAATAAATTATAGAACAAATAGAAACACCCAGGTCAGGAAGTCATGCCAACAAGTCTATGCTAAGGCCAACAAGTCACGCCAACAAGTCTATGCTAAGGCCAGTAAGTCACGCCAAGTCTAGTAGGTAGGAGTGAGCGTGAAAAGTGGTTCACGTTGGCACGCACAGCGTGATCGTGAAGGGAAATTCACGCACTCATAACGTGAGCGTGAAAAGTAACTCACGCACGCACAGCGTGAGCGTGAAAAGTTAGCGTAGAAAGTGAGCATGAAAAATGATAAGAAATCCACGCACGCACGCAAAGACGTGTGCGTAACTAAAATATCACGCTGACATGCAAGAACGTGTGCGTGACTAAAAATTCACGCACGCACGTAAGAACGTGTGCGTGACTAAAAATTCACGCACTCATGTAAGAACATGAGCGTGACTCAAAATTCACGCAGATACGTAAAGACGTGTGCGTGACTGAAAATTCATGCAGACACGTAAGAACGTGAGCGTGACTCAAAATTTACGCAGACACGTAAAGACGTGTGCGTGACTGAAAATTCACGCAGACACGTAAAGACGTGTGCGTGACTGAAAATTCACGCAGACACGTAAGAACGTGTGCGTGATTGAACCTTCGTTCCAAGCCAGAAATAAAGTTCCCATGGTTCAGAACCCATGGGCAACCGAAAATACACGCCAGGTTGGGAGATCAAAACCCATGAACAACCGAGAATACAACAACTTAGATCTAGAAGAAACAAGCCAAAGAAATCAAAAATGCTAAGTACTAAACTCTCTCAGGATCATGAGAGGAAGACAAATGAACCATAAAAATGGTTCTCCAAGTGGGAAGCAAGAAGCAAGATGTACTTGCCTGCTGTTGGTTGGTGGAAGAGAGTGGTGAGGAAGAAGAAGAAGTAATGGAGAAGGAGAGTTATGAGGAGAGAGAAGGAGATGGGGGCTTTAAATAGAAAGGGTGGTGGTAGGTGGGGTTCGGTTCATGTGAACCACCATGAACCCAAAAAAACCCTCCTAGGTCGAACCTAAAACAAGACTAAAGCAGAGAAGTTAAAAGCAGGAAATAAAATGCAGAAATAAAATACAGGAATAAAATTACAGGAAATAAAATGCAGATAATTAATTAACATGAAATTAAAGGAATTTAAATACAGGATAATACATGATAAATACTAAATAAATATATATGAGTTGTACATGTATAAAAATACGCATTCCGGGAACGGGGAGGGACATCTCTACCCACCTTAGAAAAATTCTGTCTTCGGAATTTCAAATCCAAGCAGGTAGAAATATCGGAGCTAAACCAATACAAGCAATTCTAGTGAGCAAGCAATCATTTTTACCATATCAAAAGCAAGTACTATATATGTAAATTCATCATTCTACGATATCAAGTAGCTCTACCCATACGCTGATAAGCATGAAGAATCAGGACAATCAAGGTATACTGAAAGAGATATACCTTGTGAGTCAAATAGGTGTGGATACCGTGATCGGATATCATCCTCACGTTCCCACGTTGACTCTCCCAAGGAGTGATGACCCCAAGCAACACGGACAAGACTAATTATTCGGTTCTTAAGTATCTTCTCTCTTCGGTCCAAAATGGACACAGGCTGTTTCTCGTAAGACAGGTTGGTACCAACAACCAGCTCAGAATGATCGAGGATATGGCTTGGGTCCGATACATACCTACGTAATTGAGATACATGAAATACGTCATGCACCTCTCGTAACAAAGGTGGGAGGGATAAACGATAAGCAACATCGCCTATCCGATCAAGGATAACAAATGGGCCCATGTACCGCGGACTCAATTTCCCGCGAACGCCAAATCTAATGACCCCATGAGTAGGTGAGATCCGCAAGAATACGTGGTCCCCAACAGAGAACTCTAACGGCCTACGATACTGGTCCGCCCAATGACGATGCCGGTCCTGCGCAACTCGAAGTCGCTCTCTAATTCCCTTAACCACTTCAACCGTCTGAACAATCATTTCTGGGCCTAACATCTTCCTCTCCCTGATATCATCCCATGCAAGTGGCGACCTGCACTTCTTACCATATAGTGCTTCGAATGGCGCCATCTGGATACTGGCTTGATAACTATTGTTGTATGAGAACTCGACTAAGTGCAGGTGACTCTCCCAAGACCCTCCAAAATCTAGAGTGCAAGCTCGCAACATGTCTTCTAAAGTCTGAATCGTTCTTTCTGATTGTCCATCCGTCTGCGGATGATAAGCCGTGCTAAATCTTAACTTGGTACCCTGACTATGATGTAAGCTCTTCCAGAAGTGTGATGTAAAACGGGTATCTCGATCCGACACAATACTGACAGGGACTCCATGCTGCCTGACTATCTGTTGCATATACAACTCTGCCAACTTTTCTGTAGATTGCCCTACTCTGAAAGAAAGAAAATGTGCTACCTTCGTAAGTCGGTCCACTATTACCCAAATAGCGTCCTTACCACTTGGTGATCTCGGTAAACCGGTCACAAAGTCTATTGTAATATGCTCCCATTTCTATTCCGGAATAGGAAGCGGTTGTAATAACCCAGCTGGCCTCTGCTGTTCTGCCTTCACTTGCTGACATACCAAGCAATGGGAAACAAATCTAGCTATCTCTCTCTTCATCCCGTTCCACCAAAAATGTTGCTTGATATCTTGGTACATCTTGGTCCCTCCAGGGTGAATAGAATACTGAGAACTGTGAGCTTCTGCCATAACTTCCTGTCTGATATCTCCACTAGGCACACATAGACGTAATCCAAACCTAAGTGTACCATCTTCATGAATTCTCATCTCCTTCCTGAGTCCTGACTCACATTCTGCCCTAAGCTTCTGAATCCTTGGGCCTTGTGCCTGAGCTGCCTTGATTCTGTCTACCAAGTCGGATTGAACTTACAGACTTGTTAGAACTCCTATATCACTAGGAAGTATAACTTCGATGCCCATCTCCTGAAGGTCTTCTAAGATATGCCTCTACGTTGTCAACATAAATGCGCCTCCTCTCCTGCTAAGAGCGTCTGCTACAACATTAGCCTTGCCTGGGTGATACTGAAGCTCCACGTCATAATCCTTAATCAACTCCAACCATCTTCTCTGCCTCATGTTTAGTTCCTTCTGAGTAAAGATGTACTTCAGACTTTTATGGTCTGTGTACATGTCCACTCGGTCACCATATAAGTAATGCCTCCATAGCTTCAGAGCAAACACTACTGCCGCTAACTCCAAATCATGAGTTGGGTAATTCTTCTCGTGGTCCCGAAGCTGCCTAGATGCATATGCTATCACCTTCCCATGTTGCATAAGGACACATCCAAGTCCTTTACCTGACGCATCACAATATACTGTAAAACCTCCGGGTCCAACTGGCAATGTAAGAATAGGTGCTGATATCAACTTCTGCTTTAAAGTCTCAAATGATGCCTGACATTCTGCCGACAAAAGGAATGGTACATCCTTTCGGGTCAAGCGTGTCACGCCCCGAGTCGACAAACCGTTCGTCCTCGGTGTTACTTTGCCGATTCGATCATCCTCGCTAAGGCGTGATGCCGCACGAGCCTGGAGTTGCGCTCGTGTAAGGCAAGATGACAAGTTCTCAAATGGTTATCTTTTGATTTTGATATTAATACACCAAGTCAAAACTTCACAAATCACATCAGAATACAAGATGCAGTATAGGAAGATAGAAATACTTTTCATTCATAGCTTGCAACGAAGTGCAAGTCGTAATTTACATTGGGTGTCGTTGCGGCTACATTGATTGAAAACATAAGGAAATACATTCGACAAGTTGCCTGAACTAACGCTTGTCGTCCCATACATTCGCCCCTTTATACATAAGCCGTCGACTTGAATTGGCTTCAAAATACTTCAGCATAGGAAGAGCTTCAAAACGCCTCTCCGTACTTCAGCTCCAGTTTAGTTGGACGCGCCCGTCGCACCTGGGGAAATTGGGGGAATGGGATTAGCACACTTGCTAAGTGGACGAGACGAACCCACTCGTCTAAACCGACTCTGATTGTTAGGGTAGGCATGCTTTAGAGTTGTCTTTCTATTAGAACTAAATGAATTCAGTTCATATTCGATAGCCATCTTTGCGTAATAAAGCATACAGTAAACCATAGCAGTTTATCATATTTCTTACCACGGCCGTGCTCGTTCCTGCATGAAAACAGAGATAATATTTACACCTGCATAAGACAATAGGTGAGCATGCTACTATCTTATATGCGGTCATTGATGTTACACATCACGTGGGACTTTATATGGCATTACGACGTGCCTGTCAGCGTGGGTTGCAAGCCCTGCTGCAGGTCCCGTAATGCCTCGCGCCGAAGCACGACTTTAATTTTTCCTTCTAGGTCGATTCGGTTTCGATGCCCCGGATACCGCATCGAGGAAAGATCAACTTGTGCACAAGCCGTCCATGACCATGCCAATGCGAGAACAGTTTAATAAGTGCAAGCAGTTTTGTATAGCGCGGACAGTATTGAACGACATTATCATTTTCCCCCAACTCATACAACAATTCATTTTCTCCGAAACCGTACTCTCGATTTAGCGTCCCGCGGGCACCAAATTGTCCGAGGCATCAAATCCCATAAACAACGTTTCATAATATTTTGCAGCACTTGAAATAGTCTATCTTTTTCCGTAAACCTTAAACTTTCTGGTTTATGTGAAAAACTTGTATTTGTAAATCGATACGTTTTTTCCGAGTTCTTGACTTAGTGGATTGGCATGCAATTAACTTGGCATCGTTCGATTTGAATGAATTCGAAGCAAGGAATAAATTTGCGGGACAGAATAGAAAAGAAGGCCGAATCACCCACCGATTACTTTGCTTTGTGCCGATCGTCCAAGCGCTATGCAACGTCAATCCTTAGTTATGCGAGCTCCTGCAATGGCACCAACGCTTTGTTAGAATTCCTTCTTTTCCCCTTGCATCGAAATTGTAATTGCATCCATGAAAACGACGCGAAAGCACTTCATCAAGCCCAGCGACAAAAGATCCAAGAAAACCATACAGCGGTCCGGTCCCGTCGAAGGGACTCTTATAGAGAGCTCACTCGCCGAGACGCAGCCCGCTGCATCTAGGACTTGTTCCAACAGAAGTCATTCCATTAATTGGATCGATTCTCGTATCTTCCGTCCAAATCGAATTGAATTGATGCCGCAAGGCGTTATCGTTTACCAAGCTTAGCGATCGAGTCAGATGGCCATCTAAGTTCCCGGCCGATCTGACTCGGCGCTAGCATATTATGAAGTACGTCGCCTATCGAAAGCGGGGCACTACATAATATACCACTAAGAAAAAGTTTCATCCCGAAACTTAAGAACAAGGGTCTGACCTTAACTTAGACGAACAACGCAGGGTATTTCTCTTTCATCTTCGCCTCCATCTCCCACGTCGACTCCTCGACTGAATGGTTCCGCCAAAGCACGCGGACCAAGGACATCGACCGATTGCGTAGCACTTTTTCCTTGCGGTCCAAAATTTGAATAGGCTCCTCCGAGTAAGACAAGTCAGTACGTAGCTCCAACTGATCGAAGCTAACCACATGACTTGGATCGTGCACGTATTTTCGAAGTTGTAAAACGTGGAAAACATCGTGCACATCGGCTAAGGCAGGAGGTAGTGCGATCCGATAAGCAACCGTCGCAACTTGCTCAATGATCTCGAAGTGGCCTACAAATCTCGGGCTCAATTTGCTTTTAACGCCGAACCGCATCACTCCGCGCATGGGCGTTACTTTCAGAAACACATGGTCCCCGGCCAAGAACTCTAGCGGTCGTCGACGAAGATCTGCGTAGCTCTTTTGTCGACTTTGAGCGATGCGTAGTCTATCTCGAATCAAGCGGACCTTTTCGACGGCCTGCTCCACCAGTTCCGGTCCAAGCACTTGTCGCTCTCCGACTTCATCCCAGCATATCGACGAACGGCACTTCCTCCCGTAGAGCGCTTCGTATGGAGCCATCTGAATGCTCGACTGATAACTGTTGTTATACGCAAACTCTGCAAGCGGCAAATGCGTATCCCAACTAGTCTTTAGGTCGATCGCACACAGACGCAATATATCTTCTAAGATCTGATTGACCCTCTCCGTCTGACCGTCTGTTTGGGGATGGTACGCCGAACTAAAGTTCAGTTTGGTCCCCATCGCCGCTTGGAGGCTCGTCCAGAAACGCGATAGGAATCGCCCGTCTCTGTCCGAAATTATTAAGGCCGGCACCCCGTGCAGTCGAACAATCTCATCGACGTAGATTTGCACTAACCGATCGACGCTCCATCCTACTTTAATTGCGATGAAGTGAGCCGACTTGGTCAATCTATCAATAATGACCTAAATTGCGTCATTCTTCCGCGGCGTCTTCGGAAATTCCACAATGAAATCCATCGAGATATTGTCCCACTTCCACTCGGGAATGGCGATGTTCTGCAGCTCTCCGTCGGGCCTCTGGTGTTCCGCCTTCACCTGCTGACACGTTATGCATTGCAATACGAACGTAGCCACATCTTTCTTCATGCCGTGCCACCAAAAGTTTGTGCGCAAGTCCTTGTATATCTTGGTGCTCCCAGGATGTAACGAGTACTTCGTATAATGCACCTCCGTCAGAATTTCTTTTCTGAGTTCGGCAGTTTCAGGAATGCAGAGCCTTTCCTTTAATCGCATCGTCCCATCTCCGTCTTCCGCAAAGTCAGTCGCCCTTTCCGTTGAAATCAGCTCGCACATTTTCTTCAGGAATGAGTCGTCCTCCTGTGCGGTCTTTATCTTGCTAAGCAGGCTCGATCCTAACTTCAGTTGAGCTAGGTGCAGGTGTCGATACTCAATTCCGAGTTCGATACCCATCGCTTCAAGGTCCCGCCGTATCTCCTTGTTTATGGCCAGTATTCCCATAAACATCCTGCTGAGTGCGTCGGCCACCACGTTTCCCTTGCCCGGCGTATACTCGATCGTTAGCTCATAATCTTTTATGAGTTCGAGCTAACGTCGCTGTCGTAGGTTGAGTTTCCGTTGCGTAAATAAGTACTTCAGGCTTTTATGATCTGTGTAGATTCTGCATGCCACACCATAGAGATAGTGCCGCCATAACTTCAACGCAAAGACGATCGCCGCCAATTCTAGGTCGTGCGTCGGGTAGTTTTTCTCGTGCTGCTTCAACTGCCGTGAAGCGTAGGAGATGACTTTGTCTCTCTGCATGAGTACGCACCCGAGGCCAGTTCCCGACGCATCGCTGAATATCTGAAAGCCTTCTGGACCGTCTGGAAGTGCAAGGATTGGAGCTGAGACGAGCCGTTGCTTCAACTCTTGAAAGTTGGATTCACAGTCGTCGCTCCATTCAAATACTACTCCCTTCTGGGTGAGGCGAGTCAGAGGCAACGCTAGTTTTGAAAAGCTTCGCACGAACCTACGATAGTAGCCCGCTAAGCCCAGGAAACTCCGAATGTCGCTAGCGGAGGCAGGTCGTTTCCAATCCACCACCGCATCAATCTTCTTTGGGTCCACCGCGACACCTTCGGCAGAGATTATGAGCCCGAGAAATGTCACGCTACTCATCCAGAACTCGGACTTGCTCTGCTTGGCATATAGTTTGTTTTTACGCAGAATCTGCAGTACCGTCTTCAAATATTCCGCGTGCTCTTCCCGATTCTTTGAGTAGACAAGGATATCATCGATAAATACGACTACAAATTTATCTATTTGAGGTCGGAAGACTCGGTTCATCAGATCCATGAAAGCGGCTGGGGCATTCGTCAAACCGAACGGCATGACGAGGAATTCGTAATGACCATATCGAGTACGGAAGGCAGACTTCGATACGTCGTCGGACTTGATCTTCAATTGATGATAGCCTGAACGAAGATCGATTTTTAAAAATATTATCGCGCCTTGCAGTTGGTCAAACAAGTCGTCGATTCGCAGCAAAGGATACTTGTTTCGCACGATCGCCTTGTTGAGTTCCCGATAGTCGATGCATAGCCGCAATGACCCATCCTTCTTCTTCACGAACAGTACGGGAGCTCCCCACGGAGAGAGCTAGGGCAAATAAATCTGCGGTCTAGCAACTCTTGTAATTGCACCTTCAGCTCCTTCAGTTCTGCTGGAGCCATTCGGTAAGACGCCTTCGATATCGACCATGCACTACAACAAAAAACCCTTTTAATGACGCTCGACAAGGAGTTTTAATGACGACTGATACATAAGCGTTATTAAGTTGAAAAATACCTTTTTTCTATGACGGTTTGGGCTAATTCTGGGCTTTTTATAACGTTTATAAAACAAAGCGTTATTAATAGTTTAGAGCGGTGGCAAACTTGTAATATTTGTTAAGTTCATTTTTTGACAAAATCCCGCGCTTCAACCAAATTTTTTCTCTCCCTCTGGTTCTGGTCTTCTCCTTCTCCGATCCTTTCTTCTTCCTCCTCTCCCCCAACTCCAAAATCCCATAGATCCAAAACCCTAACTCTAGTTTAGCAACACCCTCCTCTCCTCCTCTTCTTCTCCTTCCTTTCCCCCAACTCCAAAACCCTAACTCTAGATACAAAACCCTAAACCTAGTTAGAAAGAGAGAAGGAGACGGGGAGGGAGCTGGCGGCGCGGGCGGGCCGACGGCTCTGGTACGGCCTCTCTGACGGCTCTAGCACGGCTCTGACGCCGACGGCTCTGGCACGGCCTCTCGGGCGGACGCGCGCGGGTGGGCTGGTGAGGGGACAGCGGGTGCTCAACACCGGATCGCCGATCACCGTAAGTTTTGCAAGATTTCTTTTATCTCTAGATCTGGAAGTTTATAATTGTTTTTGATTCTAGGGTTTATAGAATCAAATGGATTAGATTGTTCTTGTGTTTGATTCTAGGGTTTATAGAATCAAATGGAAAACTATTAACCTTCTGTTGACAAAGTTCTCCATGCTCCACTTCCTCTTGGAACCAGTGAAAATGTTCATTTTCAGGGTCAAAGAAGAGTCCATGGTGTTAAAGGAACTGATCATCATGCCAAACCAAGATCCAGCAGGCATGACAATGATGAGTGGGCGAAAAAAATTCCAGGAAGTGAGTCCTCGATAACTAGTTTGAGTGGTAAGGGTGGACAAGTGGCAAGTGCTCACGACTGTTCTGCTTCTTTAGTGGCTCCCGAGAATCGTGGAGTTCCTCATGCAGCCAGTTTTGTTGATGGATCTTGCTCAGCATCCTCTTTGGATACAATTGACCATAAAGCCCAGGTTTGCAGCATCATTCTTATTTTCTTGTGCATGTAGGTCTCTAGATATTTTGGCTCAAACTGAATTTTTTTTCCCCATATAAACTTGATATTTGATCCGGAAGGTACATACTACATAGTACCTAAAATCAAAACAGACTACATGTTGGAAGGAGATTTCATTGAAAAAGGTCTCATTTGAGATTGCTACACATGGTGTTCTAAAATAAATGAATAGCATCACAGCTGGATTGGAGTTATTCTTTAGTTTAACTTTTTATGTGTTATATTTTTAAAGAGATGACGTGATACTAATAAATATTGTTTGAATCTGAGGATCTTATCCTGTTTCGCAGGAAAAGGCTTAGATTATCTTCTAGTGGTGAAATATTGATACTAAATATATCTATTTATCTCATATTAATTCTATGTAGCAAAAGGAAGTTTCCTAACTGAGTAGGGCTATATCCTACTTTTTCTTTAGTGGTGAAAAACTCACACTTTACGTGGAAAATTGCCAAAGTGGTTGACATATCTTTTGATTCATTTCTCTTTTATTATCTTATGAATGAATATAGTTTGTTTTATTTGATCAAATGAATGTAATTTGTTTAGTTGAGTATCTTTTCCCATTTTTATTAGAAAAGGTTTGTGATTAATAATGGTAATTTCTTTTATTATCTAATGAATGAATGGAGTTTGTTTATTTGAGTAAATGAATATAATTTGTTTATTTGAGTATATTTTCCCTTTTTTATTAGAAAAGCTGTATGATTAATATGGTAATTTACATCTTCTACTATATGCTTTTGGGAACTATCACCCTATAATTTATCCATGTGTATATCAAAGTTTGTTTATGTATCTCATCTGCCAAGTGTAGTATATTGTTGACTTGCTTAGAAATATGTAACTTTGTTCTGTTGCTTTTACCTGTAGCGCGCTAAGGTAAAGGAGATAGCAACACAGCGTGCAAAACAGCTGCAGAAGGAGGAGGAAGAACGTACTAGGGAACAAAAGGCAAAAGCTTTGGCGAAGTTGGAAGAGTTGAACAGACGAACATCAGCAGAAAGTTCAAAACAGAAGGTTAATAGTTCTCCACCATCAAGCAATGATGATTTTAACAAGCAGCACGACAATGGAGGATTTCATTAAGGAGATTGGTGATACAATACTTGTTGACATAGATTAGAAGCAATTAATGTCATTGGTGAACCAATCGACGAGAAGGGTGACATAAGTAAGTTATTGTGGTTTCATTAAAGATTTAAAGATTAGTTTTTTAGTTCATAATATTGGCAAAGTTACCTGATATAATTAATTCACTTCTAGTAATTGTTGTTTACCTGAAGCATTATTTCTTCCTTGGTGGAAAAAACAACAGCAACATTTATGTCCACTGCCCTCTTAAGGAGATTGGTGATACAATACTTGCAATTGGGACTATGTTTCCCCATCTCTGTGGTCGTAGTTAGTGTCTGATTGAGCCTGTTGGTGTTGATAACTTAAAGAAAACACTGCTACTGGTTGCAAGTAGTCCTCCACTAACTGGGATAATGTTTGGGTTTGTATTTTTTTTTTTTTGTAACTTATGATTGTTTGTTTCCTTTCCTCTGTAGAGACAAGACATTTCCTTCCAATTCATCGTGAGGCACCTGCTTTTGTTGAACAGGCTAAAGAAAAACAAATTCTTGTCACTCAGCTGGTGAGGGTTCAGGCGAGAGTAAGAGATCAGAGGATGAGGCTCTCCCACGACGGCGCCGGCTGCAGCAGCACCAAGTCGTCGCTCAGCTGCGACACTACTTCTCTTTGGGACTCCCGATATCTTCAAAAGATGGCAGAGAGAAGATCCATGGTCAGAATCTACTTAAGTAAATATTTCTAATAATTTGGTTAGCAAAAGAGAGATTTATTCCTATTTTTTGGGTACATTCTGTATTTGGATATTCAATGTAATGAAGATGTTGATATGTACTATATTTTGAGAAATGTAATAAAGATGGTGATATATAATGTTAAGTTTTTGGAATGTAATATATACTGTGCAGTATAGAGCATTATAAATATGCTAATTTGAATAGTATAAAGTGTTATAAATGTGATGCATTGAGCCTATACATATTATCTATTCATGACGTTTTAAAATTGTTCCGAATTATGCACTATATATTAACTATTCATAACGCTTTTATAGAAACTATTCATGACGGTTATTTTATGACGCTTTTAAAAAATATTTATAACACCCGTTTTCATAACGGTTGCTGTGAAAAAAAAAGCGTCATGGTTCGTCATTAATGACGCTTTTTAGCCGTCATTAAAAGGGTTTTTTGTTGTAGTGATGTATCCGGAAAGGTGTCGATGCTGAATTCAATTTCTCGATCCGGCGGCATCCCGGGCATCTCGTCAGGAAAAATGTCGAGAAAATCTGCCATAACATCTGTCTGCATTGTGTTTGTATTATCCGTCCGCGTGTCTCGAACTGATGCCAAGTATCCCGCGCAGCCGGAACGCAGCATACGCCTTGCCGAGATTGCCGATACCATCATCGCCGTCTTCGAGGCCGTACCGCACGAATATGAGAACTCTGTCTCGCCAGGAAGACGAAATACCACTCTCTTCTCCGCGCACTCGATCGTTCCACGACAAGCGCCCAACCAATCCATGCCCAGGATTATGTCGTAATCTTTGATGTCTAGCACGACGGCATCCAAGGATAGATATCTTCCCCCGATGCAAATGTGGCCATCCCTACAAATAAAGTTTGCAGGCATATCGACTTCCGACGGAGTGCTAACGCTAATATTCATATCTAGTGATTGCATGGTGATTTTATTTTCTTTCGCATAATCAGTAGATATAAAGCTATGCGTCACACCCGAATCGAATAGGACTCGAGCAGGTATATTTTTGTAGAGTAATATACCTGTTACAATGGTATCGGACGCGTACGCCTCGTCCCGAGTTAATGCATAAACTCGGCCTTGAGCCCCATGGCGTTGATTCTATTGATTGACGGGCACCGCATTTGCGCCTTGCAGCATCGGCACTTTTTGCGGGTTCGGAACGTTCCTTGGTGGGTTCTGTTGGATCAGAACAGTTCTCGTACATTGCGACTTTGAATGGCCCTTCTCGCCACACCCGAAACATATTCTGTGGTAACAATCACTCTGGCGATGCCCATCCCTGCGACAGATATTGCAGTGTAATCCCGAAAACGGACGCCGATTCTCAAACGTGTTTGGACGCTTGTGTACTCCCGATCCTCCAGCGTCATTGGGACGCTTGTTAAAATTGTTGCGAACGACAGGCACGGCCCTTTGTGACATGCGGCCAAAGATCCGTTCACTATCAAGTGCGGCTTCGTAGGATTCACGATAAGTTCGACATCGTTGGTTCATGACGTCCCTTCGCAGTTCGTCGTTCAGGCCTTGTTGGAAACGTTCACACCATGCTTCCTTGTTGGGCAGGAAGGCGCCGACAAACTTCGCCAGCTTTGAGAAGCTCGAGTCGTAATCTTCGACAGGCATATTTTCCTGTCGCAACATCATGAACTCGTCCTCTTTTTTACGACGGACCACGCGAGGAACGTATTGTTCAAGGAAAGCTTCCTTGAATATCTTCCAGGAAATTGTGGCATCTGTATCGGCTTCATAGATTTCCTGCTTTTTAGCTCCCCACCAGTCGTGTGCCCTCAGTTGCAGCTGTAACGCCGCACAAGTTACTCTCTGGGACCCTTCAATACTAAGCAGATTAAACAGGTCCTCCATCTCCGTAAGCCATCCCACGATCACATCAGGCTCTGCTCGGCCGTTGAACTTTGGTGGATTCATCTTGCGGAACTCCTTTGCCTTGAACAAGGAAGAAGAATTTATCATTTGCTGTTGAGCTTCTTCTTCCTCGTTTTCTTCTTGATCGCCTTGCTTTTCCTCGGGTTCTTCATCCGTCGCCTTGGTATTGCCCGCCATTCTGCTCACTATCTGAGTCAGGACGTTCATCTGTTTTTGTTGTGCATCAAATTGGGCTTTGAATTGTGACTGAAGCTGTTGCTGCTGCAGTTCCATCAACTGTAGCATCTTCTCCATAGTCGTCTCGCTAGGGCCAGTGCTTTTTGTGCTCGACGTACTATCAACGGTTTGGGTTGTTGGGCCGACGATTTTCTTATCTCGCTTAGTCATTCCTACAAACAGTGTAAACCCGTTAGTATTTTTCAAAAATATCTACGGGCTTACCTGTATGGAACTTGTATTTCACGTAGCATGCCGACAAGCATTTAATCAAGCCATCGCAACGGACATTCCAACAATGAAACATCTTTCGAAAATCCGAGGAAACATAACTGTGCTTTGATACCAATTTGTCACGCCCCGAGTCGACAAACCGTTCGTCCCCGGTGTTACTTTGCCGATTCGATCGTCCTCGCTAAGGCGTGATGCCGCACGAGCCTGGAGTTGCGCTCGTGCAAGACAAGATGACAAGTTCTCAAATGGTTATCTTTTGATTTTGATATTAATACGCCAAGTCGAAACTTCACAAATCACATCAGAATACAAGACGCAGTATAGGAAGATAGAAATGCTTTTCATTCATAGCTTGCAACGAAGTGCAAGTCGTAATTTACATTGGGTGCCGTTGAGGCTACATTGATTGAAAACATAAGGAAATACATTCGACAAGTTGCCTGAACTAACGCTTGCCGTCCCATACATTCGCCCCTTTATACATAAGTCGTCGACTTGAATTGGCTTCAAAATACTTCAGCATAGGAAGAGCTTCAAAACGCCTCTCCGTACTTCAGCTCCAGTTTAGTTGGGCGCGCCCGTCGCACCTGGGGAAATTGGGGGAATGGGATTAGCACACTTGCTAAGTGGACGAGACGAACCCACTCGTCTAAACCGACTCTGATTGTTAGGGTAGGCATGCTTTAGAGTTGTCTTTCTATTAGAACTAAATGAATTCAGTTCATATTCGATAGCCATCTTTGCGTAATAAAGCATACAGTGAACCATAGCAGTTTATCATATTTCTTACCACGGCCGTGCTCGTCCCTGCATGAAAACAGAGATAATATTTACACCTGTATAAGACAATAGGTAAGCATGCTACTATCTTATATGCGGTCATTGATGTTACACATCACGTGGGACTTTATATGGCATTACGACGTGCCTGTCAGCATGGGTTGCAAGCCCTGCTGCAGGTCCCGTAATGCCTCGCGCCGAAGCACGACTTCAATTTTTCCTCCTAGGTCGATTCGGTTCCGATGCCCCGGATACCACATCGAGGAAAGATCAACTTGTGCACAAGCCGTCCATGACCATGCCAATACGTGAACAGTTTAATAAGTACAAGCAGTTTTGTATAGCGCGGACAGTATTGAACGACATTATCATTTTCCCCCAACTCATGCAACAATTCATTTTTCCCGAAACCGTACTCTCGATTTAGCGTCTCGCAGGCACCAAATTGTCCGAGGCATCAAATCCCATAATCAACGTTTCATAATATTTTGCAGCACTTGAAATAGTCTATCTTTTTCCGTAAACCTTAAACTTTCTGGTTTATGTGAAAAACTTGTATTTGTAAATCGATACGTTTTTCCCGAGTTCTTGACTTAGTGGATTGGCATGCAATTAACTTGGCATCGTTCGATTTGAATGAATTCGAAGCAAGGAATAAGTTTGCGGGACAGAATAGAAAAGAAGGCTGAATCACCCACCGATTACTTTGCTTTGTGCCGATCGTCCAAGCGCTACGTAACGTCAATCCTTAGTTATGCGAGCTCCTGCAATGGTACCAACGCTTTGTTAGAATTCCTTCTTTTCCCCTTGCATCGAAATTGTAATTACATCCATGAAAACGACGCGAAAGCACTTCATCAAGCCCAGAGGCAAAAGATCCAAGAAAACCATACAGCGGTCCGGTCCCGTCGAAGGGACTCTTATAGAGAGCTCACTCGCCGAGACGCAGCCCGCTGCATCTAGGACTTGTTCCAACAGAAGTCGTTCCATTAGTTGGATCGATTCTCGTATCTTCCGTCCAAATCGAATTGAATCGATGCCGCAAGGCGTTATCGTTTACCAAGCTTAGCGATCGAGTCAGATGGCCATCTAAGTTCCCGGCCGATCTGACTCGGCGCTAGCATATTATGAAGTTCCGTCGCCTATCGAAAGCGGGACACTATAAAGCGGGTCATGGGTGCTGAAAGCCTTACAAAGTCTGACACAAACCTTTTGTAATATCCTGCTAATCCCAAGAAACTCCGCACATCTGCTACGGTCTTGGGTACTGGCCAACTTTCTACTGCTTCTATCTTCTTGGGATCTACTGCTACTCCAGCTCCTGATATGATGTGACCCAAAAATGAAATGTGATCCGACCAAAACTCATACTTGCTGAGCTTGGCATACAACTGGTTCTCTCTCAGAACCTGTAACACTTTCCTGAGGTGGTCTTCATGCTCCTCTTCACTAGCAGAGTATACGAGAATGTCGTCGAGAAACACAACGACAAACTGGTCTAAGTATGGCATAAAGATGCGATTCATCAAATCCATGAATATTGCTGGAGCATTGGTCAAACCAAACGGCATTACTAAGAATTCATAATGCCCATACTTCGACCTGAATACTGTCTTGGGAATATCTTCCTTCCGAACCCTCACCTGATGGTACCCTGAACGAAGATCTATCTTGGAGAAAACTCTAGCGTTTCTCAACTGATCAAATAAGTCGTCGATCCTGGGTAATGGGTACTTGTTCTTCACTGTTGTCGCGTTAAGCTTTCTGTAGTCAATGCACAATCTAGATGACCCATCCTTCTTTCCCACAAGTACCACTGATGCTGCCCAGGGTGACACGCTAGCTTGTATAAACTTCTTCTCCTTCAGTTCCTCTATATGCTGATATACCTTGGCCTGCTCTGAATCCGCCATTCTGTAAACTCAATCTGATATCGGTTTAGTTCCTGGTGCCAATTCTATACTGAACTTAATATCTCTAACTGGTGGTAGACCTGGAAGTTCTTCAGGAAATACGTCTAGAAACTCTTCAACTACCTTCGAAATCTGAACTTCTTCCATTGCCGTTACTACTCCCTGCTCTTGTTGAGTTGCCCCTGATCTGACTAAGGTGAACTGCTTCATGCCTGGAATATCAAAAGATACACTCCCTCTACGATAATCTATTGCCGCATGACCGTCTTTCAGCCAGTCCATGCCTAAGATAACGTCAAAATTTTCAACAGAAAATTCTATCAACCGGGCGGGTAAAGAATGCCCGCAAACTACAACGCTACATGCTAAAATAACTCTACTAACTCCTACGAGCCCATTACCAGTGAGTATATTCAACCTCCATGGCAATGCCTCGAACTCCATTCCTAGTCGTGCCGCAAATTGTGCAGATATAAATGAATGGGATGCTCCCGAATCAAACAATGCTACTGCGGGATATGAGGCGACGAGAATGTTACCTGCCACAACATCTCCCGATGCCAATGCCTCCTCCAAGGACAGAGTGAATTCTTGCCCTCGACCTCCTTGCTAGTTTCCCTGCTGCGGCCTAGCCTGATGCTGTTGCTGGCCCCTTTCTTGATGATGCTGGGGTGGTCTATGCTGGTGTTGCTGCATCGACGGCCCCTGCTGCCAAAATATCTGAGCCTGCGGCATTAACGGACGCTGTGCCAACGGCCTTACTGTCATCGCTGGTCCTCGATACTGGCCTGCCCCTGGTGCTGGCAGAGCAGGAAACTGTTGCCCTGGTCCTCTTGACCTCGAATTCATGGGACATGTGGTAACCCGATGGTCTGGATTTCCACATATCAGACACAGTCCATTCAATGTCCGACACACATCTCTAGTGTGCCCCATCTTCCCACAATAAGTGCAGCCCACCGGGGGTTGCTGGTTCTTCCTCTGTTGCTGTTGCTGCTGCCTGGGTGGTGGTGCTGGTCCTTGTATCGCCACATCGTGGATACGAATGCCAGTGGATGGTGCTGTTGTTCGGGGCGCTGCTCCTCCTCCTCCTTCAATCTGACTGTGGGATCTCTTCTGACCCCCAGTCCTTATCGCAAGCCTCTGAATGGTGATCTCATGCCTTCGAGTTGCGTCAATAATTCGTCAAAAGTTTGGTAATTGTGCCCCTCTATCAATTGTAAGAGTTCAAGATGAAACCCTTGCTGAAACCTCATGGCCCTCTGGCTCTCTGTTGCTACCATCTCTGGGGCGAATCTACTCAATCTGCAGAACTCCGCTGCATAAGCATCTACAGTCTTGCCGGCCTGCCTGAGGTTGATAAACTTTTGTTGTAGCTCAAACTGCGCCACAACCCCATAGTACTTGGTCTTGAATCTTGCAGTGAAATCGTCCCAAGCCACAGGACGTCTGATGCCTACTTCCTCTGATTCCCACCAATCACGTGCGAGATCCTGAAGTAACAACTTCACTAGATCCACACGTTCTTCTGCCGGTACCTTAGCTGCTGTCAGAATAGCCTCAATATCCTTAAGCCATGCATCTGCTGAGATGGCATCCTCCGTGTCCTCGAAACGGCGGGGGTTGTACTTGCAAAACCTGGCTGATGCTCCTGAATCAGTCCTCAATCCTCTTTCCAAAGCCGTCTGCAATCATTGGTTGAGCAACACATTCTGCTCTTGTAGCTGAGTGTGCATGCGCTGCTGGGCCAACATCTGATGTTGCTGAGTAGCCATCATTCCTCTCATCCAGAAGGGCTGGTGTGTCCACTTGGGTAGGTGGAACTGTTGGTGGTGGTGAAACATCCGGATACTGCGATCCAGCTGCTGCTTCTACTATCACTTCTTCTTGGATAGCCTCCTGAGGTGAGACTGGCCCTTGTTGCTGACCAACCTGGTCATGTTGCCCATGTTGCCCCTGTTGTTGCTGCCCAGCTCTGATCGATGCAGACGAAGTGCCCCTAAGAAAAGGGACAAGAGAACAATCAAACAACCGGACATGAAGGATCAATGAAGTCAAAGGATACCGGAATGTCAAGCAAGGGTTGAGAACAACGAATCATGAGATCAAGGGGGGACACGTGTGATTGAGACATCCTATAAATCAAAATACCCCACAAGTCTGAAATCAGACCTGCATGGGCCACTACTAAAACCTTGTCACGCCCCAGAACCAGAATACTGGAGAGCGGAGGAATGACTCAGCCAGCTACGTATTACGGGTAGATGAATACCGTATAATACGATCAATGCTGTCTAACCAGACGAGGGGGTGCATACTACATGAAAGTCTTACTATGGTCACTTCACATCTATTGTCTCAATCATTCAAACAAGAAGCAAAAATAGAGAACATGTAAGATAAAGCAGTAAGGCGTTCCAAACGCTTAGTCAAAATGTTCTTGAGATCTGGCTTTACAAAACATAGCCAGATGGTATAGTAACATATGCACAATTGTTATCAGCTGCAGTCTGACTTAATTACAATTATGTAAAAGTAAGTGCAAGACAATCCGACTAACATGTCGGTGCCAAACGGCTAAGTTTAAAGTAAATAACAAAACGAGTGGTGGAGTAAGGAACCCACTCGAGTCCTCCTGCGATCATTCCTCTAGTATTGACCATCTTGGAGGTGGAAGTAAGTTGAGTCCTCGGAAACCGGCTCTAAATCTGGCCATGCAAAACCAGAGAGGTTAGACCTCTAATAGCAAGTACCACAAGGAAGCACGATATGAAGGATTAAACCAGTAAGTAAGAGAATATAATAATAGATCTCTGCTTTCCACTAGGATTCACATAACATCACGACACTTCGAACCAACCTCCCAACCAAACAAGGACAGAAGTTGGCCAGTCATGTCCTAACATTCTGATTATCTCAGTTAGACAACAGAGTAGGTACAGTACACAAACAAATCATCTTGAACGGCCAATCAACTCCTACGGCTTGCTATTGTGAGTCCCAAGTTATCCTGGAATTATGCAAGTAGGGATTCCTCAGTTCTTACTATGTACGAGCAAGGCTAGTCTATCCAGTCAATCAATTGCGTCAATCATGAATTAGACGAGTCTCAGCGGGACGCCCGTCATCAATATACAATATACAATAATAATATAAGCAGATACCGCTCCCTGCCCGTGTGGCAGGTTTACAGTATCTGTGGGAACCAGCCGGCCTGTCGGGCACTACTAGTCCTAAGAGGGCTGCCATGCAAGAACTCGGGGATCCATTCTCTCCATGCCATCATTATTTTATTTAACTTAATAGTCCCTACGTTGAGTGAAATCCCATGCCGTGGATCATGGTCATTCAAATGAGTACTTTCGTACGGGGTACGATATGCGCAACTCTACAATGATACCCGTGCGGCTAGGTTGTAGGTCTTACATAGCGTAATGCAACAATCAAATCTAACCACGGAGTAATCATGCCTTGACCATAAAGTACACATGTTGCTTTTGTAGAAAAATAATTAAATAAATAAATAAATAGATTAAAGCCTGCATGTGCCTGTACGTCAATATTCGGGA
The DNA here is from genome assembly GCA_029216955.1 of Iris pallida. Taxonomy (NCBI): domain Eukaryota; kingdom Viridiplantae; phylum Streptophyta; class Magnoliopsida; order Asparagales; family Iridaceae; genus Iris; species Iris pallida. The sequence continues at coordinate 2,534,320 of JANAVB010004599.1, read as the reverse complement.
TCAGTCAGTCGATTACAATAGTTCATTACATGAACGTGTCTCATTCATTCAATTCAATAAGACGACTAGCCAGTCTCTTAGTTCCAACTAGGAACGCATGATCAATTTAGTCAAGATAACCATTATTATCAATGGTGACAAGGCATGAAAGTCAATTAGTATTAATTGGGGTCGAGTCTATAACTCTCAAGGTTAAGTTCCAGTCTTACTGGGTATCCATAAACCAATCAAGACACAAGGCATGCACGTTTTACACAACCATATGTTTTAAAAATATTAACATGCTAAGATTATCGAGTTCATGCAAAAAAGCATAAGGATATAATAGGAGAACTATCATGCCACCATTGAATGAATAAATTATAGAACAAATAGAAACACCCAGGTCAGGAAGTCACGCCAACAAGTCTATGCTAAGGCCAACAAGTCACGCCAACAAGTCTATGCTAAGGCCAGCAAGTCACGCCAAGTCTAGTAGGTAGGAGTGAGCGTGAAAAGTGGTTCACGTTGGCACGCACAGCGTGATCGTGAAGGGAAATTCACGCACTCATAACGTGAGCGTGAAAAGTAACTCACGCACGCACAGCGTGAGCGTGGAAAGTGAGCGTGGAAAATGATAAGAAATCCACGCACGCACGCAAAGACGTGTGCGTAACTAAAATGTCACGCTGACACGCAAGAACGTGTGCGTGACTAAAAATTCACGCACGCACGTAAGAACGTGTGCGTGACTAAAAATTCACGCACTCATGTAAGAACGTGAGCGTGACTCAAAATTCATGCAGACACGTAAAGACGTGTGTGTGACTGAAAATTCACGCAGACACGTAAGAACGTGAGCGTGACTCAAAATTCACGCAGACACGTAAAGACGTATGCGTGACTGAAAATTCACGCAGACACGTAAAGACGTGTGCGTGACTGAAAATTCACGCAGATACGTAAGAACGTGTGCGTGACTGAACCTTCGTTCCAAGCCAGAAATGAAGTTCCTATGGTTCAGAACCCATGGGCAACCGAGAACACACGCCAGGTTGGGAGATCAAAACCCATGAACAACCGAGAATACAACAACTTAGATCTAGAAGAAACAAGCCAAAGAAATTAAAAATGCTAAGTACTAAACTCTCTCAGGATCATGAGAAGAAGACAAATGAACCATAAAAATGGTTCTCCAAGTGGGAAGCAAGAAGCAAGATGTACTTGTCTGCTGTTGGTTGGTGGAAGAGAGTGGTAAGGAAGAAGAAGAAGTAACGGAGAAGGAGAGTTATGAGGAGAGAGAAGGAGATGGGGGCTTTAAATAGGAAGGGTTGTGGTAGGTGGGGTTCGGTTCATGTGAACCACCATGAACCCGAAAAAACCCTCCTAGGCCGAACCTAAAACAAGACTAAAGCAGAGAAGTTAAAAGCAGGAAATAAAATGCAGAAATAAAATACAGGCATAAAATTGCAGGAAATAAAATACAGATAATTAATTAACATGAAATTAAAAGAATTTAAATACAGGATAATACATGATAAATACTAAATAAATATATATGAGTTGTACATGTATAAAAATACGCATTCCGGGAACGGGAAGTGACAGGAATATTTAGTAATAGGGTATCATATAATAGTTGAAATTAGGATTTGGGTCTCCATAATGTCCGACGTTAGTATTTGGATATTAAATTTACTGTTCACTTGCATACGTGAACAGTGAAAACCTAAACACTAACGCCAAAATTTTGGAGACCCAAAACCTAATATCAACTATTATGTGAGGCCCTATTACTAAATAACCCAAAAATTAATGTTGTTATATGACAAGTTTAAGCAAGTATTAGGATTAGTGGCTGGTAAGGGACTATTTAGTTATCTATAATTAAATCTTTTCTATAAAAAAATATTAAATTAAATGATGTTGTAAGCAATATTAAAAAAAAAGTTAGAATATTTTTTGCAATTTTTAGTAAATGCATAATTTATAGTGAAATTAATTGTAGAATTGAAATAAATATATTTTTAGCAACAAATAATTTGCACGCTTCAAACCCGTTTGTATTCAAAGAATAGATGATTTGGTATCATTTTTATTTTTTGTTCATTATTTAAAAAATCTTTTACAAAAACATGTTCGGTAAGTTGTTTATCATGTTGTTTAAACAAAAAAATGTTTATTGTCGTAAGACAAAAACTCTAACACACGGAGATATGACGAAGTATATTATAAACTACGAGTGCATCTTACAAGCTATCCCAACCTCTCTTTATATAGGGAGAGATGTTGGGGGTTATGAAGAAATAAAGGGCCAAAGGTCATGTAGGTTACAAGGAGATAAAAGGTGAAAAGCCATATGAGTTACAATACTCCCCCTTGGCTCTCCAGAAATTCTGCTTGTAAACATCTCTGAGTTTCTTCGTCTGTCTGTAGCTTGCATCTTCAAGTTTGACCATCTACTTGTGCCTCGTCAAAACCTTGCCAAAGAAAACCCAGTGGGAAAAAAACTTTAGTCGAAGGACAAAAGAGTACACACAGGTCAGTGTGATGGGGGTAAACTTAACCATTGCAAAGGTGCCTCGTCAAAACCTTGTCAGAGAAAACCCAGTGGGAAAAACCGCTGATCGAAGGACAAAAGAGTACACGATAGTTTAGAAGTATACACTGGATACTCCCCCTGATCAAAATAGTCCTTAGTGAATAAAAGATTTGAAAATGTGTCTCGTTAAAAACCTTGCCAAGGAAAACCCAATGGAAAAAAACTTGGTCTAAGGGAAAAAGAGTACACAAGCATACATCAGGATGCTCCCCTTTTCACTCGCACTCGACAGGGCATGGGATATACGCACAACTGGGCGTTTGGAGGCGCTCGTTGGGGCGCTCCCCCTCACATGCACACAACAGGGTGCGGGAAACATGTTTCACTTAGGCTAGCTCTGAAAGCTTCCTAAGTCCAATCGTTCTGACATGTTTCTGGAACGAGTGTTTTGGCAGTGACTTGGTGAACAAGTCTGCACGATTATTCTCCGATCCAATGTGTTGCACTTCAATCTTCTGAAGCGCTTGTTGTTCATGTGTAAAGAACAACTTGGGCGATATGTGCTTGGTAGCATCCCCTTTGATGTAACCATGTTTCGCTTGATCAATAACAGCGGTATTGTCCTCATAGACGACAACAGGTTCATCTGGGTCATATGGAAGATCACATGTACTTTGAATATGGCCAATAACAGCTCGAAGCCATACACACTCTCTAGTTGCCTCATAAAGTACGAGTAGCTCAGAGTGGTTCGTTGAAGTAGCCACTAAGGTCTGTTTGCGAGACCTCCAAGAAATCACCGTGTTCCCAATGGTAAAGACATAACCAGATTGGGAATGCCCCTTGTGTGGATCAGATAAGTATCCCGCATCGGCGTAGCCAACAAGGGTCGCGTTGCTTCGAGTGCCAAGAGCGTTGGACTCACTCAAAACTGCGTAGGGATAGAACAAGCCCAAGTCCGTAGTACCCTTAAGGTAGCGAAAAATGTCTTTTATGCCATTCCAATGGCGGCGTGTTGGCGCGGTGCTGTGTCGAGCTAGACAATTCACAGCAAACGAGATGTCTGGTCTAGTACATTGGGCCAAGTACAATAAAGCGCCTATTGCACCCAGATAAGAGCACTCAGGACTCAATATCTCTTCGTCGTCCTCCTTTGGACGAAATGGGTCCTTAGTAATGTCTAGAGAGCGGACGATCATGGGAGTAGCGGACGGCTTAACGTCAAAATGACTAAAGCATCTCAATACCTTTTGGGTGTAGTTCGCTTGATGGACAAGAATTCCATCTTTACGGTGCTCGATCTGCAGGCCGAGGCAAAATCGTGTCTTTCCAAGATCCTTCATCTCGAATTCCCTCTTCAGGATATCAGCAGTTTCTGACAAGTCTTTTTCGGTTCCTATGAGATTCATGTCATCTATATAGACCGCGATGATTGCGTATCCTGAAGTAGATTTCTTTATGAACACGCATGGACAAAGTTCGTTATTAACGTATCCCAAACCGATCAAGTATTCGCTTAGGCGGTTATACCACATTCGCCCGGATTGTTTTAATCCATATAGCGAACGCCTCAGTCTAATCGAAACGCATTCCGTGGTCGGGAACTACTTGATTCAGGCATCTTTAGTCCTTCAGGGACTCTCATGTATATCTCTGTGTCCAGATCCCCGTAGAGATAGGCTGTGACCACATCCATGAGCTGTATATTCAGTTTTTCGGAAACTACTAAACTGATTAAGTAGCGGAACGTTATGACGTCCATTACGGGAGAATACGTCTCCTCGTAATCAATTCCAGGGCGTTGTGAGAAGCCTTGCGCCACAAGGCGAGCCTTGTATCGCACAATCTTATTTCTCTTATTACGCTTCCTTAGGAAAATCTATTTGTGACCAACTGGTTTAACATTGGGTGGTGTTGGAGCAACAGGTCCAAACATGCTTCTTTTCGCTAAGGAGTCTAGTTCAGCCTGGATTGCTTGTTTCCATTGTGACCAGTCCGTTCGTCGTTGACACTCGGCAACACTACGAGGTTCCATGTCATCATTGTTCATAATGTCAGTGGCCACTGAGTATATGAACACATCATCGATGACAGTGTTATTTCGTTTCAAAATATCGTCTAAGCTAGCATACTCGACGGATATTTCGAGGTTATCGGCATGATTAGGAATAGGCATTTCATCTGGAACGCGCTCTTTTAATACATCGCCGTGATCCTTAATGATCTCATGTGACAAAACGCTTTTAACAAGATTTCTCCGCTTTCGGGGCAGAACATCTTTGGAACCAACCGGTCTTCCCTTCTTCTTGGGAACAGCGGCGAACTGGACGGCCGATGGCAGCGTCCTTTGCTCGACGGGTTCGACCGGAGCAACATATTTCACAGGAACATGGCGTCTCTCAGGGACGTCTATCCTTGCAGGCACATTTGCAGCAGGTATAATTGATCTCGTGACTTTTGCTAGGTCGCTAAATGCGTCTGGCATTTGATTTGTAATATCTTGCAGACCTAGAATCCTCTGTACTTCCTTATCACTATGTGCAGAGGGGGGATCATGATGAGCAAAAGCGGGCACATGCCACGCTAATTCACGTCGTTTCTCATCAACGTTAGCATGCATTTCTCCCCCTAACGACGGAAAGATTGTCTTATCAAAGTCACAATCCGCGTGTCTTGCAGTAAAGAGATCGCCTGTCAAGGGCTCTAAATAGCGAATGATGGACGGGGAGTTATAACCGACATATATTCCCCGTCGCTTCTGAGGTCCAAATTTTGAACGCCTTATCGGCTCAATTGGAACATTGACTAGGCACCCAAACACGCATAAATGTGAGATGTCAGGCTCACATCCAGTAACGAGCTAGTACGCGGAAAGTGGTTGGGTGGCCATGGGCCTCAGACGGACCAAATTTACAGCGTTCAAAATTGCATAGCCCCATGCAGATAGTGGAAGTTTGGTGCGCATAACCAAGGTCCGCGCTATCACTTGCAGTCGCTTTATAAAAGCTTCCGCTAGGCCATTTTGAGTATGAACATACGCAACAGGATGTTCAAGATGTATTCCCAAAGTCATGCAATAGTCATCGAAAGTCTTCGATGTAAACTCCGCGGCATTATCAAGTCTAATAGACTTTATCGGATAATCCGGATGGTGAGCCCTTAGCTTAATGATCTGGGCAAAGATTTTAGGAAACGTTGCGTTTCGGGTGGACAACAACACTACGTGTGACCATCTAGTCGATGCATCAACCAAAACCATAAAGTATTTAAATGGTCCGTATGTTGGTTGGATTGGTCCACAAATATCTCTATAAATTCTCTCAAGGAATTGAGAAACTAATCTCGTAGGTTTCACATGGAGTGGCTTGAGATTCGTCTTCCCAATCGAGCAAGCTTGGCATAGGCTTTTCGGATTTATAACAAAATTCTTTCCTCCAAGAGGATGCCCATGTGATGCATTCATAGTGCGAAGCATCGTATTTTGACCCGGATGACCCAGCCGGTCATGCCATAGCATAAAAGTTATCTCATCAACTGGCGCTCGGCGAATGATGAGATTACTCTCGATGTGTTGTATCGTAGTGAGATACAAACCACTTGAAAGACTTTTCAACTTTTCCATGATACGCTTTTGGCCGTACTGAGTGGAGGTAATGAAAAGATACTCGAAGCCATATTCTCGAGCAGTTTCAACATAAAATTCGTTTTCTCGAATATCCTTAAAACTCAGTAAGGTACGACTGGACCTTGGAGAATATAAGGCCTCTGATACTTCAACGGGAGTACCATTGGACAACGAAAAACGGGCTTTACCAAAACCTTGAACAAGGGTTGAGGGTCCCGAAATGGTTGTCACTGAGGTTACTTTAGGCGTATAGGAGATAAAGTATGATTTATCTCTCAAGATAGTGTGAGTCGTTCCACTATCAACCAGACAATCCACTGCCCCATGGTCCATGCCTATAAGTAAAGAAAATTAAAGTTTGTCACACGTTTGAGAAAAGTGCTTGAAATATAACTTTAATTTATCGAGAAAACAGAAAATACAAACCACCAAAAGTTTCATGACTTAAATCAAATATAGAGAGAAAATGGAGATTCATTCTTCCATTTCTGCTATAAAATCGGAGGTCTCAAGATTTAGATTTTCGCACTCGTTGACCAGATTTGCTTCGGCCCGACGTCCCTTGTGATAGTTATCAACTTCTTGGGGGGTCGCCCTGCAAGTTCGTTGCATATGACCATAAGCACCATATTTGTAGCAGAGAGTAGGCGCTTGGCCTTCCACTCTCGCTTTGGGACGACTAGCCCGTTGGTTCTTACCGTGAGACTGCCTAGGAGTCAAAGGTCCTTGGTTCTTATTAGAACCTCGCTTTGGGTGGCGAGACTTAAACTCGCTTCTGTTCCTTGGCTGGGACGACTGGCCCATGTCTCGTTTCCACCATGGATTTGGTCCACGGAGAGCGTTTGCATCAGGCATTGGAATTGCCTTTGTTCCCTCAGGACGAGAATTGTTGTTTCTCATTAAAATAAGACTGTTCTTCTCGTCTAGTAAAAGCTGGGTGATGAGCTCGAAAAACTTGGTGAACTTAGACTGACGGTATTGCTTCTGGAGCAAGTTGTCAGTGGAAGGAAATGTGGTGTATGTTTTCTCCAAAAGATCACTGTCGGTTAATATCTCACCGCAGTATTGGAGAAGTGATCGAATCCTGCAGACTTCATTGTTGTAATCAGTTACACTTTTGAAGTCTTGGAAGCGCAGGTTCAACCAGTCATGGCGTGCTTCAGGTAGCCATATGGTCTTCTGGTGGTCGAAGCGCTCTTTCAGAGAGTCCCATAGCGTCTTCGGCGAGAAAATTTCAATGAACTCCGCCTTCATGGCGTCAGATAAATGCCTGCGGAATAGAATCATCGCTTTGGCGTTCATTGAGCGAGTGACTTCCACTTCACGCTCTTCCTCGTTATAGATGACGTCCAAGAGGCCCTGTGCATCTAGATGGTTCTGGATGTCTTGCGTCCAGTCCAAGTAGTTCTTGCCAGAGGCTTCAAGGATGGAAAAATCAATCTTGATCGACATTTTTCTACAACAGGAGAAAAATCTTGATCAGTCATCATATAAAACGACAGGTTTATATGGATTTGGTTTGCATAAGTAACAACAAACAATTGTAGATAAAACAATGGTTTTGAAGAAAAAAATTTGTTAAAAAAAATTTCTTATATCGATCGACGGGCCGATATAGAGAGTTCAATTAGTTTCTTGTAAAAATGCATAATTATAAATACAATTTGAGCAAAAAAAATATTCGGTCAACCCCTTTCAGTAGCTCTACGTGAATATGACCAGACGGAAAAATGAGGGAGGAGGGTCACCGAGGACCTCTTAAGAACCAAGCCCCAAGTTCTTTCTGACATCATACCCAAATAGGTGAGCCTATTCGGAGAGACTTCGTAATTTTTTTTTCAAATGTAAGAATAAATAAGATTTTTTCAAGAAATTCACACTATTTGCGGACAGTGCAAAATAGGTGACAATTTAGTGCATGCTCAAAATGAGCGTTGCCTTTGAAAAATTATTAGCCAAAAAAATTATTTTGGAAGGCCCAAATTTGGCAGTGCCAGAATTTATTTATGTAGCCAAGACAATTTTTCAATTTCCACGCCATTACGCTAAAAAAATGTACAACATAAGTAGGCAACAACACACAAAAGAATTGGTGCCTAAGCAAGCGGCACCAAAAAAATGTCAACTATTTTTCCGACGTCTAATGAAGCGACGCAAAAAAAATAGCGAGAAAAAAAATACAATTTTTTACTACCCATCTGTTACAATAATTCACTGAGTAACATAAAGAAAAAAAATGCTATTGAGGTGCTTGTCGGGGCGCAGATGGCATTGTGGCGCTCGTCGGGGCGCTCGTCGGGGCGCTCCAAATCCATCATTACCAAAAAAAATAAAGTTGGCATCGAAATTTTCTTTTTCAACATGAAAATTTGCTATCAAAAATTTATTTCCTCAGAAATTAACTAACAAATATGTGTGTTTTTTTAAAAAAAAAAACTAGTATGCTAAAGGCTAGATTATAGCAAAGTTAAAAATCATAAGCAAAATTTATTTTCTGAAGTTCTTTTGCTGCATACTGAAAATGAAATAGATAACTTCTTTTAAGAAAAAAAATGGAAACATGTTAGTCAAAACTGATATGAATATTCATATTCATGATGAGTTTGCTAAACTTCGATGAATTCAATTTACAGCATCCCCTATAGTAACAATGCACAAGAAAAAGGAAATAAAACTTACTTGATTCTCAAACATAACTACATTGAATAATTTTCCATCATCCTCATCACTTTCTAAAATGGTGGTTTCATCGCCAAAGCTATTATCGTGCATAGGACTATTAAGCATACTCCCATGCTGACCAATATACTCAGGAAACCATCCGCATTTCATGTTGTAGTGTCCAATCTTTTTCCAAAAACATTTAAATTTGAAGAGATTTAAGAACCTTTGTCACAATTTCACGAGGATGAGAAAGGGACTATAGACCAACAACAGTCACAGCAAAGCTAAAAATTGATGCAAATATTTCTTAGAAAATATTCTTAAAAAGAAATTAAGGGTTACCGTCGTTGTACGGAAATCGCGGAATCGGATAGGACCCACGCGGATACGCGGGATCGGCGACGAGCGACGGGTTGCGCGCGGGACAACGGTCGGCGTACGGCGAGGCGAGCGGTACGTCGGGACTCCGGCGTTGCACGAGCAAAGTGCTGATAACGTGTCGTAAAACAAAAACTCTAACACACGGAGATATGACGAAGTATATTATAAACTACGAGTGCATCTTACAAGCTATCCCAACCTCTCTTTATATAGGGAGAGATGTTGGGGGTTATGAAGAAATGAAGGGCCAAAGGTCATGTAGGTTACAAGGAGATGAAAGGTGAAAAGCCATATGAGTTACAACATTTATCATATTTTTATAAACAAAAATAGAAGGAAATTTTTTGAATGTAGTGGTATGTTTGCTTTACCAAAAATAAATAAATTTTGTTCTTTTGTTGCTTATCAAATATATGTAGCATTCAGACCGAATGACTCTATGAAATTACGTCGATACTTTCACATATTACGGGTAACGTAGGAGACATTTTTTTTCCGGGGGATCTTTATAATTTCCACTGCTTAGCTTTCAATTCGCCTCTGACCATCAAATTAAATGTGAATAACCCGTCCTCCTCTCTTTTGTCTAAGTCACTTCGTTTCTTTTTGTCCAAGTCACTTCTCTTTTTGTCCAAATCACTTTCCTTTTTCTTTGTGAGTATCGGAAATATCCCGATGAACCAAATCTTCATTGAACCTTAATTTTCTATTAGAAGGAGCTCGTACATATTCGACAGTACCGTCCGTGAATACTCCGCCAGTTTGAAAAGTTCTTAATGTTAGTTGAGTCCCCGGTTCCCCAATTGACTGACCTGCAATAATACCCACGGCTTCTCCCAATTCGACCAGGTCGCGACGAGTGGGGCTCCGACCATAACATAATTGACAAATCCAAAATATATTCTTGCAAGTAAAGGGGGGTTCGAATATATATTGGCAAATTAATTTGACTTGTGAGGTACAACAATTATTAGGAAATAATCGAGTTAGAACTGTAGCTATGAGTGCTACAGATGGTCTGACTAGAGGAATGGAAGTGATTGACACGGGAGCTCCTCTAAGTGTTCCAGTAGGCGGAGCTACTCTCAGACGAATTTTCAATGTTCTTGGAGACATCTCTTGTAACTTCTTTGGCATTTTCCCGTTTTTATTTTTATAAACAAGTAACGATTAGATAATGTAAAACATATTTATTGTTAATAAAAAAAATTTAAAAAATTTGAAAAATAAAAATTTTACAAATAAATGAAAGTCATACTAAACATATAGAAGAAAAAAATCCTCAATGCTAATAAACACAAGGTGGACACTTTTAAAGATAATACACAACATATGATTTAAATATTGAACTTGCAACGGTAGTTGGAAATAGTATTTCTGCACGCTCTCATTGCTAATAAACACAAGTTTGTCACTTTTCTCTCTGCTCGTCTTCTAGAAAATAAAAGTAAAATAAAATAAAATAAAAAATTAGTAGATTGCGATAAAACAATTATGTCTACATCAGCGTGCACTCAAACAATTAATTTCCAAGTTGATTGACTAACAGTAGAATATTGTCGACATCTCTATTTAGCACGTTACAAGTGTTTAGTTGCACATGGTTCATGAATTAGCCTTCAGCAAAATATTGAATGAATTCATGACGGACGGCTGCTATTCTAGAAGCTCTAGTCCTACCTAGCTCTGACTATCGAATTTTATTTATTTTTGTATATAAAATTTATGGAAGTTCTCCTAGAAATTAATGATGGATATGTGACATTCTAACATAAATAAACGATAATTTAAAATTATATTATTTTGCTTTGTATTGTCTTCTCAATATTTTTGTATTGGAAATAATTTTTTAAACTCATTGCCATTTGTGAATATAATTTTGTCACATATACAAGATGTTGTCTTGTGTTCCATGCCACCTAAGATTTAGGCAAATTATAAGGGCACAGCTCTTTTTACTCGGGGCTGTCCAAGTGACTGTTTCCCATTATTTACAAGTTTGCCACTGAAAAAATTACTCAGGGCTATCCAAGTTATAGGTATAAAAGTTAACTCTTTTTTTTTTTTCCTTCTCTTCCTCACTCTCCATTCTCTCTCTCTCTTTCTTCTCCAAACCCTAGGTCTGGTCCCCACACTTTTTCCAACCCCACATTTCTCCAAACCCTAGAAGATTCTCCAAGGAAGATTCCTAGAATATTCGGTACGATGACGTCAGCTAAACGACAAAATTTCTGAGTTTTTTTTTTTTTTAGTAATCTTATATTTTGTCCCAATGTAGAAATTATGGAAGAAAGTGGATCACGTCTATCAATCGAGGAACCCGGATCTTCCGAACAACACGACAAAACACCCGAAGAACTCTCGGTAAATTTCCGACCGACTGCTACGCATTCGAGTGTACAAGAGGACTGCCAGACTTTCTGGCAGTCCATAGAACAGAAAGGACTGCCATATTACGTGGCAGTCTATTTGTACAACTAGTGTAAAATAGGACTGCCGCAAAACATGGCAGTCCAAGAAGTAACGAGGACTGCCAGATTATGCGGCAGTCTATATGTAGTAATGCTGTACAGTTGGACTGCCAGACATTCCGACAGTCCATAAAACACGTAGGACTGCCACATAACTCAGCAGTCAGTGTGTAGAAATAGTGTTAAGTAGGACTGCCAGACTTTCTGGCAGTCTTTTAAACACGTAGGACTGCCACAAAAATTGGCAGTCTTTGTTAAGAAGCAGTGTAAAACAGGACTGCCAGACTTTCTGGCAGTCTATAAAACGCGATGGACTGCCAGAATGTCTGGCAGTCCTGTTGTACAGTCCTGAAGGAAGGGCAATTTTCCTTGAAATAGTGAGTTTTTTCAAAGTGCCCGGTACAGTTTGCACGTAGCTAAACTGTCGAAGCACTCTGTCTGGCATATGAGGCTCCTCAATTTCTTGATAGGATATCAGACCTTGAAATAGTGAAACTCCTTGCAACGAACGAGAACTATTTCGAAGATCCTTATAAGGATGCCAAATAATCTACATCATAGTATATGTAATCAAGACCAAAGAAGTTACTATTTTACACTATAATGAAATCCTAAGTAAATAAAAATGTAAGTTAGCATTGTCTCACCTCCTTTTCGTTCATATCTTCAAGTGCGATACGCAGGGAAGCTAAAGTATGCGGGTGTCTGCTATCCATCTTAACTGGATTCCACTTGCACATCCTAGGTAGCTGCTCATCATAGTCTTTGTTAACAGTGGCCCTCTTTAGCGTCGGGAAATTTTCGTATATCCATGCCTGTACATGAAATGTAGATGACACAGATATTAATCGACCTAACTTTATTTAAACTATAAACAAAGTACGATTTACTTGACTCACATGGAGCAGAGTTTGACAACCAGCTATAGTCTTTGATCCGACTCTAGATGCAGCGCCAAGTTCGCGGTAGAGATAAGCTAGTATACCGCTTCTAAATGATATTTGATCCACAGTGCCTAAGTTCATAAAATTGTTAACATATTTGGCGTGAATCGAGGTTCCGGACTTGTCCGGAATGCAGACGGCTCCCAAGATGAAATACATGTATGTCCGGGCCACTGCATCGTCGTTGGCGTCGTCCTCATTGTCATTTTCATCGTCTTCATCGTCATCATCATCAATGTGTGCATTCCTAAGAAAACTCAAAGGAACTCCGTACAACTTCTTAAACTCGGGAAGTCTAACAAAATTTCCTGCCTCAATACCGAGTGCAGTGGAGACCAATTCCACCATCTCGTCATACAGCTCAAAGTCACCCGTATCATAATTCATGAGCATTGGACCACCATCAACTCTAAGTCCCAAAATGTGGTGGACGTCGTCGAGAGTGATCGTCAACTCCCCGGAAGAGAAATGGAAACTGTTTATTTCGGGATGCCACCGCTCCATAAACGCAGAGATCAGTGCGTGATCCAAGATCATGTACGAGTGTTTCGCAATATGCTGCAACCCAGTGGGGATGATTTTGGCCTTCACACCTTCTTTCAAATTATCAAAATTCCATGTACTGCACATCTTAGCGTGGTTAATGACCCGCAAGATACGCGAACTTTTCTGAAAATAAAACAATATAAACAAACTATAAATATAAAATGTAACTACTATTTTACAAAAAAAATGTAAATATCTAAGGTAGTGAACTTGCCGGATCCTTCCAAATTTGGTAAGATATGTGGTTAGGCAGGGACGTCAATAGTGAGCAACCGATTGGCCTCACTTCCGGATCAGCTCTATCAGAAGCGGCGTTCGCGTCAGAAGGTCCGGAACCATCGTCCCCCCCTCTATGAACAATGAGAACAATGGGCAAATCCTCATCGGAGGAGGGAGAATCAGGACGAGTCTTCTGTTGCTTCGATTTACTTGCAACATGTTTGGTTCGACGTGGTGCAGTCTGAGAGGGTGCCGCCGGTTCACTTATCGTTATTGGTTTTTCGCGAACCCGCTCAGCTTCACGTGCCTTCCGCTCCGATGCGGTAGGTCGTTTTCTTCCACCCTCGACGTCAACGTCCTTCGACTTCGGAGTCGGGTCGTGACTACGAATATTTAATATCAATCGATTAATACTTAGAAAACATCAAACAAGACTGCCAATTCAGAACTGTCGCTATTTCTGGCAGTCCTATGTACTGTTAGGACTGCCAGTAAGAGAGGCAGTCCACGTGTACAACAAGTATTACAAAGGACTGCCGGACTTTGTGGCAGTCCAATACGCATAAAGGACTGCCACAAAGTTCGGCAGTCCTGTGTAATACTTGCTGTACACGTGGACTGCCTCTCTTTCTGGCAGTCCTATGTACTGTTAGGACTGCCAGAGAGAGGGGCAGTCAACTTGTACAGCAAGTATTACAAAGGACTGCCGAACTTTGTGGCAGTCCTTTATGCGTATAGGACTGCCACAAAGTGCGGCAGTCCTTTGTAATACTTGCTGAACAAGTCGACTGTCCCTCTCTCTGGCAGTCCTAAAAGTACATAGGACTGCCAGAAACATGGGCAGTCGTCGTCGAGTCGAGAGGAACCGACTTGGGTTGTTCGAACTAAATTAATAGGATTTTGGGGGGGAATTGACAACGTATTAGGTTTGTTACCTTGATTGAGAGGAACGTTTGCGTGCCATCGTAGAGAGAGATGTTGAAAAATGGTGAAGACGAAGGAAATGACGGAGATGAGGATCGAAACCCTAACCGTCACAACTGCGTAAAAGAAATGGAGAGAGAGGAGTGGGAAATCGTGGAGAAGAAGAAGAAGAGGAGGAGGGAAAATAGGGTTTGTGAAGAGAGAGGGAGAAAATTTCAAATGCTTACAGGAGAGAGGGTTTGGGGGGGCCTGTGGGGTTTGGACAGCCCCCGAGTGAAAACGTTGGACAGTCCGAGTAAAAGTTCCTCAAATCCTGGCTAGTCCTAATCCTGGATAGTCCCGAATAAAAAAGACTGTGCCTTTATAATTTGCCAAGATTTACAACACAAAATAAGACAATAGGGTTGGAGATGCTCTAAGTTGGAATATGAGCTAGAATGTGAATTTATGTAAAAAAAAAATTAGCATGAGAGTCCATATGTTTATTCATGGGAGTGTCACCCGTTGGGTACATCAAAGAATCCGTGAAGATGAACACACGTTACTTGTCGATTCCGAAAAAAGGACACATAAGAGAAAAAAAAGAAAAAAAAAAAAAACATATGCTGAGAGTGTAATGGAGTCGGTGGGGGCCAGTGTGAGCCCACAACTGCCCCGATCGATGCACGAAGTCCGCACCGAAGTTATGACAAAAGTGGAACAATGCGTCAGGTTTATGCTGACTAATGGTCTGTGGTTGTGGATTCTCGTGTGGTGCCTGGCTGCCACTCGTGGGGGTCTGGCTAGCTCGAGTGTCGAGACCACAGCAGCTGCTAGTGCTGGGGACAGCGTGCGTATATATTTGACCAATTATTTTCGGTCTGCATCAATTTTGAGAATGTACCATCTCTCTTTTGGCAGAATCAACACTGGCATATATATATATATATATATATATATATATATATATATATATATATATATATATATATATATATATTAAATTTTTATCTTTTGATTAGAAAGATATTTTAGTCAAATTTAACAAATAAGGACCTCTGCAATATACGACTTACTCGAAAAACTTTCTACCGTCTGTTGACCATTAGCTTTGACAGTTAATGATATTTAAAATAATAATAATAATAATAATAATAATAATAATAATACCTAAACTACCCTCCCTTTCCCACCAGCACCCCCCCCCCCCCCCCCCCTTTCTCCTCCTCCCCCTTAGGCCCCCTCCTCACTCCGGCCAGCCCCACCTCCTCCTCATCCCTGCCCCCCTCAGCCCCCTTCCCAGCCCCCCTCAGCCCCCCTTCCTCCTCCTCCCCCCCCCCCCTTCTCACTCCAGCCAACCCCCCTCCTCCCCGCCCCCTTCAGCTCCCCCTCCTAACTCCGACAAGCCCCCCTCCTCCCCGCCCCCCTCAACCCCCCCTCATCCTCCTCCCCGCGTCTCCTCCCCGCCCCCCTCCTCCTCCTCCCCGCACCACTGGAGAGAGAGGGGGGAGAGTGGATGAGGGATAACATGGTCATTACATATCCCACTTAACAGCAATTAACAGAAAGGGGACAAAATGAGCAGATTTTATACTTTTAGGAATTTTAAGAGCACGAGGTCTTTTAGTACAAAAAACGGGAATCTAACGAAGAATTGTTTGCACTTTACCATATATATATATATAGAGCACAGGGAGATCGACTAGGGTTTCCGCGTGGCCCGCCCCCGCGGCCGCCGGATCCCCTTGCCGGCGGGGTGCGGGCCTCGGCTAAGAAGGGCAGTCCCCCCCAGGCGGGGGGGGGGGGGGGGGGCGGGAGCAGGATCGGGAGGGTCGGGCGGACCCCCCGACGTCGGCGCGAGCGGCACCTCCCCCCCAGGCGGTGGGGGGGGGGGGGGCGGAAGCACAGGAGGGGGGTCGAGTGGACCCCCCTGGGTTGTCGACGACCCCCCCAGGCGGAGGCGGTGGAGGGGGGGCGGGCACTATGGAAGGCGGGTCGGACGACATCCGATCGGTGACGGGGGGGTCGGACTCGCTGCGGGGTGGCCCCATGGATCTGAACTTTGAATTCGGAGCAGGTTCAGGATCGCTGGAATCCAAACGGAGGGAGGTGGATGGATGACGGTTACGCGCCGTCGCGTAGCGAAGACCGGGAGGAAAACGGGAGGCGGACAAGGTCAGATTAGGGATCGCCATCATGCTAGCCATCAGAATGGGTTCGGGTCTCGGCCATCTGCCCGGGGTCCGGGGGTGTCTGCTGGGAGATCGGTGAGTTGGCGGCCAAAGGCGACTGCGACGGCAAAGGAGAAGAGTAAGGTGGTGGATCTGGATGTTCAGGGATCTAGGACTTCTCGCCCGGAGGTTTCTCCGAGGCCTCTTGGGACGACCACTCGGCTTGCTGGACGGTCCTGGGCTGAGATCTGCAAACCTGTGGGGCCGAAAACTCCCACATCGATGGAGTACGTTCCGCAGATCAAGGCAGGGAGGAGTTTTCGGGCCTCGTTTCCTGTGGACGAGATCCAGAAGGTGACAGCATACTGGAAGAATACCCTCGTCATGTATATCTTAGGCAACAAGCCTTTCTACGGACAGATTCGGGGTTATGCAGCGCGTGTCTGGTGTTACGTCCCGACTCGGAATCACCCGAATCATCATCCTCGCTAGGGCGTGATGCCGCACGAGCCTGGAGTTGCGCTCGTGCAAGGCAAGATGACAAGTTCTTAAATGGTTATCTTTGAGTTGAACGATAACAACGAAAGGCAAAACAGAGTATACGAAAATGATTCACTTTATTGATATTCAAAATCAGATTACAAAGGCTTTCGATAGCCCAACGGAATTTGCCAGATTGGCTACAACACTCAGGTTCTCTCTTGCCCACAAAGGATTTCGCCGTTCCATACATCATGCCTTCTATTTCTCGGCCGCATCAATCCTGTCGCGAGTCCGAGCGTCAAGCGATCGCACGCTTCAATATGCTTCAGCATTCCAAGCCTCAACGCGTTCAAGCAACGCTTCGCCGCGAGCAATCCATTCTCTGCACCCTGCATGAAGCTGGTGGGAGATCAGTACGTTCGTCCTCGCATGTACTGAAGCAAAGATCATCTTTCCAAATCGACATTTTAATATTTATGTTGAATCATGCAACTTAGCTTATGATCTTGCTATGTTCTCCTTAGGGTCAATTTTATGGCATATTCGAAAGCGTAAAGCATGGCAAGCATGTTATTCAATTTGCATAAGTAAACAGACAAGCAATCTCGTGTTTGATTCGTGGTGTAACTTACAATATCGATGCACCCGCCCTTGCAACCGACGTAAGGTGAATACGCCTATCCGTTTTTCCTGTCATGTTATAAGTGCCCTCTATTCAGAATCCGTCCATACAGGATATACGCATACCTTGCACTTCCAAACCCATCGCCCTTATCTATATGAAGGTCACTAGCTTTTCGGGCTAGAATGGACTTATATTTATCGAATCGAATATGTAAGACGACAATCACTCAGTTGTGGTTGCTAACCACAATCAGAGGACCCCCGAAGTACTCGTGTAAGTGGCTTATCACATTCACTAGACAGTCGCTACCCGTCTAGTCGAAGTGCACCAACAATACCGATTATCGCAGTCCCTCCTAGGCCGAACGGTCCCAGCGCCCTGGTGATCACGTTCGAGGGAAGAAACACCCGTGCACGGGCAATAGTCTTTAAGTCCATTTGACCATGCAACGCATCTTATTTTCAAACAACCAAGCAAGTTCGCTTATCTCTATTTCAATTGGCACAACGCCCGAATGTTCTCAACGAACGCCCGAAGGCCGTGAACATTTCGAAGGGCACCATGTCGCATTATCATCTCGCATTTCTTACGTTAACTTTCTATTGTTCTTACGTTTCATACTTCGTTTCAATGTTCAATGGCATTATGCCTCAACTCAATGTTCATCAACCGAACGACCCGAAGGTCCCGAACACCTTTCGAGGCATTATGTCATATCCGATAGTTCTGCCACATTCATGCCACAACTGTATTCTCTCGTAACGAAGCCATCTTTTATTATCCCGTGCACGTAGGCACGTTTCGACCGTATTCCGATGTTCTATGACTTAGCATTCAATGTCCGTGGCTTGCGAGCTAGGGCGCTCGCCTATTGTCTTTCAATGTTCTAGCCGTTCTAACTCGTGCACGAAGGCACGGTATGGTTCATGCACTAAGGCACTCGCCGAGTACAATTATTCCATGTTCTTGCGGCTTGCGTACCGAGGCGCTCGCCTTTGCGATATCTAATGTTCCATAGCGACTCGTACGTTTGTCGTACGATTCATTTCAATTGTTCTATCTAGTGTTCGACACGCACTACGTTTATTTCTCTATCGAGCCACGCCCGTGGCGTTGATAGGTTAACTCAGCATACAATGATATATTTGACTTATCGAATGAAGGAGTAAAAAAGAAGTCAATCCTCCCACCTTGAGTCGATATGCCCTTCACGTTTCGCCGAGCCGATGCGGCTCGATTTTATAACTTTGTTGCACGGCCACTCTCCTGACTTAGCCATTCGAGCACTTTGTGCTTATTGAGTTTGTACGTCCGATTTGCCTTAGCGTGCCAACGCTTCCGTCTGTCGCAAGGCGACGATTTGCTTTCGCGGACCCCTTACTGAATAAGGCAAAAGATCGACCTCTAACATTTCAGCGTAAACGTATAGCCTGTACATGAAACCAACTAAAATTATTACTTGCATCGATTTGGACTTGCACCTTGGTCGATTCGATTTCTTAGAATCTTTGAGCCGTCTCAACGCACTTATCCTTCGAGGCAACGCGGCGCTTCGCATCGATTCACTCGATGCATTCTTTGGGACAAGGCAACTCTTCGCATCGACTTAGTTCGATGCATTGCTTGGGACAACTTAACACTTTGTATCGATTCGCATCGATACGTAATCGGGTCAACGCAACTCTTCGAGTCAACGACTCAGCATAATGCACCGTGCAGAGCGGGGCATTACAGAATATACCACTCAAAACAAGGTTCGTCCCGAACCGAAACTAATACTAAATTTCCAAGGGTTTCATTAGATCGTTCCACGATCTCGTCTCACTATCGTTGGGATCGTACAACTTAGTTTGGAATCATACACACATTTTAGGCGTCCCACCAATATATGCATTTTAGCCGAGCTCAATTGTAAGATATCGGAACAACGCAAACTCGTAACTCTTATTCTCGATAACTTTTACATCTCGTATTCTCGATCGGACTTGGCTCTATTATTTGTTCTCGCAATTCTAGCGCACATGCACATTGATACATACGCAATCCTCCAACGAAAGTCAAGGCACACGATGCGATTCAAAAATCGCATTTCTTAATTTGTATGTTTCATCGGGACTATCAATTCTACGCGTCGCGTTAAGCCGTCGTGCATCCGATCACAACGAGTCTCCGCAACGCCTTGCGTTCGGCGTCACTATCCAACGATTTATGATGTTTCACTTCGTATCCTATCTCGACATGATTCTCTTTTGTTGACTTGCAAAAGCATCAACATTCAGGACTACGTCCGCTAGGTGACTTACCTAGACACCGTGCTCAAATCCTTCCGACGCAAGTTTAAATTGACATTACACAAAGGCCACAATCTATCCGACACAAAATTTACATCAAGGCGACGGTGCTCAAGACAACGATCGCCTTGACACGAAGGTCTTTACGATGCGCCTTACGTTCGATTTCCTAACGAGTAGGAATTCACTAGCCAAATTCCCAACTTATCCGTCTCGCAACATCGAATGTAAGTTTCGATTCACACAAGCTCAATTGTAAGGTGAATCCGAATCTAACGACATGACTCATAAGTCATTCCCTTATCGTTCTCTCTCGTACATCGCACGAATCTCGCAATCGCCTATCCGAATCACGAAGTTCGTTGGTAAATTTCTAGTTTGATCGTCGACCAACATAACCATTCAAGCATTCATCCGACGAATACTCAAATCTAACTATATCATTCTCAATCGAAAGTTGTTCCAACAATTCTCGATCGTCTAGACTTATCGTCAACATGCACCGTGTTATATTTGTTATCGGTGCAATCTCATATGCGATATCGCATGGGGCATCTTACGGTCTGCAGCACTCAATTTGATTTGGCGGTCAAGTCTTCTAGGGTCAGCTGCCCCGAAGCTACGCTCGATAATTGTGGATCATCACCGAAGGACAGTTTACTACGAACCATGCTATATCTTATTTCGGAGCCAAATCACGTTCCGACGATTTCTACGCGACTTTCCAATTTCGGACAAAACCATTTCTATCGGCACAACTGATGCGCAACTATCCTCCGAGTAAAGTCATGCATTGCCGTCGATGATTCCGCAATTTACGAAATATCTACTCGTATCGAGTTCGAGTCTATCTTATTTTGCGGTCGACACACGAGATGCTATACGCATCGAGCAATCGTCGATGACTTATAGTCTCGTCTTTGATAAATCACAAAGTTCATGATCAACCAGTTCGTTTTAAATCTCGTATCGTTACTTACAAAATTTCATAGCACGAGGCACACTCTATTTTGTATTCTCACATCGCTTACGTTTCCTTACGTATCGATCTCGATACGCCGTATCCATTTCGATAACGTAAGGGCCAACTCTGAATCCGTTTCAACATCAACTAAACTCGCATCGCATACATCCAAGTTCACAACGAACTTTTTCATATGCATCGACTCGTTCTCCGATTTGCCGCATCCCGCTATACTTCGATCGCGTAACTGAGTTACCGATTATCCAACATCGAACCCTCAAGTCATACGATCTCGCCCTCTAAGTTTCGCGTGTTTTCAGTCGTACTCAAATGAGTTTCGTCGTAACGTAACCAACTATTTCTTAGGCATGATTACTCGCGTCAACCAACTTTCTTACCGAAGTCGCACATCGTGCGATTCGATTACAATTTGCATTGTCTAACATTTCTATCGAAATCGCAAGTCGTGCGATTCAATTCGCCTAGCCGAACATTTCTATCGAGATCGCAAGTCGTGCGATTCGATTCGTCTCGCCCAACATTTCAATCGGGATTGCAAGTCATGCGATTCGATTATAATTTGTATCGCCCAACATTTTCATCGAGCTCGCAAGTCGTGCGGTTCGATTCCAACGTTTCGAGTTTTCTATCCCGTCGATCCGATTGTTGCCTCAAGGCATAATCGTTTCACTAGTTCCCGTCATTCGTCCGACACATAAACTTTTCAATCGACGTATCGTTCAATGTTACAAGTCACGCCTTACCGTTCTAACCGAGCATCGAAGAACACTTGCATCAACATGCCGTCGTACAAATTCTCATTCGAGACTCGGTGCTATCCCGTCCGTTACGGACAAATATTCCGCAATTCTCACAAAACGTCGATGCAATTTATCGCACAAGTGGTATTGCATATACCACTCGAAATTGAGCCATTCATTGCATCGGTGGTATGTCATATACCACCCGGAAATCAAGCTACTTCCGTCGTATCTTACTCTTTACGAACCGACAATCTCTTCCGACTCACGATTTCCGCAGTGATCTTGCTTGATCACAACCGTAACTTTGATTAATTCAAATCCGATACAACTCGGCCAATGCATTCATTTGCCAACACAGCTCGGCGCATAACCGAACCAATTTCGTTTTTTCGATTTATAACTTTTATTTTCTTCCGTTGCATCTTGTACAAAATTCACTTTCGATATCCGTTGCACTTCCTGCATCGATTATTTTGATACGTATTGCACCACGTGCAATAATTTTTACTTTCAATACGCATTGCACATCGTGCAATAATTTATTTTCAATATTTACCGCACCTCGTGCATCGATTTCCTTTCAATACGCATTGCACATCGTGCAAAGATTTATTTTTCGACATTCAAAGTCAATGCTCAAATCCGTTCAACACATTCGATATTGACTTATCGCTTTTCATCGCAACGCACATTAAAAATCGATATGTGAATCCGTCCGACACATTCTATATCAACTTTCATTTTCTTTTCAACGCATCATTACAATCAACGCGTGGCAATTGCTGCAGCAACATTCCACGACTATCATTGTATCGATGCAACCAACATTTCTCGTATCGTTCGTTATAAACAACGAATATCTCAAACCACAATTCACGACGTGTTGCATCTACGGCAACAAATTCTCGAATTTATATCTCACAACTTGTTGCACTTGCAGCAACAAACCTTTTCCGACTTTTCTAACTAACACCATGTAATTTCCAAACAACACGTGGCAAAATTACATGATTTGTATTAGACTTATTGTATGGAACATCCAGTGCGGCATCAAGTAGAGTCAAGAGTGATTTCGATTGGTGGTGGGCAACTTTTAGAACTGAAATGAAGCAAGCGTCCAGAGGAAATTGAGCCTAGAGCTCTGATACCAATTTGTCACGTCCCGACTCGGAATCACCCGAATCATCGTCCTCGCTGGGGCGTGATGCTGCACGAGCCTGGAGTTGCGCTCGTGTAAGGCAAGATGACAAGTTCTCAAATGGTTATCTTTAAGTTGAACGTTAATAACGAAAGGCAAAACAGAGTATACGAAAATGATTCACTTTATTGATATTCGAAATCAGATTACAAAGGCTTTCGATAGCCCAACGAAATTTGCCAGATTGGCTACAACACTCAGGTTCTCTCTTGTCCACAAAGGATTTTGCCGTTTTATACATCATGTCTTCTATATCTCGGCCGCATCAATCATGTCGCGAGTCCGAGCGTCAAGCGATCGCACGCTTCAATACGCTTCGGCATTCCAAGCCTCAACGCGTTCAAGCAACGCTTCGCCACGAGCAATCCATTCCCTGCACCCTGCATGAAGCTGGTGGGGGATCAGTACGTTCGTCCTCGCATGTACTGAAGCAAAGATCATCTTTCCAAACCGATATTTTAATATTTATGTTGAATCATGCAACTTAGCTTATGATCTTGCTATGTTCTCCTTAGGGTCAATTTCATGGCATATTCGAAAGCGTAAAGCATGGCAAGCATGTTATTCAATTTGCATAAGTAAACAGACAAGCAATCTCGTATTTGATTCGTGGCACAACTTACAATATTGACGCACCCGTCCTTGCAACCGACGCAAGGTGAATACGCCTATCCGTTTCCCCTGTCATGTTATAAGTGCCCTCTATTCAGAATCCGTCCATGCAGGATATACGCATACCTTGTACTTTCAAACCCATCGCCCTTATCTATATGAAGGTCACTAGCTTTTCGGGCTAGAATGGACTTATATTTATCGAATCGAATATGTAAGACGACAATCACTCAGTTGTGGTTGCTAACCACAATCAGAGGACCCCCGAAGTACTCGTGTAAGTGGCTTATCACATTCACTAGACAGTCGCTACCCGTCTAGTCGAAGTGCACCAACAATACCGATTATCGCAGTCCCTCCTAGGCCGAACGGTCCCAGCGCCCTGGTGATCACGTTCGAGGGAAGAAACACCCGTGCACGGGCAATAGTCTTTAAGTCCATTTGACCATGCAACGCATCTTATTTTTAAACAACCAAGCAAGTTCGCTTATCTCTATTTCAATTGGCATAACGCCCGAATGTTCTCAACGAACGCCCGAAGGCCGTGAACATTTCGAAGGGCACCATGCCGCATTATCATCTCGTATTTTTTACGTTAACTTTCTATTGTTCTTACGTTTCATACTTCGTTTCAATGTTCAATGGCATTATGCCTCAACTCAATGTTCATCAACCGAACGACCCGAAGGTCCCGAACACCTTTCGAGGTATTATGTCATATCCGACAGGTCTGCCACATTCATGCCACAACTGTATTCTCTCGTAACGAAGCCATCTTTTATTATCCCGTGCACGTAGGCACGTTTCGACCGTATTTCGATGTTCTATGACTTAGCATTCAATGTCCATGGCTTGCGTGCTAGGGCGCTCGCCTATTGTCTTTCAATGTTCTAGCCGTTCTAACTCGTGCACGAAGGCACGGTATGGTTTGTGCACTAAGGCACTCGCCGAGTACAATTATCCCATGTTCTTGCGGTTTGCGCACCGAGGCGCTCGCCTTTGCGATATCCAATGTTCCATAGCGACTCGTACGTTTGTCGTACGATTCATTTCAATTGTTCTATCTAGTGTTCGACACGCACTACATTTATTTCTCTATCGAGCCACGCCCGTGGCGTTGATAGGTTAACTCAGCATACAATGATATATTTGACTTATCGAATGAAGGAGTAAAAAAGAAGTAAATCCTCCCACCTTGAGTTGATACGCCCTTCTCGTTTCGCCGAGCCGATGCGGCTTGATTTCAAAACTTTGTTGCACAGCCACTCTCCTGACTTAGCCATTCGAGCACTTTGTGCTTATTGAGTTTGTACGTCCGATTTGCCTTAGCGTGCCAACGCTTCCGTCCGTCGCAAGGCGACGATTTGCTTTCGCGGACCCCTTACTGAATAAGGCAAAAGATCGACCTCTAACATTTCAGCGTAAACGTATAGCCTGTACATTAAACCAACTAAAATCATTACTTGCATCGATTTGGACTTGCGCCTTGGTCGATTCGATTTCTTAAAATCTTCGAGCTGTCTCAACGCACTTATCCTTCGAGGCAACGCGGCGCTTCGCATCGATTCACTCGATGCATTCTTTGGGACAAGGCAACTCTTCGCATCGACTTAGTTCGATGCATTGCTCGGGATAACTTAACGCTTTGTATCGATTCGCATCGATACGTAATCGGATCAACGCAACTCTTCGAGTCAACGACTCAGCATAATACACCGTGCGGAGCGGGGCATTACATCTGGCAGCCTAAGGGTAGTATGGAGTTCTATGCCCGCGAGAACGGCTTCTATTATGTGAAGTTCGGTCTGGCGGAGAATGTCGCTAGGTGTCACTTTCCGTTCCCAGAATACGTATTTTTATACATGTAATGCTTTAATATATTTATTTTACATTTGTCATGTACTGATCTGTAGTTAAACTCCTTTAATTTCATGTCCATTAATTTCCTGCAATTTAATTTTTGTATTTTATTTTCTGCTTTCTTACTCTGCTTTAGCTATACTTTGGGTTCGGCTTGGATTGGTTTAGTTAGTTGGTTCAGCCTGAACCGAAATGAACCCCCACCTATCACCACCCCTTCCATTTAAAGCCATCCCCTTTCTCTCTCTTCATTACTTCACCATTAATCTTCTTCTTCCCCATAACTCCTTCCCCACCTACCAGCCACCAAGGCAAGTGCCAAACTTGCTTCTTGATGGATCACCATTATTATCGTTCCATCATCTTTATTCCTTGATTTTGAGCCTCTTTAGTACTTAGCATTTTCAGTTTCCATGGTTCATTCCTTGTAGATCTAAGTTTAATGTATTTTCGGATTTCTTAAGTTTTGATCTAATAAACTTTGTTATCTTTAAGTTTTGATGGTTCCATGTTGTAGAAAATTTCGTTCTACCCCATTTTGACCTATGGAAGTTCAGATTTGGGCTTGGAATGAAGGATTTAGAGAGCTTGGAAGCAAAGGTTTCCATAGTTCTGTCCTTAGAAACTTGGAGAAGAACAGTATCTGGCCGCACGAAGAGCATCTCGGCCGCATGGCATTCTCGACCGCATGGTATTCTCGGTCGCATGGCATTCTCGGTCGCATGGTATTTTCGGCCGCATGGCATTCTTGGCCGCATACCCTATTCCCGCCGCATAAGCTCGGGATTGTGTAGCCGCATGAAGTTTCCCTTTCTTAGCCGCATGGGGGTGCCAGTATCTCCCAGCCGCATGGACATTTAAATCCGTAGCCGCATGACTCAGGAAAATATTTCAGCCGCATATGTTGTACCTATTTTGGCGCATGAGCTCTGATTGAATCTAGCCGCATGAACCGTCGACTTTCCAACCGCATGAAGTTTATATATATATATATATATATATATATATATATATATATATGACTTAGCCACATGGCGCATGAGATCTCTCAGCTGCATGGCGCTGACTACTCTCAGCCGCATGAGGTGCATGACTTCCCCTAGCCGCATAGGGACCCTGACTTAATTAGCCGCATGAGGCCCCTTTAGCTTCTAAGCCGCTTAAAGCTTGCTAACTTGGCCGCATGGAATCACCCTTGTCCAGCCAGCCGCATGTACTTATTCATTCCTGGCCGCATGAAACCCAAGTCTCGTGAGCCGCATGAACTCTGGCTCTAATGCCTTTTTGGTTGATTCTTGTCCTGAATTGATACCGATTGACATTGATTAATTGTCTTGGCATTTATTAGCATTAGTTGGCATATTTACATTAATGAACATTGATTGCTATCTTGACAAGGATTGATATTTTAATAATTGATCATGCGTTCCTAGTTGGAACTAAGAGACTGGCTAGTCGTCTTATTGAAACGAATGAATGAGACACGTTCATCTTAACTATGAACTATTGCAAATCGACTGGCTAATCCCGAATGTTGGCATACAGGCACATGCAGGCTTCAATTTATTTGTTATTTATTTATCTTACCAAAGAAGCATGTGTACTTTATCGTCAAGTCATGATCACTCCGTGGATTAGTTTTGATTGTTGTATTACGCTATGTAAGACCTACAACCTGACCGCACTGGTATCGTTGTAGGGTTGTGCATATCGTACCCCATACGAAAGTACTTATTCTGAATGACCATGATTCACGGCATGATACTTCACTCAACGTAGAGACTATTAAGTTAAATAAAATAATGATTGCATGAAGAGAATGGATTCTCGAGTTCTTACATGGCAGCCCTCTTGGGACTAGTAGTGCCCGACAGGCCGGTTGGTCCCCACAGATACTGCAAATCTGTCACACGGGCAGGGAGCGGTATCTGGCTATATTATCTATTGTATATTGTATATTGATGACGGACGTCCCGCTGGGACTCGTCTAATTCATGATTGGCGTAATTGATTGACTGGGTAAACTAGCCTTGCTTGTACATAGTAAGAACTGAGGAATCTTTATTACATAATCCCAGGATAACTTGGAACTCACAGTAGCAAGCCGTAGTAGTTGCATGGCCGTTTAAATTGATTTGTTTGTGTACTGTACCTACTCTGTTACCTAACTGAGATGATCAGAATGTCAGAACATGATGGGCCAACTTCTGTCCTTGTTTGGTTGGGAGGTTGGTTCGAAGTGTCGTGATGTTATGTGAATCCCAGTGGCAAGCAGAGATCTATTATTATATTCTCTTTTTACTGGTTTATTCCCCATATCGTGCTCCCTTGCGGTACTTGCTATTAGAGGTCTAACCTCTCTGGTTTTGTATGGCCAGATTTAGAGCCAGTCCCCGAGGATCCAGCTTACTTCTACCTCCAAGATGGTCAATATTAGAGGGATGATCGCAGGAGGACTCGAGTGGCTTTCTCGCTCGTTTTTATGAATTACTTTATACCTTGCCGTTTGGCACCGACATGTTAGTCGGATTGTCTCGTACTTACTTTTACATAATTGTAATTAAGTCAGACTGCAGCTGATAACAATTATGTATACTTACTACATCATCTGGCTGTATTTTGGAAAGCCAGATATCAAGAATATTTTGACTGAGCGTTTGGGACGCCTTACTGCTTTATCTCACACGTTCTCTATTTCTGTTTCTTGTTTGAATGATTGAGACAATAGATGTGGAGTGACCATAGCGAGACTTTTATGCAGTATGCACCCCCTCGTCTTGTAGACAGTATTGATCGTATTATACGGTATTCATCTACCCGTAATACGTAGCTGGCTGAGTCATTCCCCCGCTCTCCAGTATTCTGGTTCTGGGGCGTGACACTAGGATCCTCTAAGGCGGCCCCTGGACGTTCAACGACAGACTGATCATTCTCAAGGAGTGGACTCCGGAGCTGCGATGTGAGAGAAAAGTTCTGAATGCCATCCCAGTATGGATTCGATTCCCTGAGTTCCCGGTCAGGTTTTGAAGCATACCTTTGTTGATGCGGCTGGCCAGCTTGGTGGGCAACCCGATCAAGACAGATGAAGCTACTGCCTTTCGGACGCGGTTGATGTATGCTAGGATCTTTGTGGAGATTCGGGCAGGGGGAGCTTCCGAAGATGGTAGAATATGAGATCCCTTCTGGGGAGGTGCTTACCCAGAAGGTGGAATATGAATGGGTTCCACCTACCTGTTCACGCTGTTCCTGGTTCGGACATCTGGCCAGTGTATGTTCGGAGGTTGGACCTCCGGTGGAGCCTACTATCCCTCCTAGTGAGGCTCTAGAAGCTCCCTGCGATATGGATTTCAGAGATGATAGTGGAGCGGAGGTCTTGGAGGGGGAGGTTACTCATCCTGTGAGTGATGGTGGTTTGAGCCTCGTATCTACTCAGCTTGCTCCCACGAGTGGGACGATGACCACTTGCCAGGGGCTGAGTAGTATAGTTACTAGAGGTATGGTGGCGTCGGAGATTGAGGCACGAGGGGATGGCGGATCGTCTGGTGGGCAGGTTTACTGTAGGAAGAGACGCGCTGTCGGCCTGTTGAGGGATGGCCCCTCCTTGGTGGAGGGACATACTACTGACAGAGAGGAGGCGGTGTGTGTTGACAACCCTGCCTGGACGTTGGTTCTATCTCAGGTCGCTCCCCAACAAGCGGTTCCGACTGGGATGGAGGAGGATTCCTTAGCGACGGATGCGGCACTTTTCCCAGATGCTGATCCGAGAGTTTCCCAGGGGGACCCCACCTCTCATTAATTAATGGCTATTATAGCATAGAATGTGAGGGGGGCGTGTTCGCTAGGGAGGTGGAGAGAGATTTGTGGGGTGCTCCACAGAGAGAAATGTGACATTTCTGTTCTATTAGAATCCAAGATCAAAGGTGAGAAGACTCTTACTCGGCGGACCCCTTCTCCTTGGGCCCAACTGCACAATCTGGCTCTATGTGACATGTCCAGGATATGGGATCGCTGGAACTCGAAGAGTTGGGATGGTGACTTGATCTTGATGACGGAGCAGTTGATTGCCATCTCCTTCGTGAACAATGGTAGCTTCCGGTTCTTGCTAGGGGCTGTCTACGGCCACAATGACAGAAGGAGACGGGAGTCCCTATGGAGCAATATTTTCCGTGTGTTCTCTGTTGCTGACTCGTCGTGCCTTCCTCTTCTCTTGATCGGGGACTTCAATGTCCTTCTGCACCAAGGAGAGAAGCTGGGTGGCCGCCCGGTTCCAGATTCTATTATCTATGATTTCCAGATATGCCCTCTGTTTGCGGGGCTTCGGGGATTGTCTCACTCAGGCTTCATCTGGACTTGGCACAATAAAGCAACTCATAACAGGGTTGCTTGTCAGCTTGATCGAGCTCTGGGCAATAGGGAGTGGTTCCGTCACTTCCCCAACACTTCGGCTGAGGGCCTGGCAGCTGGGATGAGCGATCATTCCTCCATCAGGGTTGGCTTCACTGTTCGGTCGCTTGTGAAGTCCCGGCCGTTCAGGTATAACAACAGTTGGTATCTCTCGGAGGGCTACCTAGAGGCTGTCGCAGAGGGGCTTACTAGCGGTCAGGAGGGGACGGTTCAATTCCGCTTGGTTCATCGCCTCAAGGCCACGAAAAGAGCTCTCAGGAGTTGGGTGAAGGGGTTTCCCAAAACCACCTTAGAAGATAAGGAGGTAGAGTTGCGGACCTTGCAGCAGGATATGCAAGCTGACATACTTAATGGGGACCTGGCGGCTAGAGAGAAGGAGCTGATCGGAGAAGTCAACATCCTGAGGCTGCAGAAGGAGATTAGCTCGGCTCAGCGAGCCAAATGTTCCTGGCTGAAGGATGGCGACCGTTGCTCCAAGTTCTTCTATGATGTTATCCGGACAAGACAGAATAAAAATCACATCTTCCAGCTTCTTGGTGCGGATGGCACTCTGGTGGGGACGCCGGCTGAGATCCAGGACGAGGCTGTCAGGTACTATTCTGAGTTATATTTTCAGACTGACTACCTGTCCGTGTTCCCAGAGGTTGTTACGAAGAGATGGGTGACTCCATATGGGAATAACATTCTTCTTGCCCCTGTTACATTGGAGGAGGTAGAATCTATTGTCAAGGTGGCAGATCCCAACAAGGCTCCTGGTCCGGATGGCTTCAGCAGTGGTTTCTTCAAACGCCATTGGAACATTCTGAAGCATCAGGTCGTGGAGGTGGTGCAGAAATTCTTCACCAAAGGGAAGCTTCTGAAAGAACTGAATCACACTTTTCTAACCTTGGTGCCAAAGAAGGAGGGAGCGACAGCACTGGCGGATTTCAGACCTATTGCGTGTTGTAATTATCTTTATAAGATAATTACGCACCTTATGTGCCGGCGGATGGAGGGGATCATACAGGACTTGGTATCTCCGAATTAGGCTGCGTTCATCAAGGGGAGGTCGATTGCAGAGCATAGTCTCTTGGCACATGAGATGGTGAGGGGATTTAGCAAACCCGGAGGGGAGAAAGCTTGTGTTAAACAAGACCTGAGGAAGGCATATGACATGGTCAATCGTGACTTCCTCTGCCATCTGATGACCGCCATAGGATTCGCGGAACACTGGGTTGCGTTGATCCGGGAGTGCATTACGTCCCCTACTTTCTCTGTTCTCATCCAGGACGTTCCTTATGGGTACTTCCAGAGCAACCGTGGGCTTAGGCAAGGTGACCTATTGTCCCCTTACCTGTTCACGCTTGTTATGGAGTACTTTACTTGTTTGATGGATCTGGCAGTGCACTGTGGACGACTGGTTCCTCTGTTTCGGAGGATGGACCCCCAAGTTACCCACCTTATTTATGCTGATGATCTGCTAGTCTTCATCCAGCCTTCGACGGAGAGGTTGCAGACGCTTGCGGCTATTATGGAAGATTTGAAGTCCTTTTTGGGTCTCCAGATGAACAGGGATAAGAGTAGGGTCTACTTCAGCTCCCTGTGTCCCCGGAAGGAGGAGCGGGCTGATGTGCTGGGTATCGCAAGGAGTGATCTTCCGGTGCGTTACTTTGGAGTGCCTCTCATAGTCAACTATGCACGGGATCAGGACTGCCATAGTCTGGTGGAGTATGTCCAGAGAAGATTAGAAGGTTGGCAAGCAGCCGGTCGGTCATTTGGCGGACGAATTGAGTTGGTCAGATCGGTGATCTCGGCTATGGTCCATTTTTGGCTGCAGTCCATCCTCCTTCCTGTGGCCACTATTCGGCGAGTGGAGCGACTCTGTGCCGATTTCATTTGGAGGGGGGTATGCATGCGATCTCCTGGAAGCAGCTCTGTCGTCCCCGGAAGGAGGGAGGAGTGGGGCTCAGGCCGTTGCTGGAGATTAGGGAGGCTTCTGCGCTTAAGCTGGCCTGGAGATTCATCAGCGGGGGATCTCTCTGGGCGGACTGGATGCACAGCAGATACATGAAGCAGGACAACTTCTGGACGTGTGCTACGGATAACATTCATTCAGTC
This sequence comes from Iris pallida, assembly GCA_029216955.1. Taxonomy (NCBI): domain Eukaryota; kingdom Viridiplantae; phylum Streptophyta; class Magnoliopsida; order Asparagales; family Iridaceae; genus Iris; species Iris pallida. The sequence goes on along the minus strand of JANAVB010004599.1, from coordinate 2,502,577 downwards.
ACGTTCAACACTATCTTGAGACACAGGGGAGTGCTCAAGACTGCTATTCGGAGGGTCATGAAGGATGGGTCGGGTACGGACCTCTGGCGGGACCCTTGGATAGATCGGCATTCGCTTATGGACATCAGAGGAGCCCCGGCTCATCAGGAGGACAGGCGTGGTCTGTCGTGCAGTCGTATTCTATGAAATGGGGAGTGAAGGCCGGAATCTTATCGGTTCACTGAGGAGCTGGGTGGAATTATTATGTCTACAGTCATTGATCCGGCTTTGCCTGCGGATAGGTGGATTTGGGAGCCGACTAGAGCATCTTCGAGAACTGGGAAGTTCCAATTCCGTAGCTACTACAACCTTATCCGGCGCACTTTCCCTCTGAGTTCTTATTACGAGTTCGTTTGGTGCAAGGGTCTGGCCAGGAAGATGCAGTTGTGTGTTTACAAGGTTCTACTGGGCCGCCTCTTGACTAGGGATCGCCTGAGTTCATTTGGAGTGTTGGTTCCGGATCCCAAGTGTGTGCTTTGCGGTTTGGAGCCTGAATCTATAAAGCATATTTTCTTCGAGTGCACTCTGGCATGACAGATCTGGTCGGAGCAGAGTCGTGTATTGGGAGTGTGCGCCTCCGGGAATTGTATTGGGAACATCATCACGGTGATCCGGGATAGCAGGGGTCGATGACAGGACTGGTTCCGAACAGCCAGAGTTCGTCTGGCTGCTTCGGTTTGGCATGTATGGCGGGAGCAAAATCGTCGGATCTTTGAGGGGCTGGTCACCCCTCCGGTTGGCATTCTCCATAACATCGAGTTTGATGTAAATGCTATGGAGAATTGTTGAGTGGGAGTCCCACTCAGATTGTATGTTGTAAGATTATGGCTTTTCCTTTGGAATAAAATTTATCTTTTTTTTCCATATATATATATATATATATATATATATATATATATATATATATATATATATATATATATATGAGGAAAATGTACCTAAGGTCGACCTCATTTTCCTCACTTTACAATATTTTTTTCTTGAATGTTTTTTTATGGGATTGATCTACACCTTATTGATTGGCAACATACCAAATTTCAAGTGATTATAATATTGTTTAGCCCCCTATCTATCCCTTGCAAAATCGACGGTCTAAAACTTTGCTGCTACACCGTCGATTTTGCAAGGGATAGATAGGGGGCTAAACAATATTATAATCACTTGAAATTTGGTATGTTGCCAATCAATAAGGTGTAGATCAATCCCATAAAAAAACATTCAAGAAAAAAATGTTGTAAAGTGAGGAAAATGAGGTCGACCTTAGGTAACTTACCTAAGGTCGACCTTAGGTACATTTTCCTCTATATATATATATATATCACACCATCTTAATTACATTTCAAAATATATCACTCTTTTTTCAACTTTTGTTTCACCAACATATCATCATTACATTTCAAAAATATATCACTCTTTTTTCAACATATCTGTCACGCCCCAGAACCAGAATACTGGAGAGCGGGGGAATGACTCAGCCAGCTACGTATGACGGGTAGATGAATACCGTATAATACGATCAATGCTGTCTAACCAGACGAGGGGGGTGCATACTACATGAAAGTCTTACTATGATCATTTCACATCTATTGTCTCAATCATTCAAAACAAGAAACAGAAATAGAGAACATGTAAGATAAAGCAGTAAGGCGTCCCAAACGCTCAGTCAAAATGTTCTTGAGATCTGGCTTTACAAAACATAGCCAGATGGTATAGCAAGTATATACACAATTGTTATCAGCTGCAGTCTGACTTAATTACAATTATGTAAGGGTAAGTACAAGACAATCCGACTAACATGTCGGTGCCAAACGGCAAAATATAAAATAAGTAACAAAACGAGCGGGAAAGTAAGGAACCCACTCGAGTCCTCCTGCGATCATTCCTCTAGTATTGACCATCTTGGAGGTGGAAGTAAGCTGAGTCCTCGGGAACCGGCTCTAAATCTGGCCATGCAAAACCATAGAGGTTAGACCTCTAATAGCAAGTACCACAAGGAAGCACGATATGAGGAATTAAAACCAGTAATAAGATAATATAATAATAGATCTCTGCTTTCCACTAGGATTCACATAATACCACGACACTTCGAACCAACCTCCCAACCAAACAAGGACAGAAGTTGGCCCGTCACACCCTGACATTCTGATCATCTTAGTTAGGCAACAGAGTAGATACAATACACAAACAAATCATCTTTGAACGGCCAATCAATTCCTACGGCTTGCTATTGTGAGTCCCAAGTTATCCTAGAATTAAGCAATTAGGGATTCCTCAGTTCTTACTATGTGCAAGCAAGGCTAGTCTATCCAATCAATCAATTGCGCCAATCATGTAGTTAGACGAGTCCCAGCGGGACGCCCGTCGTTATAGCATGTACAATAATATAAGCAGATACCGTTCCCTGCCCGTGTGACAGATTTACCGTATCTGTGGGAACCAGCCGGCCCGTCGGGCACTTAATAGTCCCAAGGGGGCTGCCATGTAAGAACTCGGGAATCCATTCTCTCCATGCCATCATCATTTTATTTAACTTAATAGTCTCTACGTTGCGTGAAGTTCCATGCCGTAGATCATGGTCGTTCAAATGAGTACTTTCGTACGGGGTACGATATGCGCAACTCTACAACGATACCCGTGCGGCTATGTTATAGGTCTTACATAGCGTAATGCAACAATCAAATCTAACCACAGAGTAATCATGCCTTGACCATAAAGTACACATGCTGTCTTTTTGTAAAATCGATAAATAAATAATTTGAAACCTGCATGTGCCTGTATGCCAATATTCGGGATCGGCTAATCGAGTACAATAGTTCATTACATGAACGTGTCTCATTCATTTCATTCAATAAGACGACTAGCCAGTCTCTTAGTTCCAACTAGGAACGCATGATCAATTAGTCAAGATACCCATTATTATCAATGGTATCAAGGCATGAAGGTCAATTAGTATTAAGCATGGTCCAGTCCATAACTAGTATAAAATAGTTGGTAACATATTCTTGAATCCAAGGAAAAGATCAACAAATTCATGTTGGGAGTTGAAAGAAATTCTAGCCACAATTCAGTTAATTAGGACATATAACAGTCAGAAACAACCAAATTATGCATATGCGGCCTATTCTGCGACATGCATGCAACTGCGACACCATATGCGCCTACTGCGACATGATATGCACCTCATGTGGCTCAACTGCGACATGATATGCGCCTATCGCGACATGCGCCTCATGTGGCTCAACTGCAACATGATATGCGCCTACCGCGACATGCGCCTCATGTGGCTTAACTGCGACATGATATGCGCCTACCGCGACATGCGCCTCATGCAACATGCGCCTACTGCGAAATGCACCTTAATGCGGCTCAGGCGCGACATGATATGCGCCTACTGCGACATGTTGTGTGCCTTCCGCGACATGCGCCTCATTGCAACATGCGCCTACTGCGACATGCGCCTTCTGCGACATGCTGTGTTCTTTTCGCGACATGCGCCTCATTGCAACATGCGCCTACTGCTACATGCGCCTTCTTCGACATGCTGTGTGCCTTCCGCGACATGCTGTTCGTGCTGTAGATGAATATAGGAACGAACCAAAATACTTTTTACCATAACTTTCACAAAATAAATTGAAATCTAACTTTTCAAAAGCCAAACTTTAGTAGAATTAAATTCTCTACAACATGGAACCACTTAATTTCGAAAACAACAATGTATGATAGATCAAAACCCTAAATTTCATATGAAAACCAAAACTATGAAAACCAAAACTTAGATCTACACCCAACCATCCATGGAAAACAAAAACTTCAAGACCTAAACTTGTAGAGGAAGAGAAGATGAATAACATAAACTAAAAATAATTGGGGATGCATAAAATCCCTCATGGTGTGCAAGATGTACTTGCCTCTCCAAATGGGTTAGGGTTTGGTGGAGGAGTAAATGTGAATGAATGAAGAGAGAGAGTGGAAGAAGAACTTTTATATCAAGGTCAAGTGGATCTCCACCATTCATTCTCTCCACCAAATCCAAGCCATCCATTCCTTTCCATGTTGAACCAAACCGAACCAAGTTGGTTTCCCATGAACCGAAATGAACCAAGAGCCAAGAAAAAGCAGAAAATAAAATACAAAAATTAATAAGCACAAATTTGAAGAATTTAAATACAGAATAAATGCATGATAAATATTGAATAAGTACATTCAAGAAGTACACGTATAAAATATTTTATTCTGGGAACGGGGAGTGACATCTCTACCCTCCTTAAAAAAATTCCGTCCTCGGAATTTCAGATCCAAGCAGGACAGAAATGTCGGAGCTAAACTAATACAAGCAATTCTAGTGAGCAAGCAATCATTTTACCATATCAAAAAGCAAGTACTATATATGTAAATTCATCAATCCACGATATCAAGTAGTTCTACCCATAAGGTGATAAGCATGAAGAATCAGGACAATCAAGGTATACAGAAAGAGATATACCATGTGAGTCAAACAGGTATGGATACCGTGATCGGATATCATCCTCACGTTCCCACGTTGACTCTCCCAATGAGTGATGACCCCAAGCAACACGGACAAGACTAATTGTTCGGTTCTTGAGTATCTTCTCTCTTCGGTCCAAAATGGACACAGGCTGTTCCTCGTAAGACATGTTGGTACCAACAACCAGCTCAGAATGGTCAAGGACATGGCTTGGGTCCGATACATACCTTCGCAACTGAGATACATGAAATACGTCATGCACCTCTCGTAACGAAGGTGGAAGGGATAAATGATAAGCAACATCGCCTATCCTATCAAGAATAACAAAGGGTCCTACGTATCGCGGACTCAACTTCCCGGGAACGCCAAATCTAATGACCCCACGGGTAGGTGAGATCCGCAAGAACACGTGGTCCCCAACAGAAAACTCTAGCGGCCTACGATGCTGGTCCCCCAATGACGATGCTGATCCTGCGCAACTCGAAGTCGCTCTCTAATCCCCTTAACCACTTCAACCGTCTGAACAATCATTTCTGGGCCTAACATTTTCCTCTCTCCGATATCATCCCATGCAAGCGGTGATCTGCACTTCTTACCATATAGTACTTCGAATGACGCCATCTGGATACTGGCTTGATAACTATTGTTGTACGAGAACTCAACTAAGTGCATGTGGCCTTCCCAAGATCCTCCAAAATCTAGAGTGCAAGCTCGCAACATGTCTTCTAAAGTCTGAATCGTCCTTTCTGATTGCCCATCCGTCTGCGGATGGTAAGCCGTGCTAAATCTTAACTTGGTACCCAGACTGTGATGTAAGCTTTTCCAGAAATGTGATGTAAAGCGGGTATCTCGATCCGACACAATACTGACAGGGACTCCATGCTGCCTGACTATCTGTTGCATATACAATTCTGTCAACTTTTCTGTAGATTACCTTAATCTGAAAGGAAGAAAGTGTGCCACCTTCGTAAGTCGGTCCACTATCACCCAAATAGCGTCCTTACTACTTGGTGATCTCGGTAAACCGGTCACAAAGTCCATTGTATTATGCTCCCATTTCCATTCCGGAATAGGAAGCGGTTGCAATAATCCAGCTGGCCTCTGCTGTTCTGCCTTCACTTGCTGACATACCAAGCAACGGGAAACAAATCTAGCTATCTCTCTCTTCATCCCGTTCCACCAGAAATGCTGCTTGATATCTTGGTACATCTTGGTTCCTCCAGGGTGAATAGAATACTGAGAACTGTGAGCTTCTGACATGACCTCCTGTCTGATATCTCCACTAGGCACACATAGACGTGATCCAAACCTAAGCGTACCATCTTCATGAATTTGCATCTCCTTCCTGAGTCCTGACTCACATTCTGCTCTAAGCTTCTGAATCCTTGGGTCTTGTGCCTGAGCTGCCTTGATCCTGCCTACCAAGTCGGATTGAACTTGCAGACTTGTTAGAACTCCTACATCACTAGGAAGTATAACTTCGATGCCCATCTCCTGAAGGTCTTCTAAGATATGCTTCTGGGTTGTCAACATAAATGCGCCGCCTCTCCTGCTAAGAGCGTCTGCTACCACATTCGCCTTGCCTGGGTGATACTGAAGCTCCACGTCATAATCCTTGATCAACTCTAACCATCTTCTCTGTCTCATGTTCAGCTCCTTCTGGGTAAAGATGTACTTCAGACTTTTATGATCTGTGTATATCTCCACTCGGTTACCATATAAGTAATGCCTTCATAGCTTCAGAGCAAACACTACTGCTGCTAACTCCAAATCATGAGTTGGATAATTCTTCTCGTGGTCCCGAAGCTGCCTAGATGCATATGCTATCACCTTCCCATGCTGCATAAGGACACATCCAAGTCCTTTACCTGACGCATCACAATATACTGTAAAACCTCCGGGTCCAACTGGTAATGTAAGAATAGGCGCTGATATCAACTTCTGCTTCAACGTCTCAAATGATGTCTGACATTCTGCCGACCAAACAAATGGCACATCCTTCCGGGTCAAGCGGGTCATGGGTGCTGAAAGCCTTGCAAAGTCTGACACAAACCTTCTGTAATATCCTGCTAATCCCAAAAAACTCCGCACATCTGCTACGGTCATGGGTACTGGCCAACTTTCTACTACTTCTACCTTCTTGGGATCTACTGCTACTCCAGCTCCTGATATGATGTGACCTAAAAATAAAATGTGATCCGACCAAAACTCACACTTGCTGAGCTTGGCATACAACTGGTTCTCTCTCAGAACCTGCAACACTTTCCTGAGGTGGTCTTCATGCTCCTCTTCACTGGCAGAATATATGAGAATGTCGTCAAGAAATACAACGACAAACTGATCTAAGTATGGCATAAAGATGCGATTCATCAAATCCATGAATATCGCTGGAGCATTGGTCAAACCAAACGGCATTACTAAGAATTCATAATGTCCATACTTCGACCTAAATGCTGTCTTGGGAATATCTTCCTTCCGAACCCTCACCTGATGGTACCCTGAACGAAGATCTATCTTGGAGAAAACTCCAGCTTTGCTCAACTGATCAAACAAGTCGTCGATCTTGGGTAGTGGGTACTTGTTCTTCACTGTTGCCGCGTTAAGCTTCCTGTAGTCAATGCACAATCTGGATGACCCATCCTTCTTCCCCACAAGTACTACTGGTGCTGCCCATGGTGACACGCTAGCTTGGATGAACTTCTTCTCCTTCAATTCCTCTATGTGCTGATATACCTTGGCCTGCTCTGAATCCGCCATTCTGTAAACTCAATCTGATATTGGTTTGGTTCCTGGTGCCAATTCTATGCTGAACTCAATATCCCTAACCGGTGGTAGACCTAGAAGTTCTTCGGGAAATACGTCTAGAAATTCTTCAACTACCTTCAGAATCTGAACTTCTTCCATTACTGTTACTACTCCCTGCTCTTGCTGAGTTGCCTCTGACCTGACTAAGGTGAACCTCTTCATGCCTGGAATATCAAAAGATACACTCCCACTGCGACAATCTATTGTCGCATGACTGTCTTTCAGCCAGTCCATGCCTAAGATAACGTCGAAATTTCTAACAGGAAATTCTATCAACCGGGTAGGTAAGGAATGCCCACAAACTACGACGCTACACGCTAGAATAACTCTACTAACTCCTACGAGCCCATTGCCAGTGAGTATATTCAACTTCCCTGGCAATGCCTCGAACTCCATTCCTAGCCGTGTTGCAAATTGTGCAGATATAAATGAGTGTGATGCTCCTGAATCAAACAATGCTACTGCGGGATATGAGGCGACGAGAATGTTACCTGCCACAACATCTCCCGATGCCAATGCCTCCTCCAAGGACAGAGTGAATGCCTGCCCTCGACCTCCTTGTTGGTTCCCATGTTGCGGCCTAGCCTGGTGCTGCTGCTGGCCCCTGCCTTGGTGATGCTGGGGTGGTCTATGCTGGTGTTGCTGCATCGACGGTCCTTGCTGCCGAAATATCTGAGCCTGCGGACGCTGTGCCAACGGCCTTACTGCCACTGCTGGTCCTCGATACTGGCCTGCCCCTGGTACTGGCAGAGCAGAAAACTGCTGCCCTGGTCCTCCTGACCTCGAATTCATGGGACATGTGGTAACCCGATGGTCTGAATTTCCACATATCAGACATAGTCCATTCAATGTCCGACACACATCTCTAGTGTGCCCCATCTTCCCACAATAAGTACAGCCCGCCGGGGGTTGCTGGTTCTTCCTCTGTTGTTGTTGCTGCTGCCTGGATGGTGGTGCCGGTCCTCGTATCGCCACATCATGGATACGAATGCCAGTAGATGGTGCTGTTGTTCGGAGCGCTGCTCCCCCTCCTCCTTCAATCTGACTGTGGGATCTCTTCTGACCCCCAGTCCTCACCGCAAGCCTCTGAATGGTGATTTCATGCCTTCGAGTCGCCGTCAATATCTCATCAAAAGTCTGGTAATTGTGCCCTTCTATCAATTGCAAGAGTTCAAGATGAAACCCTTGTTGAAACCTCATAGCCCTCTGGCGCTCCGTTGCTACCATCTCTGGGGCAAATCTACTCAATCTGCAGAACTCCGCTGCATAAGCATCTACAGTCTTGCCAGCCTGCCTGAGGCTGATAAACTTCTGTTATAGCTCAAACTGTGCCACAACTCCATAGTACTTGGTCTTGAATCTTGTAGTGAAATCGTCCCAAGCTACAGGACGTCTGATGCCCACTTCCTCTGATTCCCACCAATCACGTGCGAGATCCTAAAGTAATAACTTCACCAGATCCACACGTTCTTCTGCCGGTACCTTAGCTGCCGTCAGAATAGCCTCCATATCCTTAAGCCATGCATCTGCTGATATGGCATCCTCTGTGCCCTCGAAACGGCGAGGGTTGTACTTGCAAAACCTGGCTGATACTTCTGAATCAGTCCTCGCTCCTCTTTCCAAAGCCGTCTGCAAACCCTGGTTGAGTAGCACATTCTGCTCTTGTAGCTGAGTATGCATGCGCTGCTGGGCCAACATCTGATGTTGCTGAGTAGCCATCATTCCTTTCATGATCTCCAGAAGGGCTGGTGTGTCCACTTGGGTAGGTGGAACTGTCGGTGGTGGTGGAATGTCCGGATACTGTGATTCAGCTGCTGGTTCCACTATCACTTCTTCCTGGGTGGCCTCTTGAGTTAGTACCGGCCCTTGTTGTTGACCAACAGGGTCAAGTTGTCCATGTTGCTGTCCATGTTGTTGCTGTCCAGCTCTGACAGGTGCGGACGAGGTGCCCCTAAGAAAAGGGACAAGAGAATAATCAAACAACCGGACATGAAGGATCAATGAAGTCAAAGGATACCAGAATGTCAAGCAAGGGTTGAGAATAACGAATTATGAGATCAAGGGGGAAACACGTGTGATTGAGACATCCTATAAATCAAAACACCCCACAAGTCTGAAATCAGACCTGCATGGGCCACCACTAAAACCTTGTCACGCCCCAGAACCAGAATACTGGAGAGCGGGAGAATGACTCAGCCAGCTACGTATTACGGGTAGATGAATACCGTATAATACGATCAATGCTGTCTAACCAGACGAGGGGGGTGCATACTACATGAAAGTCTTACTATGGTCATTTCACATCTATTGTCTCAATCATTCAAAACAAGAAACAGAAATAGAGAACATGTAAGATAAAGCAGTAAGACGTCCCAAACGCTCAGTCAAAATGTTCTTGAGATCTGGCTTTACAAAACATAGCCAGATGGTATAGCAAGTATATACACAATTGTTATCAGCTGTAGTCTGACTTAATTACAATTATGTAAGGGTAAGTACAAGACAATCCGACTAACATGTCGGTGCCAAACGGCAAAATATAAAGTAAGTAACAAAACGAGCGGGAAAGTAAGGAACCCACTCGAGTCCTCCTGCGATCATTCCTCTAGTATTGACCATCTTGGAGGTGGAAGTAAGCTGAGTCCTCAGGAACCGACTCTAAATCTGGCCATGCAAAACCAGAGAGGTTAGACCTCTAATAGCAAGTACCACAAGGAAGCACGATATGAGGAATTAAAACCAGTAATAAGAGAATATAATAATAGATCTCTGCTTTCTACTAGGATTCACATAACACCACGACACTTCGAACCAACCTTCCAACCAAACAAGGACAGAAGTTGGCCCGTCACGCCCTGACATTCTGATCATCTTAGTTAGGCAACAGAGTAGATACAATACACAAACAAATTATCTTTGAACGGCCAATCAATTCCTACGGCTTGCTATTGTGAGTCCCAAGTTATCCTGGAATTATGCAATTAGGGATTCCTCAGTTCTTACTATGTGCAAGCAAGGCTAGTCTATCCAATCAATCAATTGCGCCAATCATGTAGTTAGACGAGTCCCAGCGGGACGTCTGCCGTTATAGCATGTACAATAATATAAGCAGATACCGTTCCCTGTCCGTGTGACAGATTTACCGTATCTGTGGGAACCAGCCGACCCGTCGGGCACTTAATAGTCCCAAGGGGGCTGCCATGTAAGAACTCGGGAATCCATTCTCTCCATGCCATCATCATTTTATTTAACTTAATAGTCTCTACGTTGCGTGAAGTTCCATGCCGTGGATCATGGTCGTTCAAATGAGTACTTTCGTACGGGGTACGATATGCGCAACTCTACAACGATACCCGTGCGGCTATGTTATAGGTCTTACATAGCGTAATGCAACAATCAAATCTAACCACGGAGTAATCATGCCTTGACCATAAAGTACACATGCTGTCTTTTTGTAAAATAGATAAATAAATAATTTGAAACCTGCATGTGCCTGTATGCCAGTATTCGGGATCGGCTAATTGAGTACAATAGTTCATTACATGAACGTGTCTCATTCATTTCATTCAATAAGACGACTAGCCAGTCTCTTAGTTCCAACTAGGAACGCATGATCAATTAGTCAAGATACCCATTATTATCAATGGTATCAAGGCATGAAGGTCAATTAGTATTAAGCATGGTCCAGTCCATAACTAGTATAAAATAGTTGGTAACATATTCTTGAATCCAAGGAAAAGATCAACAAATTTATGTTGGAAGTTGAAAGAAATTCTAGCCACAATTCAGTTAATTAGGACATATAACAGTCAGAAACAACCAAATTATGCATATGCGGCATATTCTGCGACATGCATGCAACTGCGACACCATATGCGCCTACTGCGACATAATATGTGCCTCATGTGGCTCAACTGCGACATGATATGCGCCTATCGCGACATGCGCCTCATGTGGCTCAACTGCGACATGATATGCGCCTACCGCGACATGCGCCTCATGTGGCTCAACTGCGACATGATATGCGCCTACCGCGACATGCGCCTCATGCAACATGCGCCTACTGCGACATGTGCCTTAATGCGGCTCATGCGCGACATGATATGCGCCTACTGCGACATGCTGTGTGCCTTCCGCGACATGCGCCTCATTGCAACATGCGCTTACTGCGACATGCGCCTTCTGCGACATGCTGTGTGCCTTCCGCGACATGCGCCTCATTGCAACATGCGCCTACTGCGACATGCGCCTTCTTCGACATGCTATGTGCCTTCCGCGACATGCTGTTCGTGCTGCAAATGAATATAGAAACGAACCAAAATACTTTTTGCCATAACTTCCACAAAATAAATCGAAATCTAACTTTTCAAAAGCCAAACTTTAGTAGAATTAAATTCTCTACAACATGGAACCACTTAATTTCGAAAACAACAATGTTTGATAGATCAAAACCCTAAATTTCATATGAAAACCAAAACTATGAAAACCAAAACTTAGATCTACACCCAACCATCCATGGAAAACAAAAACTTCAAGACCTAAACTTGTAGAGGAAGAGAAGATGAATAACATAAACTAAAAATAATTGGGGATGCATGAAATCCCTCATGGTGTGCAAGATGTACTTGTCTCTCCAAATGGGTTAGGGTTTGGTGGAGGAGTAAATGTGAATGAATGAAGAGAGAGAGTGGAAGAAGAACTTTTATATCAAGGTCAAGTGGATCTCCACCATTCATTCTCTCCACCAAATCCAAGCCATCCATTCCTTTCCATGTTGAACCAAACCGAACCAAGTTGGTTTTCCATGAACCGAAATGAACCAAGAGCCAAGAAAAAGCAGAAAATAAAATACAAAAATTAATAAGCGCAAATTTAAAGAATTTAAATACAGAATAAATGCATGATAAATATTGAATAAGTACATTCAAGAAGTACACGTATAAAATACTTTATTCTGGGAACGGGGAGTGACAATACCTTCCACCAACATATCACCAACACCAAAAATATATACATCTTTCCATTTTAGGGCAGCAGGCCTCTTTCGTTTACATCAGAAATGTTAGACAAGTCTGGTGGTTTTGCAGTACCGTATAGTGATTAATGCCGATGAAATCAAATGAGGCTCTCAACTGCTTCGATTCTTCTTCTCCAAGGGAAGGTAGGCGAGATCCTGGATATTCTTTCATGAATGCTGGGTAGGTTCCATAAGCAAGTGGATCCAAGAACCTGGTACAGAGCAAAAAATAACTCCAAATAAAGAAGAGGGCGTCGAGAAATAGAAGGAAATTGTACTAGTAAAGGATGAATTAATGCAGCTCTGACCATCCTATATGAAAATCCTTTAATTTGTTAGCTATAGCAACATCCTTTGGTAAGTCTGTGAAAGGCTCAAACCACACTGCCAGGATTGTAATTCCTACTCTCCCTCCTTGCTCTGCCTGCACATACTCGAAAACTTTCTTCTTAGCTTCCTAAGAGCATCCAGTGGCAACACTCCAAACTATACTCCAAATTACTTCAAACCATACTCCAAAAATTAATTTTAAAGTATTTCCTTCATGTTGGTACACAATGTTATACTCCAAATAAACACTCCAAATTGACAAGTGACAACATCCCATCTATTTTCTCCTTATTTTTCCTTCATAATTGACAAGTGGCAACACTCCAACAAAAAGAATGAAGGACAAAAGTAAATATGGTGGGCCACAAGTAACTATAGCTCCACTAGTGGACTCTCCAAATTTGGAGAGTCTTTTGGCTTTCTACTCTTTTTCAAGTGTGGACAAGAGTCCATTGTAGCCCTCAAGTGCTACAAAATTTGGCCAAAGGTCAAATATAGCACTTGAAAAGAGTCCCACTGTGGATGCTCTAACCTCTGGCCTAGGAAATAAAAAGATCGATGAAGATGCTTATACCTGATACTTTTCTTTGTACCAGACTAGATATTGGATGACATCATATGATCAGTGTTAAAGTCCCTGCCTCTATACCAAAATTCCAAAGGTATTGTGAGGTTTGAGGGTTAAATATTTATATATTTCAACACGTAGTTGCATGATTATCATACAAGGTAGTACAAAGTTAAGTTAATATATCTTATATTGATTTTCGACTATATTTTGGATGAACCTGCAGGAACGTATCAATCATACAGGGTAGCGCAAAAGTAATTATTTTACTGTCAAGCTAATCAGAAGAAACCAATACATCAACGAAGGTGTTATTCTTCTAATGTTTCCGCAAAAGCCATTTGCTGGAACAATTTGCTTTTCCATATTGCAAATTTGCAGTGTATTTATTGCAATCAAAGAGGCTTAGTCAATCAGAAATAAGTAGTTGTCTTGACATAAAAAATGAAGGTGTTAGATCACAAAGGACAATGAAGTAAGAAAACTTTCTCCAATGCAAAAGTATTAAAATGTCACAACTCATCTTCTTTCTTTTTTCTAATATTTTTTATTCATAATTGATGACATGGAAAAGAAAATATTGTCAAGTACATTGTCTAGAACAAGACAATCAACTTCACATTGTCTTCTTTAACTTCTGCCACGTAAGCTTCCAACAACTTTTTTTCCAAAGTCCTAAGACCATCTCCAATGGTGATTTCTAAATTCGAGTTCTTATCCTACTTGTCATTGTACTTTAAGGAGATTTCTATCCTAGTTGAAGAGTTTCTACATAGAAATTGTAGACATACAAAAATGTTCTCCAATGGTTCTCCATTTCTATCCTATGTGTCACATAGTAAAAGAACCAATTTAATGGTGTGGGGCCCAATAATAATTGTCATGAGAGATAGGAGAATTTTTATGAGAGTTTCTACATGTAGAAACCCTCCTAGAAAGTTTCCATCCTACATCATTGCCACCTAGGATAGAAATGGTGATAGAAATCACCATTGGGAGAAGTTTTTTCTAAAATGGATTTCTTCCATAGAAATAGGGAAGATAGAAACCCCCATTGGAGATGGTCTAATAGGGTTGGAGATGGCTCTTAATAGTTTTCAAGTATTGTTTCTGGTAGCCCAAGAGCCGTTTTTGACTTCCCTTTTTTTGTTTGTTACTCTACCAATGACAAGTTGAAGAGAAGGGGGAGGAGCAGCCACACATTGTCCAAAATTTAACATTGACCCTTCAATTGCTTGCTTACGCACTATTCCACTTCCAACTCATGCGCTAGCTTCTGTTTTTTTCTTTTTCTTTTTCTTTTTTTAATTTCCTCTTCACACTCTATATATACAAATAGCCAATCCCTATTGAAACAAAAACAAACTTCCATTTCTCTATCCATCTATACTCATCCTTTGTTGAATGGAGGTTTGCATGGATGAGAAGTACTGGAAGCTATCAAAGAAGGGTAGCAGCAGCAGCAACAGCAACAGCAACAGCAGCAGGACATCGACATCGTCGTCGTCGTCGTCGCCAAGATCATGTGGTACTGCTGGATCCCCGTCGACGAAGAGGCTGTCGACATCGATCACAACGCCTAAGGCGAGGAAGACGATGAGCACTCGACCCTCCTTCTCAAACCGCTGCACGAGCCTGGTGAACAAGCAGCGAGCCAAGTTCTACATCATGCGCAGATGCATCTCCATGCTCATCTCCTGGACTGACTGACTGACTGACTGACTGAATCATCAACGACGTTCACCAAGAAGAATCAATCAAGCCTTGTGCTCGACACCGACGTACGTATTGTACAAAAAGTTAGATATTGGGAGAGGCTAGTTATGATCTTCAATTAGTTGGCAAAAGAAAGAAATAATGATCATTCCCCCTTGATGATACTGATTTGGTGTATTAATAAGTATGGATATCTCCATCTTTCGATCTTCGTAGAATCGATGTTAGCTTACATGATCACGGAGTGCTCTTAGTTAAATCTCTTGATCAATCTATGGCTTCCTCAACTCTAGTAGAAGTTCCTGGGTTCCATCTATAACACAGCCATATGCAGGGCCGGGCCGGGGGTTGGATTGTCTTATCCGGAACTAGTTTTGGTTGCCACTTGACCCGAGGGTCACCTGCGCCCTCGACCTCTATTGGGATCACACTGAGTCTAGGAGTTGTCCTAAGCAGATGGGGATTGTCCAAGTTCAAAGTCTTGTCTGACTTATGCCTCCTCACTATACTGATTGTATAATTCGGCGCGCAAAACATGTGGATTGAACATGTGTCATATGTGAATATTGTGTCTGTATCTTGTTTTGTCGTATCTGTGTCCATGTAACATTTAACAAAATCGAACACACACCACTAAGAGGGTGATTCAGTGGTGACACTAGTTACGGAGAGTAGGAGTACCGGACGTGAATTGAAATTCCAATCCGAACATCAATTAAATGGAAGGAGGTCTTGCTACTAGTATTAGTTCATGATAGAGACGACCACTAATGATGGTATGTTGTTCAGAAGAAAGAAATCAACAGTTTAATTATTATTGTTAGCAAATTATATATAGTGAGTCAATGTAATTAGCAGATATTCATTTATTATATATAATGAATCAATGTAAGTAGATATTCATCTCCATTTTATGTAGTACTATTAAAGATCGAGATTCCTAATATAAAGGAACGGTGACCTTAGCTGAGTTTGTTGATAGGGTAATTGTTTGATTGTATCTCGTTTCCGGTTGAGTGCTCAAATGGGAGGTAACAATGGAGTTCGTAATTTAGTCCCACATCGGGTAGGCGATGGGATCATGCGGTGTAGATAATTGGGATTGGTTCATGTCTTACATGAGAATTCTCTTTTAAGACATATGGGCCCAATTCAATGTTACACCTCATGGGCCAACTCCGGTTCGGGTCACACCGCGTTCCCAACAAGTGGTATCAGAGTTCATGATTACATGGCTGGTTTGAACGTCTCTAATTGGTTCGAGACAGATGGTTCATGCGTATGCAGATCATGTGGTGTAGATAATTGAGACAATATCGCACCTCATGGGCCAACTCCGACTCGGGTCACACCGCATTTCCCACAATAATCTAATCTTAACTTTGGAAGGAAGAAGAAATAATTGAATCTTGACAAATGTTTAGTTTCTTGTATGTGCATGCCTGTTCCCTTTATTATATTATTTTAATTATATTATTTTATATCAGACATGTTCATTTCTATAGCTCGAAAGTTTTAATAGAGTATATCTGGATCACTAAAGTTGGCCATGAACTTAGATATTAAAGAACGAAACCGAAAACTTGCAAGCATTGGAAAATTTGTAAGGTTGCGGAAATTATTCTAAAATTAATACCACAAGAAGAAGGCAAAAGTTAGAACTATAAAAACAGAACCAAATGACTCAATATCCAAAATTAACAAGTTAATTTGACAACAAATGACTCATTTAAGTTTCTTTACTTATTATCTTTTAGAAGTTAATATGTATGAGAGATTCTTTGGTGCATAAAAAGAACTATAAAACCAATCTAGGATTTATCATTTAATGTAGTCCAATGTAAGTGACTGCGGAAGAAGAGAAAGTCTCAAGCACCATCTACATCTATGTTGCACGGACACAGAAAAATGGTATCCGTATCCTTATCATGTCCGTCCCCGTATCAGGCAACATAAGTGAGTACTTATTGTAGGTATCTTAAAGTGTATATCCGTACACGTATCTTTGTATGTAGCCATGCAACATAGATCTCCCCCTTACGTTGATTACCAACAAGGTACTCAGTTCAGTCCCATATATATATCCAAAATCAATCTCTGTAACAGTTTTCTGATTTCTTTATAATGCATCACAAACATTGTCTCTCAGAAACATAAAATCATTTGCAAAACCTCTTCCTTCAATGAAACAAGTATCAGATGAAGAGTATCCACTAAAGAATGATCACACCGCGAAGTAAAGAACTTTGACAATAAAAAAAAGGCAAGAAACTTTTTACTCATCCAACTTGAATGAACTACTAGTCATATGAAACCGATACACGAGAAAAGATTTGACTCATAGTCAGGATCTACTGAAAATACTATACACCATAGGCTCTTTACTAAGCGTAAATTCCTACTGTAATTGCCGATGAGTAATCTTCACAGAGAAAAAGTAGGTATATTGCCCCAAATTGTCAACTATTTGCTTAATCGACGAGTAAGAGCCAATGCAAGAACACGTTACTCCAATAACGATAACCAAAATGCATAGTGCCACCTGAAATAAGAAATTAAAGTCCCAACATTAATTTTGGTAGTGCAATTCAGTACTGTGAAGATGTTACCATTTAACATTCAAACTGTGACTGCAGTATCAGCAATACTTCTGAAACATAGATTTAGTCGATATAACAAAAGAGGCCACAGCTATCTGGACACAGTAAGAGCAGATTATCTGGTCTTAAGTTTACAGTGCCATAGAAACTCAAAAAAAAAATTGTAATATATAAGAAATTGAAAGAGCTTTGAAATCTACCAAATGTAAGAGCTAGGAGCATTTCCATATAACTTGAATTTTTTTGGTATCAATGAAATAATGAGGTAGGATACTCATGGGCTAGCAGAACAGAAGCTTCTACATAATGGTTCAAATCTTTATGTCTTCATTCTGGTTCATAGTGTTAAAGACTAAATAGTCATTTCTTTAAAGAGAATACTCCCATGGTTTATTGAATTTATAATTGGTTCAAATCTTTATGTCTCCATTCTGGTTCATACTGTTAAGACTAAATAGTCATTTCTGTAACCTACCGGAAAAAAGAACAGAGATCATTCTATGGATCAATCCATTAACCATGGTAGAAGCTTCATAAATGGACCATGGGAAAGCAATTTAGATTTTTTTTTTTTATCTTTTAATTATTTTTGGTTATTTTAGATAGAGATTATTTTTATCTGTTTTATCAGTTATGGTTTAAGTTTATTTCTTGATAGCCTGTACATAGTCTGGTCATAATTTATTAATTGAAGAATTGAAGAATAAAAAAATTATTTTGAGTTTGTATGGTGAGATGCCAAAATCGATCTCTCATATCTTCTTCTCCTCTCCGCCTCCACGTTGAGGCGAATTTGTCTCGAGTACAAAAGCCACACAATCGAGATTAACCACAACCTGCACATTTCCAAACTCGGTGGTTTAGTTAATTATAATCAACTGTTATGTTTTGTATTTCTACTAAAATTATTTGCGATAAAGTGATAGTAGTTAATTGTTCACATTTCATTTAAAGCTTCCACGTCCAATTTAAATTCCAAATTTCATACAAAATATAAAATAAAAAAAATTCCCCTAGATTCATATAAAATTTCGCACTGACAATGCGGACAGATCAACATTGATGAGCTTCAATTTCCTGAAACTGTCAAATTATTTCAACTTCTAATACATAATAAGCAGCAACTTATGGACTACATACAACCATTCTACACTTCAGTGTGGTGGACACTTCTTTGAATGTCAATCCGCAAAGAGTTCACCTTCTTTTCTCCTATGTTATAGTGTGCAAACTTCAATTTTATTACTGTAGTATGACTTTTAAAGCGATGAAGGAGCCCTTAATGTAAGACACAGATTCTTGTTTCTCAAAGAAAATGTAGAATGGAGAGTTAATAATTTGCACAGGCGGTCTTCAATGGAACACTGAAGTTCTTGTAGCTCGAGTTTCGGTTCGGGTTGTTAACATTTGAGAACCATTCAGGACACTCGAGGAACCCAGCAAGTCATTATCTATGTTGCACGGACACGGTAAAATGGCACCCATATCTATCTATATATATATCAGTGTTCTTGTTCGTATTCGTGCAACATAGGTAATTAATTTTGTACATGTTTGAAATGTCTGTATCCCTTATCCATATCATATTCATGTCCATAATTGTGCAATCTTAGGTCTTCCTGTTGTATAAGAAAAACTTCATCATCCATATTTACTAAGGAACTCGTCATAAGTAACATAAAGGAACCATATTTTTCAAAACTTTAAAATAATTAAACAGTTATTATGTTAGTCATAGAGAGGGCGACGAAAAATTAACTGAGCACATTATACTTATGGTAGACAAATCACTGAATCAATAGATTTCCTTACCTGTAGAAGATTTATGGATTCACGTTGAATGTTGAGGTAGCAAGTACTGTAGAACCTAAAATAAAACCACACACGCACACAGAGGAGAAAGAGGACACAGAGCTCACATTTTCTTTTCTCTACTTGTTTTTTTTTATTGTTTGCTAGGACTGCCTTTAAATAGGCTTTACAACCAAGTAGACAAACAAAATATGAGGAGCTAATGGCTCCTAAAATAAAACATGACCACAAGCTATGCAAAAGACAAGGGACAACAGGATTAGATCTAACAAGCACATGGCAATATAAGAGCCTGCAAGGAATGAATTTAGAGGCAAGGTGTGAACAGGGGCGGATCCAACCATAAAGTGGGGTGGGCTGGAGCCCACCCCAAAAAAAAATTCTCTCTTTTTTTCTTTATATTTTTGATTTTTTGATTTTTTTTATATGAGTTAGCCCACCCTAATCCATTGTAACCTATTCCAGCTTTAGTTTCTGGATCCGTCCCTGGGTATGAATATTAAAGTTTAAACTTCTTTCTGAAGTATCTGTGTATCGGAAAAACTTTTAAACATATGGTGCTCGCCCTGACAAGGAACATACCACAAGCATTGTGAAAATGGATCCGAGGAAAGCCATAACATAACCTGCAAACAATATAGATGACAATAATTTTCCAGCGAAAGAAATTGATGTTTAATAGAAATAATTCGAAAAGTTTGGGACAATTGCTGAATGTTATTGAGGGCAAGAAGGATCATAAACATCACACCAAAGCAAATTAGTTTCAATATCATAAACTAAAGGTTGTGAACTAAACAAGGTAAGGTAAGGTAAGGTATCAAAAATTTGCAGGTATACTCAAAAAAGCAGAGCTGTTTCAATCTGCTAATATCAATTTTTCGTGAAATCTACCAATATCAAAGATGAGCATATTCGACTTGTGAGAGACAATTGGTTGGAAACATGGAGAATGTATGAAGATTGGGCGAGAAGCAATTAGAATTTAGAAGGAAGTCTACCAAACTACTAAAATCATTTGAGCTTGATAATGGAAAATGTCAAGTACCACTGGACTAGTTCTTCTATAACATCTTGATGGAAAGTAAAGAAAATAGAATTCCAACAAAATTACTGTATACTTGAGAGATCAAGTGATGAAGATTTGATGATATGAGCTACCACCAATGCTACTTGAGAAAATTTGTGGCTATTCCCATCGATCAAGGACTTGAGCAACTTTTTCCTCATAATATGTGGACACTTTGGGATTAACAATAGAGTCTATGAACATAATATGATATGTTCATAATTTATAGATAATCTCTATGACCAAGAAAGAGGTTGATCCAAAACAAGACATAAGTTGCAAGTATCAAAGGATGTTTAAATTTTGTTTAGTTCTTGTCAAGAACAGGGCTTTATCTCGATATAAATTTCTGGCCAGGGTTAAATATTTACCTATATAGTTCTCAAAATATAAATCCATGTCAAGTAAAAAGTGGCAAAAATTATCCAGAACAGACTTTGAAAATTGGGAAATTATACTCTCGAACGCGGCAGAAGCGAACAAGCAATAACCTTAACGATGACGAAAATAACTTGGCACAAAAAACCGACAATAGCAACCAATAATACAATAAGCAAACATACATGATTTAACGTGTTTTGGTCAAGCTCGAATTATTCCACAGGACAAGGGGAGAAATAAGGTTAACAAATCAACAAGAGGGAAAATCTTATAAGAAATACACAAACAAACGGTAATGTGAAAACCATCTCCTTACGGGATCTATATATATATATATATATATATATATATATATATACAAAGAGATTTAAAAAAAAAATATATATATATACAAAGAGATTTCTTTTATAACTTAGGGGGAGTCTAACTTCTCCATGAGCGGCGACTTAGGGTTTCCCCATGATCGCGGCGGTTTCCTTACGGAGACGCCGGCTGTTACTCGTGCTCCCGCGAGGGAGGAAGACGACAACATCAGGGAAGTGGAGGGAGGATGGTCTACGGTGGAGAGGAGGCGCAGAAGGAATCCTGGTAGTCAGAGAGAGAAGGGCACGGCGAGCACTTGGGGAGGAAGCACCAATAAGCCACGCGGAGGCCAACGCCCGACATCGAGGAGGCCGGAGTTTGGTGGGGAGTACAGGAAAGGACACGCAGGTACAAGGCCGACATCTACTCCTCTACGGGGTGGAGATAAAACTGGAAATAATGGGAGAGATCAGTCGACAAAGGGGATCAACGCCACGGGAAAAGCGACGTTGGAGAGCCAGACTGAAGGAAGCACAGGAGTACGTTCTAAGCCAGTATCCTGGGCGGAATTATGCAAGCCAATGGCGGTGCAGGAGGAGGTCGACTTACAATACATCGAACCAAGTATCATCAACGGGGAGAAGGTGGTCGAGATCACCTGCGACGACATTCAGGAAACCACGGAGTACTGAAAAAATACTATTGTCCTATACGTTATGGGGAACCGCCCATACTATGGGCAATTGAGGGGTTTCGCCCTTCGAACATGGAGACCCAAAGGGGAGATGGCAATCTATTCAAGAGAAAATGGTTTCTACTTCATTAAATTCGACCTGGCGGAGGATATGGAGAGAGTTCAACAAGGGGGGCCCTGGACATTCGATGGGAGACTAGTGGTGTTGAAAAAATGGCACCCTGAGTCGAATTTTGAGAAGGACTGACTGAACACCGTTCCCATATGGATCCGGTTCCCCTGGCTATCCCCTCAACTGTGGAGCAACCCAGCCATCATGAAACTG
Organism: Iris pallida; assembly: GCA_029216955.1. Classification (NCBI taxonomy): domain Eukaryota; kingdom Viridiplantae; phylum Streptophyta; class Magnoliopsida; order Asparagales; family Iridaceae; genus Iris; species Iris pallida. The sequence continues at coordinate 2,480,432 of JANAVB010004599.1, read as the reverse complement.
GCAAGTGTCGTAGGCAAACCAATCCGCACGGATATCCCCACAGCCCGACGACAACGATTAGCATTTGCAAGGGTCTTCGTAGAAATTACTGCTGGTGCACATCTCCCCAGGAAGGCAGACCTCGTGCTACCTAACGGTGAGCGGTTGGAGCAAGAAATCGCGTATGAATGGGTGCCTCCTTCTTGCGACCAATGTTACTGCTTCGGGCATACCAGGACCCATTGCAAGGAGACGGACGTGGGCGCACCAAAGGAAATAATCCGGGAAGAGAATTCCCGGGAAGCAGAATGCAATATGGCCGAGAATGTAGAAGATCTAAATGAGCAGGCGGTGCAAGCGGACCAAAATCACTCTGAAGTTGCCATGGAGATGAGCGAGGCACCGTTGAGACAATCACTACTGGGTAAGAGGCCAGGGCCAGAGGGGGAGTCTAACAACAGCGGCACCGCGTCCCAAGAACTGGTCGTCTATAACAAAGGGGGTAACGCACACAACATGGCCAGTACTCCCATGGCGACGCAACGTAGCTTTGAGGGCACGGTGGACAGACAAGCATGGGAGAGCGAGAACATCCACACAGAAGACAGCAGAGCGGCTCCCGTAGCACCCGACGGGACAAGGGAGAATGACGCCCACTCACGGCCACGCATGGAGGGGAGCGGCCCCCTTACCAAAGAAAACCCCAGGTGGGTTTTGCTGGTGAAGGGGAAGACGCATGCTACAGGCCAGGAGCAGATGACACAGGCACAGAATCTGGGGACTCTCCCACCTCGTCCGAGGGAGAGTCAGAGGCTTAAAAAGGACAACACACCCCATAATCAATAAATGACGATACTTACATGGAATGTCCGGGGGACAAATTCCATAGGAAGGTGGAGAGAAATTCAGAATTTGGTGAAGAAATACAGGTGTTCGATTGTTGCTATTCTCGACAGCAAGATTAAATTAGAGTCACTGCTAACGAAAAGAACGCCACACCGGTGGGCCTTCGCACACAACCTGGCCAGCTGCAACATGACACGTATATGGGTGTTATGGAATACCGAGGAGTGGACAGGACATGTCAGATTCTTATCCAACCAACTTATCATTATTAATTTCACTAATAAAGGCAGGTTAAATCTTGTGGTGGGGGCTGTCTACGGTCATAATGATCGTCGTCGCCGTTTCGAGTTATGGAGGGACATCATCAGGCTGGCTACTGAAATTGGTGATAGTCTACCATTCATCTTAAGTGGGGACTTTAATGCCATCATGTTTGATGGTGAAAAGTTAGGTGGTCGTCAGGTTCCAGCGGCCATTCTCGACGACTTCCTATCATGCATACTCAATTTGGGGCTGCACTGTCTCAATCGCTGGGGGCACATCTGGTCGTGGAATAACAGCTCTACTACGGCTCGGGTGGTTTGTCAATTAGACAGGTCTCTGTGCAACAATCATTGGTTGACAAAATTCCCGAATTCCTGAGCAGGTCTCAAGAGCGGCACTAGCGACCACTCCCCCATTCTAGTGCGGCTTAGCGAAGCCGAGGCCCGACGGAGACGACCGTTTCGCTACTGCAATGCGTGGCCGCTGATTGATGGCTACAGTCAAGTGGTGGAGAGAGGGTTACAATATGAGGCCTTGGGCAATACTCAATTTCAACTGATACAAAAGTTGAAACAGACGAAGAAGGAGCTAAAGCGGTGGAATATTAGCCGGCCGAGCAATGAGTTGAATTCCAAGGAGGCGGAACTTACCAGCGTTCAAGACATACTCCAAACCACCCCGATGGATACCGTACTAGCAGCGAAGGAGCAACAGTTACAGGAGGTAGTTCGACTTCTTCGGTACCAAGAGGAACTCAAATTGCAACAACAAGCCAAGTGTAGTTGGCTTAAGGAGGGAGGCCGTTGCTCGAAATTATTCCATTCCACCATTCGAGCAAGACAGAACAAGAACTACATTGGGACGCTCATGGATGCTGATGGACATATCATATCCGAGAGTGCCAAAGTGGGAGAAGAAGCGGTTAAGTATTACACGGAGCTGTACAACCAAGCTGATTACACTCATGCCTTCCCTGAGATTGTTAGTAAAAGAATCATAACAGATGAAGGCAATGAGATTTTGAACAGAGAAGTCACATTGGAGGAAGTTGAATTAATAGTGAAAAATGCAGACCCCAACAAAGCTCCGGGTCCTGATGGGTTTGGTGCGGGATTCTACAAGCAGCACTAGGACCTGCTGAAATACCAACTACTTCATATGGTGCGGGATTTCTTCTCCACAGGGCGACTGCTAAAGGAAATTAATCACACATTTCTGACTCTTATTCCAAAGACGGAGGGGGCAAGTTCTCTGGGTGACTTTCGTCCGATAGCTTGTTGCAATTTTCTATACAAAATTATTGCTAACATTATGGTTTCTAGAATGCAAAGTCTAATGCAGGAACTCATCTCGATGAATCAATCTGCCTTTATTAAGGGGAGATCGATTGCCGAAAACTGCCTATTAGCTCATGAGTTGGTTCGCGAGTTCAATAAACCAGGAGGTAGCAAGGGGTGTATCAAACTGGACTTGCAGAAGGCGTACGATATGGTGAACAGGGAGTTCGTCTGCGAGGTACTGTATAGTATGGGATTTGCCGGATGGTGGGTCGACAGAATCAGAGAGTGCATATCAACGCCTTCCTTCTCGATCATCATCAACGGGCAACCTACGGGCTATTTCCAGAGTAACAGAGGACTTCGACAAGGGGACCCACTCTCCCCGTACCTATTCACTACTGTGTTGGAGCACTTTACATGCAAAATGGACCTAGCAGTGTTGCAGGGGTTTATCCGACCATTATATCATCGCATATCTCCCAGTGTTTCGCATCTTATTTATGCTGATGACTTATTGGTGTTCATTGAACCTTCTGATAGGGGCATCAGTACGTTATTATCCATTCTGGCGGACTTCAAACAAGTGTCGGGATTACAGCTAAACAGGGGGAAGAGTCGACTGTATGTCAACAAAAGCTGCTTGCACAAGGAGAGGTGGTCGAAAAAATTACAAATTGATCTGGGTGTACTCCCAGTGAAATATCTGGGGTTACCATTATCTGTGACGTATGTGAAGGACGTGGATTGTAATGGACTGGTGCATTATATTAGCTCTCGGCTGGAAGGATGGCAGGCTCAAACTCTATCGTTCGGAGGCAGAATAGAATTGGTTAGGGCGGTGATTACAGCTATCGTAGCATACTGGATGCAAGCATTGTACATCCCTAACAAAACCATAAAGCGAATAGAACAGCTATGCGCCAATTTCGTCTGGAGAGGAGGACTACACACCATATCATGGGAAGAACTGTGTCTGCCGAGGGAAGAAGGAGGTGTCGGGCTGCGTTCCCTCAGCATTTTGCGTGAAGTAGCCATGCTCAAACTGGCATGGAAATGCATAGAAGGGGATTCCATATGGGCTAAGTGGATGAGGGGCAGATATCTTCTATCCAATAATTTCTGGGTCCAAGGCATAGATAACAATTTTTCAGTAACATTCAAGAATATCCTTCGACTCAGGGACAAACTGAAGAAGTATATGGAGAGATCCATACATGACGGAAAAACGACGAGCCTGTGGCTTGACCCGTGGCTGCAGCAGGAAAGCTTTGTGGACAGACTTGGCTGGCCTACATATGAAATTATTGGCAGCCATGACAAGGTACAGGTTATCACCCGGAATGGCGTATGGAGAGCGGAAGAGAGGCAGGTGGCCATCTGGTTTAAAGAGGAAATAGAAGCAGTTAGCCTTGGCAACGAGGCTGGAGCTGACCGCTGGATCTGGAAGGACTCCCCGAATGGGGAGTTCAATTTTAGTAGAACCTATAATAAGGAACGGCCTCATCTCCCGACGGCGGCATGGGTGGATGTGGTATAGGCTAAGGGCGCGGCGAGTAAGATGCAACTGTGTCTATATAAAGCTGTCCGAGATAGGATTCTCACTAAAGAACGACTGGTTAGGTTTGGAGTCCAGCTTCCAAACAACATGTGCGTGCTATGTGAGAAGGAGATCGAGACGAGAGATCATCTATTCTTTAGATGTCAAACTACAGGTCTCATCTGGCAGCAAATTCAGTCTCCAACGGGTGGGAGCCATAGTCACAGAGGTGGGCTTATTGAAGTATTCGATGAGGTGCGGGCGCTTAAAGCGAATGGGGCAGAAGAGTTTGAGAAAGGAAGAATCAAGTTGCTGTCCGCAGTATGGCACGTTTGGCGCGAAAGAAACAGAAGGATATATGAAGGACAATCTACTTCCATCTCGGGTATCATTAATAACATACGTTGTGACATTAGATTCATGGGGTTTAACCTCTGAGACCAGCTGGTGGCTTGGTCCACATCAGTTTTTGTAATCTGTAATTGTTTCTATCTATAAGAATTACCCTTGCTTCAAAATATATATATATATATATATATATATATATATATATATATATATATATATATATATATATATGTTTCTAGATTTTATTAATGGCCACTCAAGAACTGTATATTGTGAGCATCCTTAAATATCAAACCAACCATCTCTAGTGCCGAAGGAGGCTCTTAAATAGGATCACCAATCTTTTCAAAATCAGGAACAATTTTGACCGACAAAAGCAAGTCTTTTAGCTCTGAACCGTTCCGCTTACAGAGCTAAACCTGAGCCAACGACTTAGCAGTGGTATGTTGCCGATATGCTTGATGAGCACAAAAATATGTCGAAAACCGTTGGAAGGTTTCTGCATGGTATACAAACGGCAGAGGCGGCAAAAAAAAAATCCCCGTTTTTTTCAAATATTTTTTTTTTGTTTTTCATATGAGCCGGCCCACATGTAGCCTATTCTTGTTGGGAAAGAAGCACGGAAAACCTGATACCACTCTGTTGGGAAAGAAGCGCGGAAAACCTTTCCCCAAACCGGAGAGTACCTGCGAGAGGACCGAGCAAACAACGCACGAACCAAAAAAACAAGCACACAAAGCAAACCACGCAGACACAGAGAATTTTTGACGTGGAAACCCTTGCGGGAAAAACCACGGGACGATCGGAGTCCAACCCTGAGAAGCCTCCACTAATGGAATAGAAGAATTACACCCTCTACAAACTCCTCCGATCCAAATCGGATCCCCACAACACTCAGAGAAATGAACAACGATTACAAGGCTACGAAGAACGAGAACGACGAGTAGAGATTACCCGAACACGATCTCCTCCGAATATCAACCTTCAATCCTCCGCCTTCTTCTCCGAAGTTGCAATGGCACTCTTGCCTCCTTCTCTCTCGAACTTGTGTTATGTTGCACTTGTGAATTAGGGTTGAGAAAACTCAATATATATCTCCCTAATCCCGCAACCAACCTGGACCGTTGGATTAGATCCAATGATGAAAACTCATCCAAAATCCCGCTTCAGCCCCCGACAACACAGAGTTCGGCCAGAACTCTGTGCGGGGCAGCCAGCACCTACTGGCCAAACGCTGGAACAACCAGACCGAGTTCGGCCAGAACTCGGCCTGGGACCGAGTTCGGCCAGAACTCGGCCTGGGACCGAGTTCGGGCCGAACTCGGATCCTCTGCTCCCAGAAGCTCCAGCAGCAGCAGCAGCAGCAGCAGCAACGTCGCCTACTTCCCGAGCTTCTCCGACTTCGGACGGCGCTCGTCGCACTCCGGGGTCTTCTCCACATAGGTTGGGAACCCCACCCACTCCAACAAATCTCCCCCTTCACAACTATGGGGAGGACGTCGTCATCCCGACGATCTGCCTGCAGTACTCGAACTTCCCCCTTGGTAGAATCTTCGTAAACATATCAGCTCCGTTGTCGTCTGTATGCACCTTCTCAAGCGCCGCGTCCTTCTTCTCAACCACATCCCGTATCCAATGATACCGGGTCTCGATGTGCTTGGACCGGCTATGAAACGTCTGATTCTTCACAAGGTGGATCGCACTCTGACTGTCGCAAAGCAAAGTATACTGCTCTTGCTTCAGTCCCATTTCCTGCAACAGCTTTTTCATCCACAACAGCTCCTTGCAAGCCTCCGTCGCCGCAATGTATTCCGCCTCCGTCGTCGACAAGGCAACACACTTCTGCAACCGCGACTGCCACGACACTGCTCCTCCCGCAAACATCATCACGTAGCCCGAAGTCGATCGCCTCGTGTCTACATCTCCAGCCATATCAGCGTCGGTATACCCGACCAGCTTCGGCTCGTCACCACCAAAAGAAAGTCTCCAACCGGCAGTGCCCTGAAGGTATCGTAGAATCCACTTAACCGCACTCCAGTGTACCCTTCCAGGATTTGAAAGATACCTGCTAACCGTACCAACTGCGTGAGCAATATCTGGCCTCGTACACACCATAGCATACATCAGGCTTCCCACAGCTGAGGCATATGGAACCCGCTCCATATCTTCCTTTTCGTTCTCGGTAGATGGACACTGCTCCTCAGTGAACTTAAAATGAGCCGCGAGGGGGGAACTCACTTTCTTCGACCCGTCCATCCCGAAACGCTGAAGTACCCGATAAATGTACTTCTTTTGGGACAAGTGTAGCAGCTTGGACTCTCTCTCTCGGCTGATCTCCATCCCAAGAATAGTCTTCGCTGCGCCCAAATCCTTCATAGAGAAGGTCGCGCCCAGTTGGCGCTTCAACTCCGCTATCCTAGTGGCATTCCGACCCACTAATAGCATATCATCCACATAGAGCAGTAAAATGATGAAATCATCCTCGGCAAAATACCTCACAAATGCACAATGGTCCGACGTCGTCCGTGCATAACCATGCTCCCCCATAAACGACTCGAACTTTCTGTACCACTGCCTCGGAGCCTGCTTCAGACCATACAAGCTCTTCCTCAACCGGCAGACCAAATGTGACTTGTCCTTCTCACAGAATCTCTCCGGCTGCTCCATGTACAACTCCTCCTCAAGATCACCGTGGAGGAACGCCGTCTTCACGTCCATCTGCTCGACCTCCAAGTCGAGACTGGCTGCTAATGCTAGCACCACCCGAATAGACGAATGCTTGACGACAGGCGAAAAGATCTCATCATAATCCACGCCTTTCCGCTGACCGTAGCCCTTGACTACCAGCCTCGCTTTGTATCGAGGGCGAGTAGCATCATCCGTCTGCTTCACTCTGAACACCCATCGGTTCTTCAAAGCCTTCTTGCCTTTTGGCAACCGCACCAGATCATAAGTGGAATTGGTGTGCAAGGAACTCATCTCCTCCTGCATAGCCACCATCCACTCCTGCCTGTGTTCGTCTTCCATAGCCTCTGCGAAACTTTCGGGCTCTCCCCCGTCAGTCAATAGCACATACTCATCCGGCGAGTATCTCGTAGATGGTCGACGATCCCTGTTGCTCCTTCTCAGTGGAGCCACTGGTGCTGGCTGTATACCGACAGCCTCCTCCCCTTCAGGAACTGCCTCCCCGGCATGCTCATCCTCCTGAGGGACACCCTGACCACCATCAGCAGGCTGATGATCAAGGTTGGGAGCAACTCCATGTACCGGCTCCCCCATAACTGGATCCTCCGCGATGTCTTCTGGAAACTGCTCGAAGCGAAATGACTCTAACTCAGGCAATTCCTCAGCCTCAGAAGGCGTCTCGGAATCCTGAGTGTTGGTCATGGTCTGATCCTCGACGAACACCACGTCCCTGCTTCTGTAGAGCTTTCCTTCCACTGGGTCGTAGAGTCTATAGCCAAACTCATCCCGACCGTAGCCGACAAAGACGCATCGCCTCGTCTTCGGCTCAAGTTTGGTCCTCTCGTCCTTCGGTACATGCACGAAGGCCTTACAACCAAACGCCCGCAGGTGACTGTATGACGGCTCTTTGCCGTACCATACTTTGTCAGGCACATCACCCTGCAAAGGAGCACTAGGAGACAAATTAATAATATAAGCAGCTGTGAGAAGAGCCTCACCCCAATAACTGCCCGACAAGTTTGCTTCTGACAGCAAACACCGCACCCTCTCCATCAGTGTCCTGTTCATGCGCTCCGCTACACCATTGAGCTGAGGTGTCTTTGGCGGAGTCTTCTGGTGTCGTATCCCTTGCTCTCTGTAATACGCATCAAAGGGACCGATGTATTCGCCGCCATTGTCGGACCGAACACACAACAACTTCTTGTCCGTCTCCCTTTCAACGGAGGCCTGAAACTCCTTGAAAGTAGGCAGCACCTGATCCTTGGTCTTTAAGGCATAGACCCAAACCTTCCTGGAACAGTCATCAATGAAAGTCACAAAGTAAGAAGTACCACCAAGAGATTTTACCTTCATAGGACCGCAGACATCCGAGTGAATCAACTCGAGCAACGCCGGCTTCCTCGAACTTGGGTGACTCTGGAAAGACACCCTACTTTGCTTCCCAGCCAAACAGTGCGTGCATTTCTCCAACTTTGTAGACTTGAGCCCCGGAATCACTTTCCTGTTCACCAAGTAGCTCATCCCCTTCTCGCTGATATGGCCGAGCCGCCTGTGCCACAACTCGGTAGACGCGTCACTGACTGCGTTCACCTCCTGTGCCCCCTCTGCGCTCCCCTCCATATAGTAGAGACCGGACTTCTTGCTTCCTCTGGCAATCACCATCGAACCTCTGGAAAGCTTCCACTGACTATTCCCGAAGAGACTGAAGAATCCCTCGTCATCCAACCTTCCAACCGACACCAGGTTGAAACGGATATCAGGGACATGACGAACATCCTTGAGAACAAGAACCACACCCGTCTTCGTTCTCAAATGCACATCTCCAATGGCAACCGCCTTCGACACATCTCCGTTGCCCATCTTCAACACGCCACAGTCGCCTATCGTGTAAGTGGCAAACAGTGCCCTATTATGAGATACATGTGCTGAAGCCCCTGAGTCCACCAGCCAAGAATTGTCATCGCAGGCGAGGTTAGTAATGACCTCATCACCTACGACGATCACATCGCCTCCATGTACCGAGGCCGCCGCTGTAGTGTTCTCTTCTTGCTTCCCCTTGTCGCCCTTCTTCTCCTTCTTCCAAGCAAAACAATTCCGCTTGATATGGCCCTTCTTACCGCAATGATAACACTCTGAGTCCTCGTACCGACCCTTGGACTTCCCCCTGCTCTTGTCTCTGCCACCACCTGGACCCCTGCTTTTGCCCCTTCCGCGGCTCTCTGAAACAAGTGCCTCTGAGTGGTGGGATGTGGATGAAGTGCCCTGAGAACGTCTCCGCATCTCTTCATTCAACACCCCGCTCTTGGCAAACTCCAGACTGACCACGCCATCTGGAGCAGAAGCGATCATAGATACTCGTACGGTCTCCCACGAGTCTGGCAAGGTACACAGCAGCCACAGTCCCTGAACTTCGTCGTCGAACTTGACTCCCATAGAAGATAGCTGGTCAACCACGCCCTGAAAATCACTCAAGTGATCCGTAATAGACGCCCCATCCTTGTACCGCAGACCCATCATCGTTCGGATCAGGAACAACTTGTTTACCCCGGTCTTCTTCGCATACAAGGATTCCAGCTTATCCCACAACGTCTTCGCGTGCTCAATATTGGCAACGTGATTGTACACGTTCTCATCAACAAACTGCCGTATGTACCCACACACCTGTATGTGCTCGAACTTCCAGTCCTCCTCGGATTTATCACTGGGCCTCTCGGATGCAAACACAGGTAGATGCAGCTTCTTGACAAATAGCAAATCCTTCATCTTGCTCCGCCAATAATGATAGTTTGTGCCATTAAGGTTCACCATGCGCACCGGCTTCGCGTCCATCTCTCCTCTCTGGTTCCTCTGTCAACTCCTGACACCCTTTGAACCCAAAGCTTTGATACCACTCTGTTGGGAAAGAAGCGCGGAAAACCTGATACCACTCTGTTGGGAAAGAAGCGCGGAAAACCTTTCCCCAAACCGGAGAGTACCTGCGAGAGGACCGAGCAAACAACGCACGAACCAAAAAAACAAGCACACAAAGCAAACCACGCAGACACAGAGAATTTTTGACGTGGAAACCCTTGCGGGAAAAACCACGGGACGATCGGAGTCCAACCCTGAGAAGCCTCCACTAATGGAATAGAAGAATTACACCCTCTACAAACTCCTCCGATCCAAATCGGATCCCCACAACACTCAGAGAAATGAACAACGATTACAAGGCTACGAAGAACGAGAACGACGAGTAGAGATTACCCGAACACGATCTCCTCCGAATATCAACCTTCAATCCTCCGCCTTCTTCTCCGAAGTTGCAATGGCACTCTTGCCTCCTTCTCTCTCGAACTTGTGTTATGTTGCACTTGTGAATTAGGGTTGAGAAAACTCAATATATATCTCCCTAATCCCGCAACCAACCTGGACCGTTGGATTAGATCCAATGATGAAAACTCATCCAAAATCCCGCTTCAGCCCCCGACAACACAGAGTTCGGCCAGAACTCTGTGCGGGGCAGCCAGCACCTACTGGCCAAACGCTGGAACAACCAGACCGAGTTCGGCCAGAACTCGGCCTGGGACCGAGTTCGGGCCGAACTCGGATCCTCTGCTCCCAGAAGCTCCAGCAGCAGCAGCAGCAGCAGCAGCAACGTCGCCTACTTCCCGAGCTTCTCCGACTTCGGACGGCGCTCGTCGCACTCCGGGGTCTTCTCCACATAGGTTGGGAACCCCACCCACTCCAACAATTCTAACCCACCCGAGTTCGAATTTTTTGGTTACTCCCTTGACTTTGATTGAGATAAACTTCTTTAGGAGATGTGAAAGCACAAGAGGAATGTGTTCTCTTGTTTCTAAAACACTAGAAGAGGATACTCAAAATATGGAAGTGGAATAATGTTTATTGATTTTGCTTGATGAAAATGGATACAAGATGATGCTCTTATATAGCATATGTATTTGCATAAGTTACATGTTTATTAAAGGTGTAAGTTAAATAGAAAATGAGGAAACCGAAATGAAACTTGTCATGCATATGAACATGACATATAACATAGGATGTTTCTTTATTTAAAACTTGTAACTCTCTAGCTTATATTTCCAACAGCCTCCCTTAAGCTAGATCTTCACCATGCCTAGTTCTTCTTTCATCTTCTGAAAAATATCATACTTCAAGGCTTTTGTAAATATATCAGCAACTTGATCTTCTGTTCTGCAATGTCTGACATGAATCTCACCATCTTTAACCAGATTACGAATGAAATGGTACTTGATCCTGATGTGCTTACTTTTTCCATGGAAAACAGGATTCTTGGTAAGAGAAATGGCTGAAGAATTATCACAAAACAGTGTTGTACCTTCAATTTGTTCATGTTTGAGCTCACCCAAGATCCATCTAATCCATAATGATTGACAAGATGCTAATGCCAAAGCAATATATTCTGCTTCAGCTGTTGAAAGAGCAACGACCTTTTGTTTCTTGGATGCCCATGAGACTGCACCAGAACCAATATGAAAAACATAGCCAGAAGTACTTCTAGAATCATCAACACTTCCTGCCCAGTCACTATCACAATAGCCAATCAACCTTGAATCTTCAACACTTTTGTAATGTATGCCTTCATTGATGGTTCCACAAAGATACCTTAGTACCCTTTTTCCTGCATCCCAATGGCTCCTTTTTGGTGATTCCATGAATCGACTAAGCATGCTCACAATGAACATAAGATCCGGTCTTGTTGCAGTCAAGTACATAAGACTACCAACAAGACTACGATAGAGAATTGCATCAGCATCTTCTTCATTTTTAGATTTGCATAACTTCAAACCAACTTCCATTGGAGTGCTAAGTGGGATGGCGCCCTTCATTTGGAATTTCTTCAAAATATCATTGGCATACTTCTTTTGTGAAATAAAAATTCCATCTTCTTCTTGCTTGACTTCAATTCCAAGAAAGAAATGAAGCAAACCCATGTCAGTCATCTCGAATTCATGCATCAATGCCTTCTTAAATTCTTCACATATGCTTGTAGTGTTGCTAGTAAAAATTAGATCATCCACATATAAGCAAACTATCAAGAATTCACCTTGATCTCCTTCTTTGATATAAAGTGTATGCTCAAAGGGACATCTTTTGAAACCAGTCTTCAAAAAATAGCTGTCGATGCGACTATACCATGCTTTCGGAGCCTGCTTGAGCCCATATAGTGCCTTCTTCAAATGACATACCTTCTCTTCTTCACCCTCTACTACATAACCAGGTGGCTGGTGCACATAGACTTCTTCTTCAAGAAAACCATTCAAGAATGCCGACTTGACATCCATTTGATGAACCTTCCATCCTTTTTGAGCCGATAAAGCTAAAACAATTCGTATGGTTTCAAGACGAGCAACAGGGGCAAACACATCTTGGTAATCAATACCAAATTTTTGTTTGTAACCTTTCACAACTAGACGAGCCTTGTGTTTTTCAGCTTCACCTTTAGAATTCAGCTTGGTCTTGTACACCCACTTCACATCAATAGCTTCTTTCCCACTTGGAAGGCTCACAAGCTCCCAAGTTTTATTTCTTTGAATAAAATCAATTTCTTGATCCATAGCATACTTCCACTTCTCTTCTTTTGAAGCATCTTCAAAAGTAATTGGATCAGCATCGGCAAATAAGGCAAAATTAGCCAAATCTTCTTCCAAATTTTTTGTTGCTTCATATAGCTCTTGTATGCTCCTTGTCTTCTTTGGAGGAGGATGCGAACTCGAAGACGGAGAAGATGAAGATGGAGAGGAATGAGGAGAAAGAGGTGGAGTGTTTACCTCATCATCATGCTGAATTTGTTCTCCTTTTTCTTCTTCCACATGGACTACTTTGCCGTTTGTGTCATTTTCAGCCCAATTCCAGGTTGCTGCTTCATCAAATTTCACATCCCTACTTATGACAAGCTTCTTGGTAATTGGATTAAATAGCTTGTACGCCTTGGAGTGCTCGCTATATCCCAAGAAAATACATTTTTCAGATTTGTCATCCAACTTATTCCTTCTCTCATCTGGAATATGAGAATAAGCAATGCTACCAAAAACTCTCAAATGGCCACACTTGGCTTATGACCACTCCATGCTTCTTGAGGAGTCTTGTCTTGCAAACTTTTAGATGATGCACGATTCAAAAGATAGATAGCACATGCAACAGATTCAGCCGGCCCAGAAGTCATTAGGAATACCTTTTGCCTTCAACATGCTTCGAGCTAAGTCCACAATTGTTCGGTTCTTCCTCTCTGCGATCCCATTCTGTTGAGGAGTATATCGAGCAGTAAGCTGATAGCGAATTCCATTTTCCTTCAAATAAGTTTGAAAATCATGTCCAACATATTCACCTCCGCGATCGGTACGCAAAGTCTTCAATGGGAAGCCACTTTCCTTTTCCACCAACGCCTTAAAGTTTTTGAAATATCCATATACTTCTGATTTTTCTTTAAGGAAGAAAACCCATGTCTTTCTACTATAGTCATCAATAAAGGTAAGAAAATAACGATTACCTCCAATTGAAGTAGTTTGCATTGGACCACAAAGATCTGAATGTATAAGCTCAAGTGGTTGTGATGCTCTCCAAGATTTTCCAATTGGAAAAGAATTTCTGTGATGCTTGCCAAGTGCACATTCGTCACATACTTTGTCTTGAATATCAACCTTCGGCATGCCTTCAACAATATTCTTGCTAGCCATGAGTGAAAGAGTTTTAAAACTCAGATGTCCAAATCTAAAATGCCATAGCCACGAGTTGTCTTGGATAGTATGCATGCATGAGTCAATTTGAGAATGAAGCTTCAAAGGAAACATCTTGCTTAGTGTCATATTTACCTTCGTGATAAGAGCACCATTCTTATCTTTTATCTCACACATATCTTCTTTAAAATGAAGTTGGAATCCCTTCAATAGAAGCTGGCCAACACTCAAAAGATTGTGCTTGAGTCCGGGAACATAGAAAACGCTAGAGATGCGCTTTACTCCTTTCTTTGATTGGACAAGAATATCACCTTTACCTTTCACTGAGAGTCTCTTGTCGTCCCCAGTTCGAACTTCACTTGTAATTGATTCATCAAGCTCCATGAACACCTTTTTGTTTCCAGTCATATGGTTGCTACAGCCGCTGTCGATGTACCATACTTCGTCATGTGTAACTTCTTCAACATTGCAAGCGAGAAAGAGAGTGTCGTTCTCACTTTTCTTTTCTTCTTCATGCATGAAAGTTGAGCTTCCTTCTTCATTATTGGTCTTCTTGGACCAACAATCTGTTTGATAATGGCCATATTTTCCACAATTGTAACATTGAACTTGATAAAAATCTTCACGACTTCTACCTTGGCCTCTACTTGCAGCTCTTTCTCTTGTTTTCCTCCAATTTGAAGAATCAACATCTTCCTTTTTCTCAGCTTCGATGTATCTGCCGCCATTGTGTCTTCCTCTTCCACGACCTCGTGGACCACCTCTTCTTCCTCTCGAACCGCCTCCGAAAGACATATGTGTTTGGAAAGCTTGCTCTAGAGGAGTGGAATCATATTGTTTCATATGGAGTTCATGGGACTGAAGTGAACCCAATAAACTCTCTACTGAAAGTGTAGACAAATCTTTGGATTCTTCAATGGCTACTACGGTAGACTCGAATTTTTGAGTCAAGCTTCGTAGAATCTTCTCAACAATTCTTTGATCTTCAACTTTCTCACCATTCACTTTCAATTGGTTAACAATTGAAATAACCCGATTGGAATAATCTTCAATGGATTCTACATCTTTCATCTTTAGTGTATCAAATTCGCTACGAAGAGTTTGTAGCCTTACCATTTTCACCTTGTCATCTCCCTTGTATGATGAATGAAGTGTGTCCCATGCTTCCTTTGCCGAAGTCACCGTCGATATCCTTTCAAAGATAACCTCATCCACCGCTTGATATATGAAAAACAATGCTTTCTTGTCCTTCTTGCGAGCTTCCTTCAATTCTTGAAGTTGTTGTGCATTGAGACTAGCCACATCAGCGGGTTCAGGAACTTCGTTCTCTACAATATCCCAAAGATCTTGAGATTGGTAGAGGACCTTCATTTGAATACTCCATTGGTTGTAATTCTTGCCGGTGAAGCGAGGTAGTTGGGGCTGCAACATGTTGTTGTTGTTGGAAGCCATGACACACCTCTCTGGCTCTGATACCATTTTGATTGAGATAAACTTCTTTAGGAGATGTGAAAGCACAAGAGGAATGTGTTCTCTTGTTTCTAAAACACTAGAAGAGGATACTCAAAATATGGAAGTGGAATAATGTTTATTGATTTTGCTTGATGAAAATGGATACAAGATGATGCTCTTATATAGCATATGTATTTGCATAAGTTACATGTTTATTAAAGGTGTAAGTTAAATAGAAAATGAGGAAACCGAAATGAAACTTGTCATGCATATGAACATGACATATAACATAGGATGTTTCTTTATTTAAAACTTGTAACTCTCTAGCTTATATTTCCAACAGACTTGACAGATAGTATCTCAATGGTATACATTCCTAATATCCTTTGCTCTTATGAGGCCCTGATACGCTGCTTATACTCCTTTCAAACTTCTCTCATTGATCATAGAACGGTGTCCACAACGCTCCGTAGTTGAACACGAACCATATACAAACAGACATCACCGTTACAAACTAACTAGATTATGTATCCGGCTTTACCAGACTAACAGAACTGTCGGAAATTGCGAACCCGTCTTCATGGAAGAATAGATGTTGGGGAAAACCCAACTCTATCAACAACGCCCACCCAGAACAAGCAGATGACCACTAGTACCGGCGCGACCACGCCACCAGCTGCATGCAAAAATAGGCCTTCACATGAGAATATAAACACTTGTACATAAAATTGACAATGCAAATTCTTATTAGGAAAATAATATTTTGCCTGCAGCATGTCGCAGACTGCGAGACTACGTGGCCGAATTCTATTGGCCCTCCCATATTTGCTTGGACCCACCACCGAAATATCTATCAATGGGACGGTGACACGTGCCACGCCTGTAACCATTTCCCTCCCCTTCATAAAAAAAAATTAATGCGAGACATCTAAAGCACTTAATTAGCATGAGATTCTAGAGCATATATGTTACTTACATAGAGCTACAGGCACGGAATTATCTGCACCAAACAAGCGAAAATATCAGGGTTCTCGCATGAAGCAGGGATCGGGATATCCGCTATTAAGTATTTCAAAATATTTTCGAACTAGCAGTCATTTGATCTGTCTTTTTTGTGTACAGATTAGTTTAAAATTTGAAAGAAATTTGATAACTAATGAATTAATATATACGGTAAAATAAAGACGGATACAATGATTTTTTTTTTTTTTTTAAACATTCTTAGCTTGGGTTCTATCTTGATAAGTAGTCAAGCAGCTTGAGCGCATCTTGTTTGATTTGAACAAGCAACCTAGAATAGGTTTTTTAAAGTAGTAGTCGAACTTAACAAGGGTTTTTTAGACTTTGGATTTCGAATAAGTTGGAAATTTTGTATCTGGATCTCCATAATCGATCTAATTAGTATTTGGATCTTGCATCAACGATTGACTCAATTGACTTGTTTCTGACGTTGTAGGAATCCTTGTACCTAACTCAAGGTAGATGCATGCTTACTATATCTTCATTTCTTTTGTGGGCTTGCTAGAGTGACTCTTTCATCATTTGTGTACATGAAAGACGAATCAACAGTCGCTCCAAATTCGATCCTAATACTAATTAGATCGATTATGGAGATCTCCAAATACTAAGTACATGAAAGACCAATGGGTCAGGAGAAAGAAGTCTATATATTGTCTTCCTGTACTTAAGGAAGGAAGAAAGAGAATTGGTTGGGATCACGTAACATGGGGAGAAAGTGGTGCCATGCTTCATGAGTTAGGGAAACCCTACAAATCCGTGACAATTTGCAATGTCTGGATGGTGATGCTGACCTGGGTTTTAGTGCCGGAAGTACACCCTAAATTCCTAATTACGGAAACTTAATTAGCTGTTTTGTAGCTAAGAGGGGGCTAGCAAGAACATGCACCTTATTTTATGGAGAAGACAAGATCTAAGATATTCTAAGGCCTAAGTATGCATTGCACGCGGGATTGGATAAAAAAATAAGGATAAATGGATTTTGATTCTCTTCGTGCCGGAAACAAGAGGAAACTCTTTATATTATTGCCCTTGATCGCAAGGGAAGGAAATTGAGACTTGATCGTAGTTATGACTACGACTATGGGTTCTCTCATTTACCAAATTTCATGAAAGTAAAGTTGGTTCTGGAATTTTTGAGACCCTAGACGGTAACAAAATCTAGGTCCTTATAATTTTTTTTCCTTCTCAACACCAGATATATTAAATTGAATAATATTATTAATTTTTAATTGACATAGTCCATGATAAAATTACTGTTATATTATTTATCACTTGATCTGAGCTTTTAGAGACTAGAAGATTGCATTTAGTTATAGATAACGGAAAATTGTAAAGACGACTCGGAAAAGAAACAGAAAGAGAATGAAAAGTGTTACAAATAAATGAAATATATTTTCTTTTCTTAAGCCTAATAAATAATGATTCTATTCTATCTTAGTGAATTAATGTTTGGTAGAATTTATTTTAGTATTTGGTACATGTATGGATTGGAAGAGTATGTGTGGGCTTGAATAAGAAAAGTTGTTGCATGTGTGTTTGTTATGTGTGGAAGAATTTGTGCAACTGTTGAACATAGATAGAAGGTGCTTCGTGATTTGCCTTGGTATTGATCTGCATGTTTGGATAATTACTCAATCGCGAAGTCGACATGGCAGTTGAATTAGAGTTTGAGTAAGGAGTTTCTTCATTGATCGATTTATGCAAATGGATAAGTGTGTTCTTGTAAGTTTCTAGGACAAAACGTTTTCTAAGTAGTGAATTATGTAATGTCCCGCTCCACGTGGCGTATTATGCTGGTTTGTTGGCTCGAAGGCCTGGTTGGACATGGGTTCATGCAAAGGTATTGATTAAGAGATCCTTGTGTTCGGTGTTTGCCTCGTTGGGCGGAGGTGTTCAGTTGTTTCTTGGTTTGTTTATAATGTTTGAATTCGTGTTGTGCGAGGTATCGCAGGATTTGAGCGGTGATGCAAGCTTGTTTAAGTCGATCAGGTTTGGATGGTTTATGGAGCATGGCTCTTTTATGTGGTTATCACGATTAAGAAGTTCATGCATCACATCAAATCGTTTGTCTGAGTCATGGTTCGATATATGCTCGGTCGAGACAGATAAGCTTTCTTTATGGTGGGTGGTCTCGATAATCCTTCACTCCTTTACCTTCACTCCTAATGAATTAATGTTGCTTGTCTAGTCTTTCTTGAGTTTGTTGCATGCTAATAAAATGAATCAAGATAAAGAGATTAATAGGATTGTCGCTAGATACATATCCTTATTTTTGTTGTTTATGCTGTAATACAGAGCATAGTATATTTATGTATTTGGTTGTACGTTTATGACAGGGAAGAAGAACGGTAAGGGGTGGCGTGGTGCCACGATATGGTAAGAATGTAGCTCGGTGCTACGATAAGGTATGAATATGTGTGACACGGTGCCAGGTATGTTTGGGACATACGGGACGCCAATCAGAACACTGAATAAAAGTGTGGATTCGTGTGTATGATATGTTGTATGAATGAAGATTGTTAATGTTTTATGTTCAATTTATGTACCATGCATATGCTTTATAGTTTATTAATTATTCACGCATATTGCATGATCATGGACAACTTGTGCACAAGGTTATGCTTTTCTCGAACTGTTGTCGGGGCACACCGGAACCGGTTAGACCTAGAAGAAAATTATGTAGAACGTGTTTCATGTACGGAATATTATGGGACCCTACAGTGGGTCTTGATACCCAAACTGGAAGGACAATATACTTCAGGACCTTCAGTGGTGCTAGCTACATGCACGCGAAGAATCGTCGTCTTACCAGAAAAATAGTCCAATATAGCTTGTGGTGCTAGTGACCTGCATATAGTTAGGATGCATGCTAATGTCATCTGCTTGCAGGTTTAACTAGTTGGTTGTGGGGACGAGTACACACACGTGTTTATGTATTTTATGAAAGCTAACGAATGTCTTATGCAGCGACACAGATCATGAAAAATTTATGTATTATGTTTGATGATATCATTGAAATGAGAGGAAGAATGACACATTTATGTTACATTCACAATACTTATTATGCCATGTAATTGATCTTAAGACAAGATTAGAAAGACTATATATATTTGACTGCACTCACTTAATTATGTTTTTTGGTTGAGTTGGCTAAAGGTCACTCACCAGTACACGACAATGTACTGATTTCCAAACCCCCAGGTGCGGAGCTGCTTGGACGTGTTGAGGCATTGGAGCTCGATCGGTGCTTGATAATGTTCGGCTGGAGATATTATCTTTTGTTGTAGAGGACATAATCTATCGAACAGTATTGTTTGTATAGTTCTTGAGTTGTAAGCCTTATGGTATATTTCATTTTAGTAAGAGAAAGAGTTCATGTAATCAAGTTGTTCTTTGGCTTTGAGCCGTTGAAATTTTGCTGTAAATTTATCAATAAAGAGAATAATATAGAAATTTTGCTGTAAATTATCAATAAAGAGAATCATGTTTTATATATCATATGTATATTGACTCTTCTGTTTATTTCCGGTGCAATGACTTGTATTTTGAAATATTCTATCGACTGTGTTTCGTTCAGTCTTGTATGAGCACAATTTCAGTCTTGTACGGCATCATAACCAGTAGCGACTTTCGATCATGTGAGATTCGGACGTGACAACCATGGCCCATAGGCCTTCTCTACTAGCCCGCTAGCCTATCCCCGGTCCGTTCTGCTGGATGCTTGTAATTTAATTTCCACCACTTGGAATTAAATTGCTCCTCCCAAGTCTTGATTCCACAAGCACTTGGGGGGATGACTCTCACCTTAGCCACTTGAGCTAGAGGTATTTGTCAATATATATATATATATATATATATATATATATATATATATATATATATATATATGTTGACCGTTCAGATTAGATGAAAATCTCGCAAAAAATTAGGTAGTTAAGTGATCTAATCTGAACTGTCAAAAAAGACAATCAACTGCTTGATATTTCGAAAAACATGCGGGATACTTAAGTGCGAGGATCCGATCCCTCCTATATATATATATATATATATATATATATATATAGAGAGAGAGAGAGAGAGAGAGAGAGAGAGAGAGAGAGAGAGCACATCTAGCTCAAGTGGCTAAGGTGGAAGTCATCCCCCCCAAATGGTTGTAGGTTTAAGACTTTGGGGTAAGCAATTTAATTCCAAGTTGCGAAAATTAAATTGCAACCAGCAGTACTGAAGACCAAGTAGAGGCCAGGCATAGCAGTGTCGGCGGGCCTAGTAGCGCAGGCTAGCAGCAAGGAACATGCCAGCAGAGCAAGCTGGCGACCAGGCAAAGCGGGCCAGCAGACCGAGTGGATCAAGGTTTGCGGTACGGGCATCAAAAAAAGCAGGGCCTACTGACCTGTTTGTTGTAGCCTTCGGACTAAGTTGAAATATGTATGTACGTCCTTCGGGAGTGAGTGACTTTGAGTAAGTTGTTAGTCCTTCGGGACCGAATTGATGGCCATTAGGTGCTGAGTAAGTGCCACCATTAGGTGGCCAAATTTGAAAGACCAATTATCCAAGTTTAATAAAAAACACTAATTACTCTAGTTTTAAAAAAATATATTCACCGTCCAGTCCAGCCCACCCATGTCCAACCCAGCCCATGGACTGCGTTGCATAAGTGGATATAAGAGAATCATACCACGAACTGTGACTAGATGCCATGTACTCACTCGAACTGTGACTAGATGCCATGTACTCACTCCAAATTCCTGGTACGTGTGCATTGCACCAAGGGCCTGTTTGGTTGCACGAAAGTGTATGAAAGTACGAAAGTGGAAAAACGAAACTTGCGCACGCGATGCGTACGCATAAATTTTGAGTTTCCAAAAGTTGTTTGGTTGATGGTTGAAAAATATGAAAGTGGAGGAATAAGGAGTTTCATTGTTTGGATGGTTGTTGAAAGTGAAAAAAAAAGAGTTCCGTTGTTTGGATGGTTGTTGAAAGTGGATGTTGATTAGAGATATATTAAACGAAGACCACTTTTCTCTTTTCACACTTTTCCTTCTCTTTCCAGACCACTTTCACCAAAAAAAGGGTGTGGTGAAACTGACAACAAAAGGAAGGAGACAGGAACTCGTCCGCGTCCCATCAACCACTTTTACCCCACTTTCAATTTTTCAACCAAACAGCTGAACTGGAGCAAGTTCAGCTGACTTCCCACTTTTCTTCAACTTTCACCCCACTTTCAACGAACCAAACAGGCCCCAAATCCCGTAAAATATACATGTGGCGGTGAGGGAAGAGTCATAAAACTCATGGTTGGAGAATCCTACGTCATTATTGGGACAGAACCAGCATAGAGGTCACACAGGTCATCCACATGCAATCAAGTGGATGGGAAAGGTGCACAGTAAGTCCGGCTCACTTAATAATTTCTCCAAGTATAGAAGCTGTACAGTACATACTGCAATAAACTGAAACACGAGACACTTTGGTCACAACCACATTGATAGGTTGTCTCGTGAAAACATGGGCATTACAGCCTAGAGTTTCTCAAATTCGAAACCACAAAATTGACAAGATAAATGCAGGAGACACAATAAGTTTCAGGAAAGCATCAACTGTACCATGTACAATTTTAGCTCTCTAATCCAACTGTCCGACAGCCAGCTATAACCCAGACTGTCGAATGGCTGGGCCACCGAATAATTTCTCAAAAATATAGGCGCACAGCCAGTCACAATTGAAATGAGACTCCTTCATACAAATCAATAATAATCATATATATATATATATATATATATATATATATATATATATATATATATATATATATATATTTTTTTTTTTTTTTTATTTTATATATATATATATATAATGCTCTCTTCAAGTACGACTCTTTGTTAACCCTTTTGGCTACCAATACAAAGCATAATGAAGGCATTGGCACAAGCCATCACCACGAAAATGCAGTCATAACAAGCAAAATTAGGCCTTTCTTGATTAGAGGAACCTGAGATTTTAAACTGTGAGAAGAGCTCAATCTTCGAACGTGCACAGAACTGAACGTGACAAGTCCATGTGGTTCCATCCAATGCAAACATTGTCTCACTCCAAGTCTAGTGGGTCTTCGTCTCCAATCCCAACCAAAGGGACCACTGAGAATTTCCTCAGGCCAAGGCAGGAAGGACATGCCCAGGAGCGAACGAAGAAGTATACCTGCATTAAGTGCCAAGTGGTCCTCAATACTTAATAATAGACACAGGAAACAAGTAACAAGAATGGCAAGTTAAAAGAGGCAAGCACATGTAAATGTAGTTAGCTGAAAAAGAGCAGTTAGGCTGATTGAACACAGTATTTGGCTCTCTCATACTTCCTGGAGAGGAGTGAAAGTGACAGATTTCAGGGTTAGCTGCATATCTGGGAGTTGAGAGCAAACCTCCTTTAAAGAATTCTCCATATGCTCACACCCCCAGATAGACCCATGCATCGCCACCCACTGCTTTCTAAAACACCATTAAGATGATTAGATAACAAATGTACCAATTATTTATTTGCATTAACAATAAAGCGAGATTTTTCAGAAGATATACAAAAGAAAGAAGAAGAAAAAAATAGTGCTCCATGATAAAAGCATCGAGAAAAGCACCACATAAACAAGGAACAGTAGTCACCAAGACTTGGGCATGTGCGTAAAGTTGGACAAATAAACAAAGCAACCTATTGCTTACTTAATTACCCACATATTAGACACTGTATATATATCTGGCAACTAAAACAATTTGCGATGTCAAGTAACATCTGTGTTTCAGCAAGAAGCTCACATAACCAATGTATATCCCCAGGCCTCCATATAATCCTTATAAGCATAGACAGTTTAAAAACTAGCTCAAAACCTGAGTTTACGCATAAGGTGTAAAATATATTTTAAAATCTCTCAGCTATCCACACATCTTCATTTGAAATCACAGTTTAATTTTAATAGGTCAGAAAGTCTTACCATTTCATGGTTCAGCTTATCTAGCAGGAAATCAACCCCCACCTCCAACCCTCCCCTCCCCCCCCCCCCCCCCCCCCCAATGTTTTCACATTACTGAGTAACACAAACACCTGTATGGTGAATGTTAATCAGGCGAAAGGATGGAGGCAGCAGAACAGCAAATGATGAATACAACTTATAACAAGAACTTAGGAGGACCTGCGCAGAAATGCACATTATTCCATAAAGGTCTGCACCATTTGTTTATCTTCATTTTCCAGGTGACGTACATTACATTTTAGGAGAGAAGATGGTCAGAAGGAAAACAACAGATCTCCAATCATCAAGATCACAAGACGTAAACTAGACCAACCCAGATTGAACTACGACTATAGTGATTACAATTTTCATCATTACATGTACTACATTAAAAAACCATAAGAAACTAAGACCAAATTGATTCACCTAACAAGGAAAAAGTGTATACTTTCCAACAACTAATGGTATCATCCACCCTAAAGTCAACAGCAAACAATACCTAGCTGCAGACAAAACATTGCCAGGATTATAAGTAGACTAACTTATATGGAGGAAAAAAAAACAAAGTTAAAACCTCACAAATATACTAGTTCATGTGATTTTCACATATACTGATAATTGGCTAGCTATTGCAGCATAAGAGAAGTAATGCTATTCACTATAGTTTGGTTAAGTTACAAAGCCTAGACATGTTTGTGAAAAATCTGAAAATTCAATTGCTAACAGATATCAAGAAGTGCATCCTTCAAAAATTCAGATATAGGACTCTTTCACTTTCACCATTCCCCACTAGATTAGAACACAATGCCAAAGGAACAATACGAGACCACGAATCTTTTGTTTGTGTTAAATGCTAATATCCTCGTAAAGAGGACAATGCAAAGGAGTTGCCTACAGGTCATGGTCAAAATATAATAATAATTCACTCAACACCATGTTAAAAGAGTTGTTCGAATTTGAATATAAAGGTCCATAATACACCCAGTATGCCTTCTTCCATTTATTCGGCATCACCATTACTGATCTTCATTTGCAACCACTTCAGAACAGATGGTGCTTAAACAAGATTGTTAGAATTCCCATTTACTGACCTTCTGTAGTTTAGTGTTTCACTCACTTTCCTAAATTCTAACCCTTTCAAATGCAAAAATGCAATTCCTCTCTGTAACAAGACATCAACAACTGTCTATAATAACTTTAATCAGTTTTACCCCAAACAAGTTTTCAATAAATAAACAAAACTCTCCTAAAAGTAAAATTTTAAATATAACACATTACTCAGTACATATAAACGTGTATATTATATCTCATCGTCTTAAGGAACAACTCTGATGACTCTTAATTACTAAACAAACTTATAGAACAAGTTATAAACACTTCTAATCAAATTTACTTTATAGATCAACAACCAAATTACTAAACAACAATTAGAGTACCACATCTGAAAGAAAAACTGAACTAAAATTCAACATCCACATCTATCAATAAAATCTCCGAAAAACACAAACTATCAAGATCGAGAATCGTGCATCTGTAGCTGCACACTGCTAAAAAAACCACATTTCTACTAGTATTTACATATTAACAGTGTCCTTGAATACCTGATGATTTCCTCTTGGCAGAAAAATCTACATTTAGATAACAGACTAAATTCTATTAGCCAGGTATCGGGGTAATATTTTCCAAAGCTTAAATGAAATGTTATCTAAAGAACTCTAAGACAAATCTTGAAATTTAAAAATCCTTAGGTTCAGAAATAGATATCCAAGAGAGGATGTGTCAATGGCCAAACATACTCATTCAGACTATATAATTCCAAATACCCATTTAAGATGCCCTTAAGTTGGAGAGATGTCTATAGGTCATGATTATAGACTTATAGTATAGTAACAACGAAAGTGTCACCATCAGTTAGTTTAGCTGGAGCTGTCTCCGACACTTTTCTTTCTTAGTTATCCAATTCGTCTCAGGTAACCTAGAAGCTGTTCTCCCTATTAAAGAGTCCTTATGCCAGTTCATTCATCGAAGTCTAGACCTAAATCTGTTTTCTACACTCAGATAATGTCAACATAATATCTACAATCAAACTTGTTCACTTATTTTGGGTCGTCCTCACAAAGTCCAGTTTGCCAATAATTTCAAACTATATGAGCAAGTTCCTTCAAAACCTATAACTTCTGTTCACTTACCTCAGCCTTTGCCCCTCCAAACATAACCTAGCCACATGTCGGATGACTCGGATCAAATCTTCCCCTTCCATTCTAATCCTTCAATGGAAAACAAAGCTCCTTCCATCCCTGTGACTCCAAAAGTTCGTATTTATTCATCCACATAATCGTTAAGCCAGTTCTTGTCACCAAGTCCTCAATAAAAAACAGAACCCAAGTGTTGATGGAATTCTTACAAGAACTGAGCTATGGTCCGTCCTTGTTACATATGTAACATACAATCTATTAGAAGTAGACAATACACATGAATGCAATTCCAAAGGAGGAGAGCTCACAAACATACCCACAAGTCCTTCGCATGACAAATAAGGAACCATCAATATCAAGTGGCCAATGTAATAAAGTATTGGTTACATATAATCTATAAATATTGCAGAAAAGGATAGAATCAAAGAGTTCATACAGAACAAAGTTGGAATAATGAAACTCAGAAACATAACATTCCCGATATGCAATGTACACGAGTTCATATGTACCTTGGTTCAGATACCACCACCGACTCACCGACATCCTCCTTCTCACCCTTTCAAATTCTCCCCAAGGAAACACTAGGGATTCCTTCCCCAAGCCCATGCTAACATAGTTATGACAAGAAAAAGCTCGCTTGGGCCTAAGATTACGGGATTACTACATTTTGACCCCAATTCATGAATAAGAAGAAAACAAATAACCAAACTTTTTCCGTTTATTTCCCTCTAATCACCACCTCGATATGGAATTTCCACTCCCGTCTTCCAAAGCCCAACCGTTACTATCCCTCCTAGAGTCCCTTCTTCTTCTCCTCGACATGGGTGCCCTCCTGTTCTGCATGGTCGACGATGTAGATAATGACCTCGAAGCGGAAGCACCGGCAGACAAAGACGACGAGCCCGATGACCCACCGAAACAACGGAACGAGAACAGATTCCTCAGGGTCCTGACGAAACCGCCGCTCTCCCTCGACCGGCTCCCCCTAGCCGGCCACGATATCCTCCTCGGCGCACCGCCGGAATTGAACCCACCATCCATCTCGGTGTAAACCACGGGCAGATCCCTCTCCCCGGGCCTCCTCCCGCCTGCAAACCTCCCGACCGCGAATCCGCCGCCAGGGAGCCTCCATATGGTGAGCCCCACCGACTCATCGTCGTTCTCGACCTCCGAATTCCTCCTCCGGACGTCGGTGGGCAGCTCGTGGCGGCAGACGGGGCACGAGTTCCTCAGCGAAAGCCACGGCAAGATGCAGTCTTGATGGTAGATGTGCTTGCACGGCATCTCCCTGGCCTCCGCCCCAAGCTCGAATTTTTCCATGCAGACGGCGCAGTACGAGTCCATGCCGACATGGGAAGGGTCGATATTTATCGTCGGCATGGACTCGACGGCGGCTTTAGAGGCCGGGGGGTGGTCGTAGGCGCGGACCCCGCCGTTGGTCTCCATCTGGGAGAGCTGGCCGAGGAGGCGGTCGAAGCCGGAGCCCATCAGAAAGTCGGAGACTGTCGAAGGGAGCGGGCGGAGGCCGGAGCCGGCGCCGTCGTCGTAGAAGAACTCGAAGCTGTTCCGGTTGTTGGCGTTGCTGATGGGCCGGTCCGGCTCGATCTCGGAGGCGCCGCGGAGGACGATGACGGGGTTGAAGGGAGAGAGGTCGCCGGCGGCGCCGCGGCGGTATCGGCGGCGCGCGGAGTCGGAGGAGGAGAACTCTGACGCGGCGGAGGAGGAGGGGAAGGGTGGGAGCGGGCGGCGATGCTCGGCGGCGGAAACGGCTAGGCGGGGAGGGGTGGATAGCTCCTCAAGGAAGCCGCCGGAGCAGTCCGGGCAGGAGATGGAGCCATGGGCGGAGACCCTGACGAAGCGGGAGCAGCGGTAGCACCAGAAGGAGGCGGCCGAGGAGGAGGAAGAAGACATGGGCGGGGCTGGATCTGGGCTGAGGAAGCAAAGCCCTATATAAAGATCGGAACTTGGCGGAGGGACAGCCGGCGGGAGGTAACCCTAGAAAATTGGGGGAAGGAGAGGGCGGTGAGTATAAGGAAATTGGAGGCACCGGGGGGTGCTCCGATCGGAGGACGGAGAAATGGGAGGGGGGGTCGTAGTGGGGAAAATGGTAGTGGGTCGTTGAGGAGGAGTTTTAAGCGGTCGTCTGGGCTTCAACGGCGGAACCGCGTGACACGTGGAAACCTTCCATTTGCTGGCAGTTAACGCCGTTAACTGTTACGAAATTGGGGGGAGCAGACCTGTCCTGCTGTCCAAAAATTGATGTCCCCCATCACACACACACACACACACACACACACACACACACACACACACACACACACACACGGAAAAATTTATGAAATGTCCGAAAATTATAAAAGTTTTATGTAAAATCCACCATAAAATAATATTTCATCGCGCGTCCAAAATTATCGATTAATATATAAAAGCTCCGAATGACCTTTTTGTTCTTCCTTCTAATTTATTACAAAAAAAATCGAACCCTGCTATTCAAAAACAAAAAGCACAAAAACGTTTCGTACTCTCTCTTCTTCGATAAGCCGATCAGTTTCTACTCCTAAATCTAGGATTTCTCTTCAAAAAATCATCAAACGTTCCTCCAAAATCTAGGGTTTCTCCTCCAAAAATCTTCAAACGTTCCTCTCATTCGAGATATTCGCACAATATCGTCACCATCGAAAAACATTATCAAATCAAGAAGAAGATTATCCAGAAGGGAATGGCGGAGAATCATCATCAAATCCAAAAAAGAATGACGGAGGATCAAAGAAACGGATAACTAAAAAACTTGCATATAAGAAGAAGAAGCCTGTTACGCAAAAAGAAGGTATAACTTTAACTTATTTTCATGATTCTGTAAAAAACACGGAGAATGGCATTCTCCGTGTTAAATTCCACTAAGAATGGTCTTGATCATTCTCCGTTTAAAACAAGGAGAATAACATTCTCCGTGTAATTTAAAACGGAGAATGTCATTCTCCGTGTTAATTTACACGGATAATGTCATTCTCCGTGTAATTTAAAACGGAGAATGTCATTCTCCGTGTTAATTTACACGGAGAATGACATTATCCGTGTTAATTTACACGGAGAATGTCATTCTCCGTTTTAAATCGACACGGAGAATGTGCTCCCTGTAAATTTAACACACAGAATAGCCATTCTCCGTGTAATTTAAAACGGAGAATGTCATTCTCCGTGTCACTTAACACGGATAATGTCATTCTCCGTGTAAATTAACACACAGAATGACCATTCTTCGTATAATTTAAAACGGAGAATGGTCATTCTCCGTGTAAATTAAGACGAAGAATGTCATTCTCCGTGTAAATTAACACGGAGAATGACCATTCCTAGTGTAAATTAAAACGAAAATGTTGTCCTCCGTTTTAAATTACACGGAGAATGTCATTCTCCGTTTTAAATCGACACGGAGAATGTCATTCTCCCTGTAAATTTAACACACAGAATGATATTCTCCGTGTAATTTAATATGGAGAATGGTATTCTCCGTTTGAATTAACACGGAGAACGTCATTCTCCGTTTTAATTTACACGGAAAATGTCATTCTCCGTTTTAAATTAAGACGGAGAATGTCATTCTCCGTGTAAAGACACAGAGAATGCTATTCTCCGTGTAAATTAAGACGGACAATGTCATTTTCCGTGTAAATTAACACGGAGAATGACCATTTCCAGTGTAAATTAAAACGAAAATGTTGTTATCCGTTTTAAATTACACGAGAATGTCATTCTCCGTCTTAATTTAAAACGGAGAATGACATTTTTCGTATAATTTAAAACGGAAAATGACGTTCTCCGTGTTAATTTAATACGGAGAATGGTATTCTCCGTTTGAATTAACACGGAGAACGTCATTTTCCGTTTTAAATTACACAAAAAATGTCATTTTCTGTTTTAAATTAAGACGGAGAATAACATTCTCCGTGTAAAGACACGGAGAATGGTTTTTCCCAATGTTACTTAACACGGAGAATGTCATTCTTTAGTGTTATACGCATGTGAATGGTCATTCTCTGTATCAGTTAAAACGGAGAATGACCATTCCCAGTGTAATTTAAACGAAGAATGGCATTCTCCGTTTGAATTAACACGAAGAATGTCATTCTCCGTTTAAAAGTAAACGAAGAATGACCATTTTTCTTCTTATATCAATGGATAACAGTTAACAGAAACCTAATTTATTGTTTATGTTTTTTTTTGTAGCAAAAAGCACTGTCAGGAATAAGGATTCTAGACTTTTTCGTGCTACTTTTAAAACAACGCTAGATCTTATGGAGGTTGTCACTGTAAATGGTGGCCGTTTACCCGTGCCAGTTATTGAATCTTTAAAGAATACCAATTTCTGAAATTTAATCGAGGTATTCTACAAAAGCAGAGTTGAGACAAAAGAATTGGCGAAGGCAACAGAAGGTCTTGAGAACTTGATAGAAACCTACAGGGAAGACAAAGATGGTGTGGGTTCAGTTGAGCAACACTGTCCGAATCGTGCCAAGCGTCGATGATGTGGCAACCATCTTCGGTCTACCGCTTAGGAAAGAAAGCGAGACTAATTTTAATTACAGAAAATTGATAATGGAGATACAGAAACAGCCACCACCACCAGAATCTTATAGCCTGTGTATAATGCATTTTACAAGGTTGCTGGCTAATTCCAAGGGCGCACAAGCAAAAGTCAGTAACCAGGAAGTGAAAGGTAAGTTCTTCCAATTATTAGAGCGGCTTCGTAGCGGAGATAAGACTGCTAATCCAGATGATTTGGCCAAGCTGTTGATCGTCCACTTGTGTCAAACTGTATTCTTCACAAAATCTGGCGGTTTAAGTTTGCCGTACAAATTCTTCGCCTTGGTGGACAGCATAGAAGTTATCAACAGTATATGCTGGCCAAGGTTAATATTGAAATATGTCATGGATAGCATAAAGAGGAGTACAAGTAAATGTACGGGAGGGGATTACTCCGATGTTTACTCCAAAATGGAAGGTTGCACAATATACTTCCTATATTGGATTGCAGAACATACTACCCTTGTGGAAAGAAAGTTTGACCCAATTTCAGATTATCCAAGATTTTTCACATGGGATGGGTACAGAATCTCAAACTTTCTCAAGACCGAATACCCCCTGAAAATGAATTCTCCGTACATATTCGAAAACTTGGTCATATCTGTTGGGCAAGAAGGAGGACACCTGGAAGGTGAGCAACCTCTACAAGAAAAAGTTCTACAAGAGGGAAGGGGAGAGACAGGGGAAGAAGGGATTCTTGGGGCTGAGGTTGCTGCCGAACAAGTCGAAATCAACGACACGATGGGTGGCTTGGCACAGGAATTGAAGGAATTGAGAAGGCAGAATTCTGATATTCTGGCACAGAATGAAAAGCTCCTTGGAAAGATTAAAGAGAGCTATAGGCACAACTCCGTGCAGTCAACGCTGATATGGAGAGCTCGGCGCATGAATTGGAGGAAATCAAAGGACAGAATTCTGATTTGCTTGCACAGAACTATGGACTCAAGGAAAAGCTTAAAGAGCTAAACGCACAAGAAGCTCATCAACGTGCAATCAACAACACGATGGAGGGTACAGTGAAGCAATTAGAATATTTGAGATCACAGAACTCTGACCTTTTTGATGATAATTCATAGCTCAACGACAAAGTTAAAGAGCTAAAGGCACAAGGTAAAATCTTCTCTTTTTTAAATTTGTGATTTGTAATTCTCCATGTTTTATTGCATTAAAATGATCATTCTCCGTGTTATGTTGCAGGAGAATTGTCATTCTCTGTGATATAGTTACGGAGAATGGTCATCCCCATGTGTTTTAATACTGGGATTGTCCATTCTCCGTTTTAACTTACACGGAGAATGGACATTCTCCGTATTAGAAACACACAGAATGACATTCTCCGTTTTAACTTACACGGAGAATGTCATTCTCCTTGTTATATGTAGGAGAATGTCATTCTCCGTGTTTAATTACATGAAGAATTTATATTCTTTGTGTTAGATTAAACGGAGAATGGTCAATCCTATTGTCACATGGGCATGATCATTCTCCGTGTTAATTAACACGGAGAATGTCATTCTCCGTGCTAATTAACACGGAGAATGGTCTTTTCCATTGTTAAACTGAGAATGATCTTTATTTTTTCTGTTTTTTTATTGACATCGTACCTTTCATTGATGTTTGTTTTATAACAGTGCAAATAATAGAGCACCTGAGACAAACAAATAAAAAGCTCGCTGATGAGAAAAGAGAGCTTCAAGAAAAGGTTGAATAAAGAAGCGATTGAAAAGGGTACGGCACAAGGTAAAATCTTCTCTTCTTTAAATTTCTGATTTGTAATTCTCCATGTTTTATTGCAGTAAAATGGTCATTCTCCGTTTTATGTTGCAGGAGAATGTCCATTCTTCGTTTTAACTTATACGGAGAATAGTCATTCTCCGTATTAGAAACACACAGAATGACATTCTCCGTTTTAACTTACACGGAGAATGTTATTCTCCTTGTTATATGTAGAAGAATGACAATTCTCCGTGTTTAATTACACGGAGAATTTATATTCTCCGTGTTAGATTAAACGGAGAATGGTAAATCTCATTGTCACATGCATGGACATGATCATTCTCCGTGTTAATTACGCATGAGATTCTACATTCTCTGTATTAATTAACACGGAGAATGTCATTCTCCGTGTCATTTAATACACGGAGAATGACATTCTCCGTGTTACTTAATACGGAGAATGACAATTCTCCTTGTTATATGTAGGAGAATGATAATTCTCCATGTTTAATTACACGAAGAATTTATATTCTCCGTGTTAGATTAAACGAAGAATGGTAAATCCCATTGTCACATGGACATGATCATTCTCCGTGTTAATTACGTATGAGATTCTACATTCTCCATATTAATTAACACGGAGAATGCCATTCTTCGTGTCATTTAATACACGGAGAATGTCATTCTTTGTGTTAATTAACACGGAGAATGGTCTTTTCCATTGTTAAAACTGAGAATGATATTTACTTTTTCTATTTTTTTATTGACATCGTACCTTTCATTGATGTTTGTTTTATATCTGTGCAAATAACAGAGCAGCTGAGACAAACAAATAAAAGGCTCGCTAATGAGAAAAACAAGCTTCAAGGGGAAGTTGAATTGTTGAGTAAATAAGCCATTGAAAAGGATGAAAAAATCAATGATCTTAAAGCCATAATTGATGCATTGCAGCTTACAGAGCCTCAAGAAGTTCCTCAAAAACAATCTGATGAACTTGATGATCCAGAAGTACCTAAAAGAGGATTAGGAAGGGGGAAAAGAGGAGGATAAAACCATCAGATGTAATAACTAATGATGATTTTACTCTCTTGGGGAGGAAAACAACAAAAAGGCAGAAGATTAATGACGATCCGAAGCCAAAACCTCAGCCCAAACCCAGAGCCAAAAAAAATAATAAGAAGGATGATTCAAAATCCAAAGAAGATGCCAAAATTGTAGAACTAGTAAAGAAAGGCAAAATACTCAGGGAATGCGAGGACCTCAGACTTTGGAATGAGGCAGATGAAGAGCTGCAGAAGCTTTACAAGGACCTCGTATTCAAAAACAAGATGACTCCACTGTATGTATTCTTCTATATTCCTTTCGTCTTTTTTCACAATTATTTCTGTCAATTTCTATTGATTTAATCTAACTGAACTAAATTTATGTGCAGTAATCTTGTATATTATTCTGCTAAAAGTAAAAATGAAGTTGGAGTTATCCTGACAGCAATAGACGTGCAAGACATTCAACTATCAAGACATGGAGGCTGGTATACTCAACATAATAATAAGCAAGATGAAACAAAATAAAAGAAGCAAGAAGTGAACCACAATCAAGTTCACAAGAGGTGCAACATAAGTGGTCTGTATTTATGTTGCCCCACACATTGGTAAGAATCAAAACTGAAACATTCCTCCTATTCATGTGTACACCGATGAAACTAACTAATGATATTCTGTCTTTGTTTTTGGGAAACGGTCCATCGTTCGCCAATCTCATAAAAAAGATGTAAAAGACGGTGCCATTCAAACTTTCAAAACAGATATCGAAAACCTAATCATGGGTTTACAGGACGACATAGAGTGTGTAGCCTCCCTTCCCGAAAATTTTTGAAATATTTTTTTAATTATTTATTTGATTTAAATGGTGATTTTTAGATTTTTATAAATAATTATTAGTTAATTATTACAGTAGATGATTTTGATCATGGTTGAGAATTGGAGTACAAGATGACTAAGAATCATGGCACGAGTAGTGCAGTGGTGTGCCTTGACTAGTGTATTAGCCATGGTAGGAAAGACCGAGCCATAGGTGTGTTCTAGCTATAAAAACCAGGCCAAGTTGTGACATGACCATTATAAATAGTTTAGTTATTTATTATTAGGAATTATTGACTTGTAGAAGACCCGATTGTACCCAACTAGTCCGGACTGGACCCAAACCAAGCACAAGCCCATGCAGTGATGTAGTGCGTCCAAAGACATCCATGTAGGCGTATTTTAAGCATATGCATCATTTTATATGTTACTCTATTTTGGAATTTTACAAATACTTTCTTAAATGTATTACGTATAATATAAGTATTATAAATATTTATATGACATTTTAGAGTGCTTGCATGATTTATTATGGTCCCAATAACGTGGGAGTATATGGTGTCACTCAAAATCTGGTATTGGTTTATCGTATTTTATTTATCATTATTATATGTGTAATACGATCCTAGAAGAATATTGCTAAGATTGTATGTATTTTATTATCATTATTATATGTATATATGTGTAACACGATCCTAGAAGAATATTGCTAAGATTGTATTTATAATTTTTTGAATAACTATTTATGGATATACATGTATATTATTTGTTATTATATATGTATGTACGTATATGTATATATAAATATATATATTATATGTATGTATGTGTATGTGTACGTATATATAAATATATATTATATATGTGTGTACGTATATATATATATATATATATATATATATATATATATATCTATATATATATATATATATATATATATATATATATATATATATGTGTGTGTGTGTGTGTGTGTGTGTGTGTGTGTGTGTGTGTGTGTAGAAGTATATTTATTTTTGCTAATAAAAAAAAGAGAAATAACAAGCCCCCACAACCCCAGCCCAACTGAGCTTGAGTCCAAGCCAGTCGGGCCAGGCCAAAGCCAAGGCCCATCCCAAGCCGGCCCAAATCTAGGTTTCCTTCCCCCTCCCCCCCCCCCCCCCCCCCCCCCGCCCCCCCTCCCCCCCCCCCCGCTGAACCCGAACTCTGTAAAGCCGAGCGTGTATATATATATACATCGCGGGATTGTAACAAGGAAGAAACCTATCCAAACCTTAAACCCTAAAACACAACGCCGACCCCCACACCTGGGCGCACCCCCACGCGCGCGTGCGCCGCCGGGAGCCACCGCCGGCCGGCCGGAGCCGCCGCGGCAGCAGCAGAACAAAACAGAGACAGCAGCAGCAACACACCGTGCCGGTCCAAGTTCAGCACATGATTTTTCGTCGCACGATGTATCATTGTTTGATCTACTTGCTCAGATTTCGGAGAATATTGTGAGATTTGACTCCTGTGGCTTATCAGTTTGATGAGATGTATTTGGATCTACATGCAACCACCATGCAAGATACCTTGCATTCCTCTACAGTTCATTTTTATGCTTATAGTCCTTCTATTTTTAGTATGTTATCATTTAGATACTTTAGTTGATATGGATTCAGATGTTTTCTACATACCATGTTTACTAGTTTATTGTCTTGCTTGTATATCAGTTTTTTCTGACTTGATAGCGTAGTTACACCAGGCTTGTCCATATTATGGTTTATGCTAGAGTTGTCCTTACCTGTTTCATGACTGAGTTGTACCGTGTCGTTACCTGTATCTTGACTGACTCGTGTCTACAAGTATGTGTGATTGAACTGCTATTCATGTATCGTTCCCACAACCTGCGAGTCCACACACGGGGCGAGGATTGTCCATTGCACCTGCGTGTCCACACACGGGGAGAGGGTGACTTGTCTTAAAACTAACCTGCGAGTCCACATTCAAGGCGAGATTGGTATTCCATTGATCTCTTGTTCTTTCAGCAGTTTATTTATGCATGGTTGATCCCGTATCCGTGTTCATAGTTACCTGTCAGTAGCCACATGTCAGTCTTATGTCTAGTTCCTGTTTATACCCTGTTTATATTATTGCATGATTAAACTGTTAGATAGGCATATTTTTATGTATCTTGCTATGTCCCATGAGGACCTGGTGATCTCTTCAGGTAGCTGATTGCATGGAGTTAGTTAGCGGCTCATGATAGTAGTGATTACACCTGCAGAGATACAGGTATTTGCTTGTGATATTTCTTTATTATCCTTCCGTGCTTTATATTCCATACCATGATATATTCTGCTTATTTTATAGACTCATATCATTCTTGGAGTCTAATCGGACAATATGCTAATGGGCTGCAGACCATGACCCATAATTGTTTATTTATGTTTTATATATTCTTGTGGATTGAGATACACTGTAGATTACCATATTAGCCATGATACCATGACCTTGACAGCTTATACGTACTCGAGTCAGGCTGGAGTCCGTTCGATACGTAGCTGGCTTGCCCACGAGCTCATGTCCGAAAATCGGGTGCGGGTCGTGACAAGTTTTTTGGTGGCCCATGCAGGTCAGAGCATATCATACCGGTTACGTAACTGTACTGGTACGAGCCTGCGACTATGATTAAACCGTAGAAATCTCAATCCACACTGCCTTAAAAATTCTACTAAAAATTTTCTACGTCCTTGAAAACTCCATATTTACTTTCGATTATACTTCCTTGCTTTCCGTACCAATGATTCTCGTCCCTTTTTATTTCGAGGTGACGAACGATCGTGCTGTCTAGGATTTATTAGAAGTTCTTAAGTATAGTATAATATTGCTTAACTATTGAATATTTGGTTGTTTGTAGATATGAAGGATTATAGATGCCATGCGCCCTAGATATCTGATTGGTAGAATAGTTAGCAACTTGTTAGAAGATTGTAAGATTTTAGTGACCGTATTTTGAGGAGTAGTGTGACCAAAGGTGGGTAGGAGTCCTCAAGTATTCGGAGTTATAAAATGACTAGAGAAGGTCATAAAATATTTTGAGGAATTAAATTGAGGAGATTAAGGTAATAGTAGACTTTGAATTTTAAGGAATAGTTATGAATTAGAATTTCGAGGACGAAATTATTTTTAAGGTAGGTAGATTTGTAGCCTCCCTTCCCGAAAATTTTTGAAATATTTTTTTAAATTATTTATTTGATTTAAATGATGATTTTTAGATTTTTATAAATAATTATTACGGTAGATGATTTTGATCATAGTTGAGAATTGGAGTACAAGATGACTAGAAATTATGGCACGGGTAGTGCAGCGGTGTGCCTTGACTAGTGTATTAGCCATGGTAGGAAAGATCGAGCCATAGGTGTGTTCTAACTAGAAAAATCAGGCCAAGTTGTGACATGACCATTATAAATAGTTTAATTATTTATTATTAGGAATTATTGACTTGTAGAAGACCCGATTGTACCCAACTAGTCCGGACTAGACCCAAACCAAGCACAAGTCCATGCAGTGATGTAGTGCATCCAAAGACATCCATGTAGGCGTATTTTAAGCATATGCATCATTTTATATGTTACTCTATTTTGGGATTTTACAAATACTTTCTTAATTGTATTACGTATAATATAAGTATTATAAATATTTATATGACATTTTAGAGTACTTGCATGATTTATTATGGTCCCAGTAACGTGGGAGTATATGGTATCACTCAAACTCTAGTATTGGTTTATCGTATTTTATTTATCATTATTATTATTATTATCGATATTATAATTATTATCAAATATAGTCATTAATTGGTGATTTTTGTATTTCTAGAATATATATATACACATGTATATATGTGTAACACGATCCTAGAAGAATATTGCTAAGATTGTATTTAGAATTTTCTGAATAACTATTTATGGATATACATGTATATTATTTGTTATTATATATGTGTGTACGTATATGTATATATAAATATATATTATATATGTGTGTACGTATATGTATATATAAATATAAATATATATTATATGTGTGTATGTGTATGTGTGTATGTGTATGTGTACGTATATATATATTATAAATATATATTATAAATATAAATATAAATATAAAAAAAAAATATAAATATATATTATATGTGTGTATGTGTATGTGTATGTGTACGTATATATAAATATATATTATATATGTGTGTACATATATATATATATATATATATATATATATATATATATATAGATATATATATATATAGGTACATGTATATATGTAGAAGTATATTTATTTTTGCTAATAAACACTACACCAAAATAAACATTTTGGAACGGAGGCATTCCATTCCAAATAATTTTTGGAACGCCTATATAACGTGCCTAATTGTGGGCTGCCAAATATCTTGGAACGGAATACAAACGTTCCAATAGACATATATTGGAACGGTTTAAAGGCGTTCCAGATTTGGAACACCAGTGAAGCGTGCCTAAAAAGCGTTTCAAATTAAAAAAATTTACATTTACTGAACACCTAGAAGGTGTTCCAGTTTTGGAACACCTTAAATGCATTCCTAAGAAAGTGCTTCAGTTTTTTTTTTTTTGCATATATAGTTAAAAAGTGTTACCGTTTTGGAACACCTACCAAGTGTTCCTTAAAAAAAAATTCATATTAACTTTGCACCTTACAGGAACCAATAAAAAGTGTTCCAGTTTTTAACTGGAACGCATATTAATATATACATAATATATTGGAACGCATATTAATATATAAACAATATACTACACAATTGACAATATCTTTCATAGCACAAATACATGCAATTACATTGTTATGAACTCATTTTTTTTTCTTAAACTGATTAACCAAATGGCAATTGACAATATCTTCCATAGTATAAGTACATGCATTACATTGTTATGAACTCATTTCTTTTCCTCAAACTGATTAACAAAATGACAATTGACAATAACCATTGTGGGCATTGAGGGTGAAAGTGATGCCATAACAAAATTTTGCACACATCTCAAAGGCTTCTGCTCCACTAGGGGATATAGAAATGTTGGTCTCCTCATGAGCTTCATCAATAATTGTGGTCACTAACTTTTGCACGTAAGAACTCTTGGGTAAAAACGGAAACTGCATGATAAATGAGGAAGAGGTTGAGAAAAGCCAGATAATAGTGAAGACTCAGTTTAACATAAAACAACACCTTTTATCTCAATACAAAATAAAACAACCGCAACATTGAAAATAATTTCACTAGAGTGCAACTAAATCATGTTCCATAAAATCTATTGCATGGTTAAATAATTTCAACAGTTGCATCTTAGAGACAATTTTTATCTAAATATATAAATGCACATATAAAATAGATGGATCATTACCGGGACAAGTTTATAAAGATTCTCTTGGACTTGTTCAATCTTCTTCCCAAGCGATAAAGATTGTGAATCTTTTGATAAACAAGTTTTACTAGTGCGAGTTTGTGCTCCAAGAAAACCTCATGTTATTAATCCATAATAGGAGAAAACCTAAAAGTAAATATCACCAAAATAGTAAACCTTAAAAGGAGAAAACCACCAAAATAAAAGAACTTTATATGACATGTATATAATACAATGAATAAATTAACATGCCTAGAAGTAAATATCATGAAAATAATTTGATTTTCTCTGCATAACTTGAATAGATCTATGAGTAGGAACTTAAAAGACAATTTCCCCTTGCTGTCAGTTATTTCGATTGCATTGATCAGCAGATGGTAGCTTTCTGAGTTTACCAGCACCAATGACTTTGTGAAGGAACTATTAACGACAAAAAGAATGGAATGGAGCATATGAGAATCAACTGAGATGTGATTGAGGT
Source organism: Iris pallida (assembly GCA_029216955.1). NCBI lineage: Eukaryota > Viridiplantae > Streptophyta > Magnoliopsida > Asparagales > Iridaceae > Iris > Iris pallida. The sequence continues at coordinate 2,441,080 of JANAVB010004599.1, read as the reverse complement.
CCAAACTACCAAATATGGCAGACCCAATCAGGTTATCATTAAAAAATAGAATAACATAAAAATAAAGGCCTGATATTCCTTAAAGAAATGACTTCATTAGCCTCTATTTTAATAATTTACAATAAAAGTAGGGCAGTCAAGCCATTGACTCATCAATTCATATCTATGACAAAGGTAACAAAGATAAAAACAAGCATAGAGCCTGACAGTAAATCAGTAGTTCAATACATTATAACCCCCATCTAGAAACACAAAAGGACAAAGTAGTACTGCTCTAAACTTATATCCATCATTTTAATTCAATTTTTCATGGTCTTCTGATAAGAACCTGTTTGTGGAGGACAATGGCTCAGTTTGGAGTACAAGAGACAGGAGCGGGGTTAACTAATTAGCCAGTATTAGCTAGTATCAGAGCTTAGCACCAGCTTTTCACAAGTATCGAAGCTTAGCACCAATTTTTCATGGTCTAAACTTATGTCCATCATTTTAATCCAATTTTTCATGTTCTCCTTATAAGAACCTGCTTGTGGAAGACAATGGCTCAGGAGTACAAGAGACAGGAGTGGGGTTAACCAATTAGCCAGTGTCAGCTAGTATCAGAGCTTAGCACCAATTTTTCATGGTCTAAACTTATCTCCATCATTAGCCTTTCTTTTCATAGTCTCCAATTTTTCACAAGTATCAGAGCTTACACCAGTTTTGAAATACACAAATAGAAATTATACATACCTCTTAGCTAGTATCAGAATATAGAGGAGCTGCAATGAGACAAATGAACATGTATGTCTTAACTACCACAATTTTCGGCCTCCACATCATTACTGAATACAGCAAGGAAGTACTTCCATATCATCATTGCCATATCACCCCAATTTGGTTATCCAACTCATCAATTCTCTTATCCACCTCAGCTCCCTTCAGAGAATGGTCCCAATTACTGAAGAATATAGATAGAGGGGAGAGGAAGAGAAGAGTGGATAATGAATTTACCTGTTACTTTATTTTTCTCATTTTACCTACCACTGTAATGCTTTTTTCTTCCTCCTAAAATCTTAATAAAACCCTAAAATTCTCAGATCCCAATTGTATAGCAGAAATTATGATATCACTGTTGTACCAGAAGCCTCTATTATCAACTTGGTTGCAATGTTTCTTTCAATGGCAGAATTTCAAACTTCAAGAACTGAAGTAACAATTCACTAATAACCAAGCTATCAAATATTTAACCAAGGACTTGGCTTTGTATCTACCTGAAGGATACTTTTGCTAAGAACACAGATTGCATGGCAGAGACCCTCTGATGAGAAACACACAACACTGCAAGGCTCAAATCCAAGGTATCAACATTTGGTTGGCATAATTCAAAGTCTTGGATACCTAAGATTCCCATTACTAGGGTGCAATGAGCATGAGGTTAACTGAACAGATCACGTTAAAGGTCAAAGGAGCTGACCTCTGATAGGATACAAATTTAGCTGTTGCAAAGCCAAAGGTCCAAATAATAAATCAAAGTAGAATGTCAAAGTTCTTGCAAACAATATCTACTAGAGATTAACTCTCCAAAATTTCATTTCTTCGAGTTGATGAATTTTCTAGTGAACTTGAAAATTGATCAATTTAGTAAACTTATGAAAAACCAAAACAATGAAAGACTCCTTTAGTCACCATATCAATAGTTAATATATCTAAAGATAATTTTCGTGTGCATCAATACTCTCCAACAATTTATTTCTTGAGAAATATGCTCAAAGGTTAAATTTTCTTGCATACATTGAACCAAACCCCAAAAAATGAAATTTAATACAGTGTGTACAATTTACAGAAGCTATTTGCATAATAAAGGAGTAAATGTTCATAGAAATAAAGGATCAAATGCCCCTCCACAAATAGACTTAAATAGAAATGATATGTAAATTTCGACAATATACAGGTAGCAAGTACAGAAGGAAACATATAATAGAGGATAACCGAAGTCCAAAGGCTAGTTGCTTTTATAAGAAGCAAGTTGTGTTGTACAAGTAGTTCATGGGATTTATTTGGCCTTCAGCATTCGTCAGGGCTGGCTTTGGATGGTATGATTATGTTACCAATAAGCAGTAGGATGAGAAAGTGGAGTCGTAACCTAAGTTTAAGTAAACTTTGAACAATTTCAGTATTGATGAATGTTAGTACAAGTACTACACCACCCTACATCGGTCCTAACATTTGGTTGGCATAATTCATAGTCTTGGACACCTAAGATTCACATACTAAGGTGTAATGAGCATGAGGTTAACATAACAGATCATGTTAAAGATCAAATGAGCTGACCTGATAATGTACAACTTTAGCTTTAGAAAAGCGACATATCCAAATAACAATCGTAGTAGAATGTCAAAGTTCTTACAAACAATATCTATCAGATATTACCTCAACAAAATTTTATTTCTTCGAGTTGGTGAATTTTGAGTACATTTTTTTCAGACACCAAAACTTGGATGTTCACCATTTCATTCAAGGGTTGCCACATGTCAACCTAAAGCTACCTTTTGAAAGAATCAATTTCTAGTGAAAGTACAAATGAACTAAGAGCTCAACCACAGAAAGCACAAGATATATCATAAAAATGGTGACTATGGTGAACAACAGCTACTGAAGTACAGAAAGTAGCAAATGCAATAAACAGAACCTCATGTAATATAATTGAAATTGATTCTGTATCACATACGGAAAGAAAGTAGCAAATGCAAAGAAACTAATATTTTTCTTTTGTTGAAGAAAATAAATAAATTATAGCATTACCAATATCAAGTTGTTAATAAGAAGATATTTAACTTGATATACAAATAAAGTACCAAATATAGAGAAACAAATATTTCCTTTTATAAGGAAATAAATAAATAGATAGATAGATAATAAATTCCTGCATAACAATATCATATCACCGGTCTGAGGACAAACTAAATTTCCAAGTACACAAGTTACTGGGAATGAAGGGATTCTTTCTCATACTTGAGCTTGTATGAAGCTAATGGTAAAGGTCGCTTGCAAAAATAAAATTGGTAAGCAATAAAATTTAAAAGAGACAACAGAACCACCTCAAGAAGCATGTCATTATAGTATATATGGACTGAAAGAATAGATTAACTTTAATGAAAAATAGATAAATCAAAACAAAAAGATTGATAGACCAAAAACTCATATATAGATATACATAGACAAACACATGGATCTAAATCCTGCTAGGCTTCAATTTGAATTTTCTATATTATTCGATGTATTTGTTTGGTAACCTCGAATGCTTTATTGAGATCAGGTAAAACAAAGCAGAAGGTGAATCAAGAAGGGAAAAAAATCTGCATGTTGAAACTCGAAAGTCCACAACAACAGTTTCAAAGCTATTAAAAGATGACATAACAAACACCCATCATTTCAAAGCTATACAGATAAAAAATGAACTACATGAATCAAAACAAAGTTTACATTCATTTTGAGTTTCTAAGGTTATCTCAACTCCTATGACAGAACAAACACCTATCATTTCAAAGCTAGCAAATTGTTGTTGCTGTTGTTTGGCAGTTAGCATACTGCTGCTACCTATGCCTACTATGCAGTTTCCATTCCTACTGCTAGCTATGCCTACACTTCTTAAAATCAAATGCGTTCATTATGGCCTTCAATTTATCATCACTTTAACATAATGTCCTACATCATATAAATTTCCTATTATAGCATAGTGGATGCCAAAATTAATGGAAACAAAGAAGCATAAAGGATGATAAGATCAAATGGTCATGGAGCAGGTGATGGAAAACCATGTCTTGCTATGAGGATTCTCCAAAAAGAAAATACCTTCTATTCTATAAAAATTACAGTCTAGAATAAAAACTTATAAAACGGGAGGTTAAAACAGGTCGAGAAAGACATTAAGGAGGACTATATCTTGATATAGTAAGATATGTACTAACAATTTGACAACAATATGTGGTGAAAGAAGAAAGAGAATTAATGAAGGAAAATATCATGTATTTATTGGATACCCTAAGAGAAAAAACAAATTTGATATAGTAAGCTATGTACTAATACATTATCAGGTATCATAACCATCCATCCCTAATTTAAACCTACCTAAATACCCTAAGAGTAAGAGAAAAAAACAAATTTTGAACTTCTTATTTGGGTGTTTATATGGAAATTAATCGGAGACCATTTCATCTACAAATAGAACATAGATTACCAAAAGTTAGGAACAAAACTTAGTATGAAGTAACTGCTCTGGTATTATATATAGGCTTAACCATAAAGTATAAACAAAAGTGAACTTTAACAAGTAGCTAAGGTGAAATATTTGCAAAGATATGCCTTCGTAAAGATTGAGGACCTTCACAGCAAACAATGGAAAAGAAGCATTAACATTATGATCATCATCATGGATGACCCCATAAGGTTTGTTGTCCATTTTTTAAAATATTGAACACGATCAAGCGGGAAGTAGGAAAATAGCTGCATACAAAGCTTCCAAAAATTAAAGCCAAATAACAATGAAAAAAAAACTATAAAGATTCATCTGGATCAAGGTTATAAGGAAGCAAACAAAGATTTGGATTTTCTTTTTAATACGTTGCAACTCAATCCAACATAATCCAGTTGTCATGTGATTTTGTATCTTACTTTTCCAGCCTTTGGGACTCATCTCGTGATGTAGTATCTTACTTTTCTAGCCTATAAGACCTTTATCTTTGAAGAATTGAGCACAATATAGATCTAACATATCTTAAATATTTCTTCCAGTTATATTTCAAAGTCAGAACATACCTGCTTCAGAGAATTTAGAAGTGCCTATGATGCCTTAGGCTGAAGCTGCCAAGTAAATGGCGGAAGAGTGAGCTAAAAAGCATTGCATCATACTATTCTTCCAGTTATATTTCAGAAACTAAGCATTTGGCTCACAAAAATTAAAATAGCTTATTATTATATTTCAAAGACTAAGCATTTGGCTCACTCAACACCCATAGACACATACAGTTAATATGGACAGTACTTAGCAATGCAACTTAGCAATGATCCTGGTTTTTGCTAAGAAAACTGAAAATTTCACTTAACAATATAGGTATGATGAGAAATTGTATAAGATCAAGATCTGTAGAAACAACATACATGACATGCTTCATAATTGTGTGGTCTTGATTAATATTTGTAATAATTCCTATTTGGAAATGGCAATTTATGACTAATTATATCAAGAATTATATATATATATATTGAAGAGGTAACATGCTTGCCAACATCAATGCCGTCAAATTTCAAGTTTCAACAAGGTATAGCTAAAGAACAACATCTTGGCATTTACTTTGGTTGTAAATACGAGTTCTCAAGCAACCTCACCCATCTCTTCCCACACGATTAGACAGAAGAAAAATAAAAAACCAATCTCAGGCTAGACTCCCACCTCCGCTTGGAAAAAAAAAATCCAATCCCAGGATAGAATCGTGGGGTAATATAATATACATACATAAAAGTAAAGCAACTCAACTTGTGCAACCTAATGCTTCTGCCTAGCCCAAAGGAGCACCAGATTCTTCATCTTATAGTGATTCCACCTTGTCTCCCCATGCACTCATCTATCTCCTCAGTCCTCATGGTGCCTCAAGCTCATCTATGGCATATATATCCTTATTAATTCTATGTCATGCATTTAGTAGGGAAACAATTTACAAGTGTTACTTGCTCTGTATATATATATATATATATATATATATATATATATATATATATATATATATATATATATATATATATATATATATATATATATATAGCTCAACACTTCCTTTTGTAAATAACTAGGTTAAGTGTATATAACATGTTCCTCTAGTATTTCTATTAACAGTACATGCCCCCAGAAATTAGGATTTTAAACCTAAATTAATATATTAAATTTGTATTTCAATCCTCACAAGTAATTGCAACAAGGAATAATAAATTTGGATAAAGGGAAAAGGGCTCATCTTGCTTTTCTCTTAATTGGGGAAAATCAATACTTGATTTCCTAACTTCCTCACAAAACCCTATTATACAAATTTAGGAAAAAACTTTAGAAAATATTGTATGCATATAAGAAATTTTAACCTAGGTTTGTAAATTAGAGAAAAATCTATGGAAGAAATTTTACCCAGAAGAAAAGACCACACAATAGTGGTCGTGATGTTGGTGACATGAGGTTAGGGCCGGCCGATTGATCGCGGTCGCCGGTGGTCGGAGTAGCAGTCGATGTTGGAGATGGGTGAGGTTGGTGTTGGTAGTGTTGATGATAATGAACTGGTAGTAGGTTTTAGAGAAGGAGAAGAGAAATATGACGAAGAAGACAAATATGACGATGATGTAGGCGATGGTAGTGGTGGTGGTGGGAGTCTCGACCGGAAGTATAGAGGAAAGGGGGGTTCGTTTGCAAACTATAGGAAGAAGAAGGAAATAAAGACCTTCTCTATTCACTACCTATATAATATATGATATATTGATAATATATTGGAAAAATTCTAAGACATCGTAATTGCTATTTTGGTTCACATTCACATTAGTTTTGGCGGATGTACTGTTTAGGATATTTTTATTTTCGCTTGGACACTTTTCTTACAGATCGCGTGATTATGCACATGTGTGCATACTAAATTTGGAACGAATTTGGAACGGTATAAAAGCATATCTAAATAAATTATTAAAAAAATTAGAATAAAATATATTAGGAACACTTTTTTGACTTGGAACGCTTTTATTTCGTTCCAAAACCTAGGTACAGAAAATAAGCGTTCCAGATTGAAAAATGCATAGTGTTCCTAATTTACTATTTTGGTGTAGTGAAAAAGAAAAAGAGAAATAACAAGTCCCCACAAGCCCAGCCCAGCTGAGCTTGAGTCCAAGCCAGTCGGGCCAGGCCAAAGCCAAGGCCCATCCTAAGCCAGCCCAAATCCAGGTATCCTCCCCTCCCCCCGCTGAACCCGAAGTCTGTAAAGCCGAGCGTGTATATATATACATCGCGGGATTGTAATAAGGAAGAAACCCATCCAAACCTTAAACCCTAAAACACAACGTCGACCCCCACACCTGGGCGTACCCCCACGCGCGTGCGCACCGTCGGGAGCCACCGTCGGCCGGCCGGAGCCGCCGCGACAGCGACAGAACAAAACAGAGACAGCAGCAGCAACATGCCGTGCCGGTCCAAGTTCAACACGTGATTTCTCGTCGTACGATATATCATTGTTTGATCTACTTGCTCAGCTTTCGGAGACTATTGTGAGATTTGACTCCTGTGGCTTATCAGTTTGATGAAATGTATTTGGATCTACATGCAACCACCAGGCAAGATACCTTGCCTCCCTCTATAGTTCATTTTCATGCTTATAGTCCTTCTATTTTTAGTATGTTATCATTTAGATACTTTAGTTGATATGGATTCAGATGTTTTCTACATACCATGTTTACTAGTTTATTGTCTTGCTTGTATATCAGTATTTTCTGACTTGATAGCGTAGTTATACCAGGCTTGTCCATATTATGGTTCATGCTAGAGTTGTCCTTACCTGTGTCATGACTGAGTTGTACCGTGTCGTTACCTGTATCTGACTGAGTCGTGTCTACAAGTATGTGTGATTGAACTGCTATTCCTGTATCATTTCCACAACCTGCGAGTCCACATACGGGACGAGGGTTGTCTGTTGTACCTGCGAGTCCACACATGGGACGAGGGTGACTTGTCTTGAAACTAACCTGCGAGTCCACATTCGGGGCGAGGATTGGTATTCCATTGATCTCTTGTTCTTCCAGCAGTTCATTTATGCATAGTTGATCCCGTATCCGTGTTCATAGTTACCTGTCAGTAGCCACATGTCAGTCTCATGTCTAGTTCCTGTTTATACCCTGTTTATATTATTGTATGATTAAATTGTTAGATAGGTATATTTTTATGTATCTTGCTATGTCCCCTGAGGACCTGATGATCTCTTCAGGTAGCTGATTGCATGGAGTTAGTTAGCGGCTCATGATGGTAGTGATTACACCTGCAGAGATACAGGTATTTGCTTGTAATATTTCTTTATTATCCTCACATGCTTTATATTCTATACAATGATATATTCTGCTTATTTTATAGACTCATATCATTCTTTGAGTCTAATCGGACAATATGCTAATGGGCTGTAGACCATGACCCATAATTGTTCATTCATGTTTTATATATTCTTGTGGATTGAGATACACTGTAGATTACCATATTAGCCATGATACCATGATCTTAACAGCTTATACGTACTCGAGTCGGGCTGGAGTCCATTCGATACGTAGCTGGCTTGCCCATGAGCTCGCGTCCGAAAATCGGATGCGTCCCTTATACTGGCAGAGCCACCCGTTATGCCGGAAGAGCCACATGTTGTGCTGTGTCCTACTAATTCGGGCATTCGGGGTTGCGGATACAAGAAAGGAGGAATTCACTTCGATGGAGATCAATCTTCCAGTATGTGTACCAAGAAGAATAAGGGTTGCGCTTCTGTGAAGATAAACCCTCTTGTAGACTTCTTTAGGCCTTTATGAATTTGTAATAGATGCTTTCTTTAAGAACAATATGAGTCTTTGTAATAGATCCTTTGTAGAAGAACAGTATGAGTCTTTCTGAATCTGTAATAGATCCTTTGTAGACATATTAATAAAAGAACTTTCTATAACTTCTGTTTGAATTTCATTTTTCTCTGTCCGTATATTTTGTAACATCTGCAGTGTCTTCAATAATATAATCACGGAGAATATGGCATTCACAGTGTTAATACACATGAGAATGTTCATTCTCCGTGTTAAATTATACGGAGAATGTTCATTCTCCGTGTTAATCTAATACGGAGAATGACATTTTCTGTTTTAATTAAACTGATAATGTCATTCTCCGTTTACTTAACCACGGAGAATGTCATTCTCCGTGTTGAATTAAACGGAGAATGTCATTTACAGTGTTATAATGCATGATAATTTTCATTCTCCTTGTAAGTTAAAACGGAGAATGGATTTTCCAGTGTTAAAACGAATGAGAAAGCTATTCTTCGTGTAATTTAAAACGGAGAATCTCATTCTCCGTCCTGAATTACACGAAGAATTGATTCCCTGTGTTAAAACGAATGAGAATTCTATTCTCCGTGTAATTTGAAACGGAGAATCTCATTCTACGTGTTAATCAAGCACGGAGAATGGCATTCTAATTGTTAAAACGAATGGAAATGTTTATTCTCCGTGTAATTTAAAATGGAGAATGACATTCTCCGTGTCGAACTAAACGGAGAATGACATTCTCATTGTTAGAACGAATGAGAATGCTATTCTCCGTATAATTTGAAACGGAGAATAGCATTCTCAGTGTAAGAATGACGAAGAATGGCCATTATGAATACAAAAACTGTGAAACATTAGATATAACAAACTTCAAAATAGCACCATTGATATCAAAATTGTAAGAAATGTATTAAAAAAACAGTTATATAAAAAGAAGAATATATGTATATGTATTAACGAGGGGGTGCTGCCTCCTCGACCACTGTAGAAGCACGTGGGGGAAGAGGACAAGTGATGCGATTGTGATTACCTAATTCAAGACAATTATGGCACATAATCTTCCTCTTCTCTTTTCCCTTGTTTTCATAATTGCTCTTATAACGGTCCGCCTTTGGTCGACCGGGACCCCGTTTTGGAACAGGGATAGGACCAAATCAGTTGAATTATTTTTAAACTGTTTTCCAGAATCTGGAACTGGACGAATAGCACATGAATATAGCTTCTGGTAGAAATCTGATGTCCAATACTGCTCCACAAAATCGTAGACGGATTTGCCTGAACCAAATCTGATGCATTGGATTGCATGGCTGCATGAGAATCCATATATCTTCCATCTACGACAACTACAATGCCAATCAAAAAGATTCACCAAGTGGGAGGAAGTATCTGCCATCACCTCAAACTCGAAATCACCAGACCGATATACCCTATAAGACATGCCATCATCTGTAAGCTGCTTCAGCATATTCTCGGCGTATGGAGTCAATATGTTATTGAAATCACTTACATCCTTGTGGCGATCCGAAATCATCTTCATCATCTTCACTCGAATGACATTTACAAGTGCTGAAATAGGCATTTTCTTTTCAGCCTTTATCCATGAATTGAAAGACTCTGCACAAATAGAAGCAACCTCGCCGTATCTACATTCCGGGAAGAATGCATTTGACCAATTTTTAGGCTTTTGTTTATCCATCCATTTCACAACATGACCACAATTCAGATCATAATCTTCTTAATTGCTTGTTTATACCCACCTTTATACAGGGAAAAAAGTAATTAATAAAGATGGAAATCAAGGAACAAGCACATGAAAAAATAGGGACCATTCTCCGTTTAATTTAACACAGAGAATATCATTCTCCGTGTATTTTTAAACGGAGAATAACATGGAGGGTGATAATGAAAGTGTTAAAACGCATGAGAATGATCATTCTTGTAAGCCTCCTGAATTTTCGGGATTTATTTTCAAATTTTCTAAATTATTTATTCTCGATAATTTATTTTATTTAATTAATTTTGATCATTAAATGCTCTTTACCGTGACTTGGATTTCTAGAGCATCAGGGATGCCAGTCTCTAGAAACTTTCTTCTTGAAGTTTGTAGTAGACGAGATTATCTTCATGTTGATATACCATGTCCCACTCGAATTTGTTCCCTTGTGCTCCATTTGCTTTGCGCAACTTTCGGGTCAATTTAGACCAATTTATCATCTGTCGTAATTTGTGATTTAACTTTCAATTTAATTTCGGGACCTGACATCGGTCCAATCCAGTCGACCCAATATATGGCCCTGACCTGTTTTGAGCCTACGATGCACGTGCTACTTGCGTGCCACCGATTTGATCTCCCTTGTGCTCCCATTTCATCCATGATTTAATTTGGTTTAAAATTGTTATTTTAATTAAATCTTGGCCCCAAGCTTGTCCAAACTTGACCCAACACCCAATCCAAATTGGTGTGACCCTACCATGTCTACCTATATGCCCCACTGATATTTTCTCATTTTTCCTCTACTCAAAAACATCTCTCTTTATATACAAATATCTATTTCTTTCTCTCCATTTCAAATATATACATAATATATATATAATATCTCACTCTCTCACTCACCTCACATCACCCTCTCTCTCTCCCATTATTACACACACACCCCCCCTCATGTACACGAGCAGCCCCCTCCCCTCTATTCTTTCTCTCTCTTAATCTCTCCCCCTCATTTAACTCTCATTCTCTCTATCTTTCTATATAATATATATACACACACACATATATATATCCCGCTCTCTCCTTAGTCACCACCACACCAACTCCACCACTCCATCAGTCGACCTCCCTCTCTCCTCTCCTCCTACCTAGACGACACCCCCACATCTCCATTCTCCCTATTCTTCTTCATCTTCTTCTTCTTCATCTCCTTCTCCTTCTTCTTTATTATTAACACTACCACCATCATCATCATCATGCCCATCACTACCACCACCCACTCTCTTTCTTTCTCCTCTCCTCCTCTTCCCTTCTCTACCGTGCGTGTGCACCCCGGCCAGCCACCACTGCTGGGCCGCCGCCGTCGCGTCACGCATCCCCCGCACCTGACAGCAGTAGCAGCAAGCAGTGCCGCAGTCGCGCGCAACGGCAGCAGCCGCGTGCCCCCTTTGGCGAACCCCCAGGGACCTTCCTGTGGCGGCCACCATCCTCCGGGATGCGCCGTCTAGGCGATTCGTACGTTTTGTACGGAATCTCGTCGACGCGCGCGCGAACGAGATCCAGAAATGGTGCCTCGTCGTAGCAACTTCGTGCACATTTTTCGGAAAATTCGATCGTTAGATCGACGATTTCTTTGCTCCATATCAATTTTGGTATATAGCTCTTCACTTCCCACAATTTTCATCCGTTAATTTCGTCGTTTGATAGATCAAAATCGTCCACCAAGTTGACGTTTTAATTTGAACTATTTTTGGACAGTTTCGTGGAGCCAACTTCACGGGATCGTATCTTCATCGCCACAGCTCCCTTTGGTGCGCCGTCAGTTCTTGTGCATAGCTGGTATAACCCTCTTCCTACCTCTTAAGTTTCGTTTCATTGTGAGCACGTTTGATTGGTTGAATTCGATGCCAAAGTTGGCCGTCCGAATTCGTAATTTTCAAGTTATAAAATTCTATTTTGAACCCGGGACTCCGAATTCAATTTCTGACACCACCGGTAGACTCGTGGCGTCGTTCTGGCACGTTTTCATATAAAGTTTGTTAGATTTAGAGGATGTGGGCCCTGACACGTATTTCGGTTGGGTTGTGATTAAGTACATTTGTAGTTCATGGACCTTCTAGATGTAGTGTATATTTATTGGGTACTAGACAACGTTCTACCGTCGATACTGCGACGTAGACTGGGCGTGGCCCACGTATTCGTATCCGTATATGTAATGACCCGCTCCGCCCTAGCAGAACGCCGATTCAAACGGCAAGTACAACGACTCAAACGAGCCATCGACCCGAAGAGTTGGCATCAACCTGATGAAGAATCGATGCAAGGCTTACATTGGCCCATCGAAGATGAATCCAGACTTAGACTTTCAAAGGCGCGCTCGGAGTATCGCTCGGCCGATACGAACGTCGCTAAGGTGGGTGGCTCCAATGAACCCGTCTTTGCTTAGCCTAGACACATAACAATATAGATACTATTGCTAGAATCACTAGACGATAACATCGTGCATGCTAATAAATTACTCAACGTACCTAGCTAAAGGAATAATCCCATCTTGTATGCTTGTATAGAATATGGAAAAGAACATGGAAAATGTGAGAACTCTCGCACCGCGCTCTACGCTCGTGCTAAGGCACAAGCTTACATTCAAGTTCCCTATGCGTTCAACAAGAAACAATAAATGGTTTACAACAATGAAACGGGAAGACTATCGACATAGTCGTTCCGAGTAAAATATAGCAACATTGGAAGGCTTTGGGACCGATGGGTCGCCAAGGCGACTCCCGCACGGAGAGTTGCATAATATATGAATGAATGAATGAACGAATAAGTGAATGAATGAATCAACGAATGAATGAATGAATGAATATGAGAATGAATGAATCAATGAACAAACGAACAAGTGAAAAGAAAGAATGAATAAAAGATAAGAAAGAAAGGAATGGTTAGCGACAGGTATGACGGGGACGTGCATCGGGGCTCACTACCCACGCTGCACGGACGCTACCGCCAACCTGGTCGATAACGCATTATGACTAAGGGTTAGCCTATGGCTCAGAGATAGCCGTTAAGTTAAAAAGACAAGTCAATACGAAATGGTCGTGGACAATCCTATCGTATACGGGAGATAGGCAGAATAAGGGATTTCCGCGGCACGATCAAAGGGAGGATCGTGGCCGGCCTAGGCGGAATCATCATGGCTTACGGGCTGCTTGGGTGTGGGCTCGAACATTCCAAGTAGACGTAAGTGCGGGGTATTTCAAAAGACTATCAAGGTGTACCAGCCATCACGCTATGATAGGTGAGAATACCAAAGGAGAATATGTCCAAAATGACTTGTGGTGCCAGCGACCGGTGCATATAGATTAAGTAGGCTTTGCTGGTGGTAATCCACGTGCAAGTCCTTGTATTGAAACAAAGTAGTCTAAGTTAACTGAATGAAGCACCTTCTGAACAGGCTTGAACATAACACACCAAATGATCAAGAGTACTTCGTACAAATGAGTTAGAAAACACGCCTACGACGCGCTAGGACCTGAGGCAGGGACACGCCCTTGACATTGAATGTTTGCATGAATTAAGTTAAGATGATATATACGAATTGTTGACTAACTTGGTTTTACTTTGGACAGGGAAGGTCGGACGATAAGTATGGGTAAGTCGTGCATGTATTTTCATACGACACTTAAATTCAGCAACACGAGATAGGTTATGAAATATGCCATAAAACTGATCCTAAGGCAAGATTAGAAAGACAATGAATGATAGACGGTGTACAAAAGTAAATAGAACATGTTTGGTAATGATACATTGTGGGCGAGCTAGCCTCCCCACCAGTGCATAATAATGTACTGATAACCCCACAGTTTTCTTGCAGGACGCAGGAGATGTTGTCGAGTACGGAGCTTCCCACAAACGTGCTAAGGCGCGGAGATAACTCTGGAGCCTTGGAGCGTTTCAAGGAGATGAAGCACCATATACAGGACATAATGTATCGGAACATCGCCATGAATCATTCCATATTATAAGCTACTTGGCACACCTTTTATATTTTCAGAGAGAGAGAGAGCTTGAGCAATTTGTAATCTCGGCCTAGCACCGCTTGTAAACTTCTTGAATGTTAATAAAGAGTTTGAATTCGCTTCAATTTATGTTCATTTACTTTTCGCATGCAAATGGGAACACTCTGTGCGACTCTGTGGCCTAGCTCAAATCGGCCATTTCTGGAATTAGCCTTGTACGTGTGTAACCTAGGCCCGTGCGACATCATGCCTTAGTGAGGACGATCGCTCCTACGGGAGCGGGGCGTGACAGATTGGTATAAGAGCATAGCTTTACGTCCTTGGACTTTATTTCGATTCTCTCAGTTTTGAAAGCTCGTTTTGAAACAAAGAAGTATACCCTCTCTCTCGTTGTGCCTTGAGATGTTCCATACAATAAGTCTAATATTTTCAAAAGCTCGTACGAGTACTCGGTTGAACGGGATCGATAGGCGAAGGCCTTTGTGCCAAACCGCGACGGACTTGAGTTGGAAGGAACAAATGCTAAAAAGTTAGCAAATGCAGTGCGTGCTTGAACAAGCTTACGCTGACAATGGCAAACGAGTACACGAGACTGAAGTATAGTTCGAACGGAATGGTTATGTACGCAGCCTTTCGGCTAAGTTGTGCCGAGTATCGCGCACCTAGACCTTCTGGTGCAAACGAGTTTGCGAGCGAGATCAACTATCGCTCAGACGAGAATAAGTGAGACTTAGAATGTATGTCATAGAGATGCTACTTGACCAACGCCAAAATGAACACGAGAATGATTCTTAGACTTTGAGGAACGGGCGAACGCACGATTGAACATATCGATTGGGAATCGAATGATCTTTTAAGGATTCGTAGAATGACTTGACCCCGAGTGGTGTATGTGATAAGTTCAAAGAAGAATAAGAGTGAGTGTCGACGACTAGTCGAGTGGCTCGAACCCTGAGTGGTGTATGGACGTTATAGAAATTGTTCGAGCGAGACTAAAGGATTTACGGATAGTACGAGTATGTCGACAAGCGATGATATCACACAAAGCTTTAGAATGAGTAACGCTTAGTTGGTTGCGACTTCGAGAGTCTCAAACGAGATATCGTTCGGACGAATTAAGAATACGTAGTGCAATTACGAAATGATTGAATGGAGATTCGAAACTGTCACTACCACATTTCTAGTTTGAGGGTATTCTTGTCATTTTGAATTTATTTGAATTAATTTATATTTAATTAGAATTTAATATGATTATTGGAATGGTGTGATTTAAATATAATTTAATTAATTGCCTTGTATTGTGTTTAGCCCTAACCTAGATTTGACCTAACTTAGATTAGTCATGCTAGACTTAGCTAACCATGGTTAGTGTTAGTTAGTATTTATTAGTCTTGGTTAAGTCATGTTAGTTAGAGCTAACTAGGTTGCCTTTAGGTCAAGTGTGAAACCTAGGCTTGAGGGCCATTGATTAATTGATAGCCATTGATCAAATCCCAAAACCCTAGCCCAAACAATCATGGTCGGCCACTAGGGCACAATCCCCTATAAAGTCTCTCTCAAAACACTTGCCTTTTTTGTTTATTCTCTCCATTTTGCAAGAACAAGGTTTGTCCCTATAGAAACCCTTTCCTATTTTAATCAATATAAATCCTTTTTCATTCAAACTTCTTCCATGGTGACCTAATTTACATTCTCCTACTGTTCATGGAGGCTATTCTCAGATTTGGGACAATTTGGAGCTTGGGGCTAGCTAGAAGGATCCCCCATTTTGAAGCTTTCTTTGAGGAAGAACACCAATAGGTAACTTCTTATTCCCTCCATGAAATTTTGATTTCTAGGCATGGATAGAAAACCCTAGGTGTCCTCTAACTGTAGACATAGGTTTTGCAAGGTTTCGTGTCCTTTACGCGTCCGTATCGGACACGTATCAGTGTAGATACCTAGGTGTTCGACGAAATGCCACAGTAGGCATTTCGATCCTATTTTCTGATTTTGTTTGAATAAAAAATTAGGTTTTAGTGTCGCTTATAGGTTTCTAAGTGACTGAGCACGTTTTGTGTCGTGTCGGAGTCGTATTGGACCCGTGGACACGTCCCGTGCGCACACGGTTGGCTGCCCTACTACCCGCGTGTCCGTACGGCCGTTCTAGTGTTCGTGGACCCATGATATTGGATACGGAGCTAGGGGCAGTGTCTGAAACGACACTCCCAAAGTCTCATGTCCAATGGTCTTGTGTCGTGTGAGCTAGGACACGTGCACGGGTTCACTACTGTACGTGTCCAGAACAGTGCTGTGTTCGTGTGTGTTTTTGGACACGTTCGTGTCAGGTTTTGGACACGATATGGAGTGTACATCACGTGCACGTATTGCTTGTTAATCACCAACTCTTAATTCACCATATTAACATGATTTTGTTATTCGAATTTGAAGTTTCCATGAGGACTGATACATGCTTCTGTTTTGTTAATACACTAAGTTCATTTCCAGTTTCAACCTGTTTAATTAATGATTTTTGTCATATTAATTGATTGTACATGTGTATTAGTTCATGTTAGATTGGTTTTACATATTAGACTAGGTTTTATGTTCAAGAATGGGATTTCGAACATTGAATTGGACTGTTGACTGATACTTGCTTTAGTTTTCAAATCCTGAGATTCAATTCCTGTCTAAAACCGATTGTAATGATTAATTTCATGTTTGATCACTTGAACATGTGTATTAGCTACTGATGGTTAGGATTTCATTAAGGTTTTGGATTCAAATTGCTGAAATGGAATTCGAGCAATGGCAATGGGCTGTCTAATGTGACTGATACTCACATTTCGGTTTTTATTTTTATTTCATTCCCTGTTTTAAACTGTTAATTGATTTCCAGCTTTCAAATTAATTTCTAACTTTGATTTCCAGTTTTAACTGAATGGAATGTGTCATTGCCTGTTTAAATACCACTCTATGTATATGGGTAGTTCACTGTTGATTCAATTAATTGATTCACGAACGGTCTATTTGATTTTTTCTTATTAAACTGTCACATGAGTTTCCTAAATCTGAGAATATCACTGACTTTGATTTTCATTCCTGTCAACTGATTCCAATGCTAAATTTCCTATGTTAAATCATCATAGTGTTGTTGAATGATGGGATGGTGTTGGGACAATGGAGTTCGATTTGAGTTGCACTGTCATGTTAATACACTCACTGATTTCTATTCCTCATGACACTGTCTCCACACTCACACCCCCACACTCATATACACACTACTTTAAAACTCATGACACACATGGTTTACACATTGCTAGTCCTATAACTAAGACACATGTTAACTCAAGTTCACTCACTCACTCACTAATTCTAAACTGTCATACACTCTATGTTTCACCCCACCATGCCACATGCCACTATATTCCACTCTCACACAGGAACACTCATGACACACACACACACATGAACACACATGTACACACACATTCCTAATCTAGCACTCTACTGTTCACATGATACACACACACCCCTTGACACAAAATGCATGTTTCCTCTACCTATCACTCTATATATATATATATATATATATATATATATATATATATGATACATATATTATTATGTAGCCTATATATGTATAATGTGGTTATTATATTAATTTAGATATAGTTTAATATTGTAAGGTGTGAATGTGTATGATATAGCTATATGGCCTATATACAGGACATGTAGGCTATGGGGGTATACCTATGGCTCATTACCTATGGGTATGGCTTGAATGCCAGTTAAGTGTGTAGTTGACTTGTATAGCCTAGAAAGTGTGTGTGCTTGCTAGAATAGGCTGGTTAGGCTTAGTGAGACTTGTTTGGCTTAGGCTTGACCTAGTTGACCTAGTTTGACTAGTCTAGTTGACTAGAGTTGACCGAGAGTTGACTTTAGTCCAGTTTGACCCCAAACTTCATGTAGATGCATTGTAGCAGTCTGTTATATCATTTTAGACTTATAGTGACTTGTACTGTTCTATAGGAGACAGACACCACTCCTCGGAAAGTAGATACTCTTCAGATACTCAGGATACAGGCGAGTACATTCTCTGATCATTTCATATCCTGCTTAGGAGTATATTTCCTGCTTTAGATTACTTTACATGATGCTGACACGTTGGAAACACGGATTAGTACTATATGGATCTTGTCGTGCGATGTTATCCCCTTAGCGGATACATCGAGTATTTCATGTTCGTGTACTTTATCATGAGCATCGTGTACTCCTTGTGTTCATGCTTTTCGTGTACAAATCGTGTGAAATCGTGTATACTCATGTGCTCACATGATCTTCGTGTACGACTATACTTCGTGTGCAATAACATAACTTGGCTAGATCCTTGTGTATTGATTGGGGCGGGGGAGTAGAAGTGGTTATGTATTCAATCCAGTAGATTACTCGTGTACAACCTCTTTAGATTACTCGTGCACAACATCGTGCCGTTTACATAACCGTCTTGTACTCTGAATCACTAGCACTGTTATATAGTATCTATTTATTTACAGTCTTCCTTTTTATCATATTATTCTTTCAGTTTTCTGTATCTTACTCTCTAGCATGTTTATATTTCCTAACCTGTTATGATTTGCTGAGATGTACTGTACTCGCTCTTGTCCTGACTGGACCTGTTGAAAATATTACAGAGGACAAGGATGAGGCGTTCTTCCCTACTTATTACGGTACGACCCTAGATGATTGCTGTGACCTGGACCAGCAACAGGACCCACTAGCAGTGGATGACACTCCCCTAGATTAGGATGTCTTTCGTTATCTTTCTGGATTACTGTATTGAGATATTGAGATGATTCTGGATATGTATTTATCTTAGACACTTAGACTTATCTGGATTGTATTCTCTGTGAATTTTATTCTGTTCTTATCTATCTATCTTTTATCATGCTCTACCTTAGATGTGAGTGAGACTGTATTTGCTATGTCACCTCCATTCGGAGTGTATATACTGTACAGGTACCTTTATATTGTTAGATGTTGACCTAGGACAGCGTTCTACCGTCGACACTCCGGCGTAGGCTGGACGTACCCACGTCTCGTGCCCTTACTCTAGGGTGCGGGTCGTGACAGAAATGATAAAGTAAATGGGTGTGTTGGTCGAGGAAACGTAGTGAATCGTACATGCAATTTTGAATTTAGTCAAAGGGATTGAAACTTGAGTTAAGGTGAAATACCCATGGACGAGATCGAAGATAGCACGATCGGAAGATAGCGTACATAGGAAACGTTGATTTGGAGATACGAGAATGACTAAAGATTTGGAATGGATGTTGCTCAAAGAAGAGTTAGCATGAGACAATGCGAATTGAGGAATTAAGTTGCACGACTCAGAATTCATTACAAAAGAAAGATCGTTAGGTTATGTACATCATCGATGGTATTGAGGCGTATCAAAGATCGATGTACGATAACTCGGGGGTACTCTGATTCGATGAATGATGATCGTGTTAGAAGCTATTGTTTTGAAGGATACTATGTTGGGAAATTTTGATAGAAATAAACGTTTGGATGAAGAAGGGAAGTGACTTGATTGTTCGGTGATAATCATAAGGACAACGATCTTGTCTTGTGCGAGTACAACTCCAGCCTCGCACATGCGTCACGTCGGATTTGGGATGATCATTCCGCGAGAGCGTTGGCATGGTGATTCATGTCCAGCGGGAATGATCGAACTTGAAATATCATGACATGGCAATTTTGATTGCTATGACTTGTGGTTTGAAGCGAAGGCGAATTGGAGGATTGATCGGACTTATAATGGACGACGAAGTAAAGTTGAGGATTGAGTAGGCCCAATCCGCGTATCAAAAATGAGAAATCTAGATGCAACGCAAGAGTTACGTCCCGATGAGGACGATTATTCTGCGGGAATATTGACATGGTGATTCATGTCCGCCATGGATAATCAGACTTGCGTGAGATCGGGGCACGACATATTACAAGGCTAGATGACCTTGTGATCGACTACGTGAATTGGATAGGATGGATAGATGAATTGTATCAAACATACTTGAAGAGATAGACTATGATAATTGCTAGTATGGGTACACGATATTAACATATCGAGGATTTGGCTGAGGATAACCTATCGTAGGATGACATTCCTAACGAGCTCGGACTTGGAACAGAGAATGTGTTAATGCGAATAGGGTGAACGCTGCCTGATTTTTAGAAATTTGAGTGAAGCAAACTTGGGTAAAAACTTCCGTACGAACGAACAAAATGGTTTAACCATAGGATTGGGGCGAGCATCGTGCAATGACTTTGCACAATGAACCGAGAACTTGACTTGTACCTATGACCTTGTGAGCTGACCTAGCGGATAGGCGGATGACCCTATGCCGAGTGATTGAACCTGTGCGATTGACATTACAGTATCGTCTGGACGGATGATAGACTTGGGGCAACAAGACTTAGAGTAGGACGGGGAAACTGGGAGTGTACGTGAACGATAACGAGATTAGCCCCAAACGAAGTAAATGATAGGAATGGATGATGCACAAGTAAAGTTGGAATAATGAATTGAATCATTGATAGGAAGATATACTCGATGATAGTACAATACTTGGTCTTGAATCGGACGGGAATTACTTTAACTTGGTGGACCCCGCTAAGAAGAAATCGTATTGATTCCATAGACAAGAACGCTTGAGAAACGAATCGGATCATTTTGAGGACCGAGATAAACGATAGTGAGACGCACATGAGTTCAGTTTTAATCGAAGTGAGAAAAAACGATCAGCAATTCGAAACTATCACGATTAGCTTATCCGACTTCGCTAATCGCTAAGCTTGGTTGAAATGTGCATATTTGGAGGACGCCTTGAATATGTGCACGATCCAAACTCAGCGATATGATGAACTCGAATGCAGCTGCGAGTGGGTGTTGAGATGCGCATAAACGAAAGTGAGTTAGCCTCAGCCTACGACCCTCGCATTTGATGAATTACAACGTGCCTCATGTGACCATTACATCCCCACAATAAGGCACAACAGCAACCAAGTCGAAGAAACACGACAATTGAATAAGTACCATCAACTCTAAAATGAATAAAAAGTCATTCAATAAAATCGACCAAACGTATGCGATACGGAACTTGGAAAAGTATCGAGTGTAGTTCGGTACCATCGAACAATAAAGCGATTCGATAGAAATTATCTAAGATACGTACACGACATGAGTTAGGGAACGGTAGGATGACCTGCACTCAGGAAGTCTCGAGGACGAGACTTGTTTTGAGTGGTGTATTATGTAATGACCCGCTCCGCCCTAGCAGAACACCGATTCAAACGGCAAGTGCAACGACTCAAACGAGCCGTCGACCCGAAGAGTTGGCATCGACCTGATGAAGAATCGATGCAAGGCTTACATTAGCCCATCGAAGATGAATCCAGACTTAGACTTTCAAAGGCGCGCTCGGAGTATCGCTCGGCCGATGCGAACATCGCTAAGGTGGGTGGCTCCGATGAACCCGTCTTTGCTTAGCCTAGACACATAACAATACGGACACTATTGCTAGAATTACTAGGCGATAACACCGTGTATGCTAATAAATGACTCAACGTACCTAGCTAAGGGAATAATCCCATCTTGTATGCTTGTATAGAATATGGAAAAAGAACATGGAAAATGTGAGAACTCTCGCACCGCACTCTACGCTCGTGCTAAGGCACAAGCTTACATTCAAGTTCCCTATGCGTTCAACAAGAAATAATGAATGGTTTATAATGAAACGGGAAGACTATCGACATAGTCGTTCCGAGTAGAATATAGCAACATTGGAAGGTTTCGGGACCGATGGGTCGCCAAGGCGACTTCCGCACGGAAAGTTGCATAATGTATGAATGAATGAATGAACGAATAAGTGAATGAATGAATCAACGAATGAATGAATGAATGAATATGAGAATGAATGAATATGTGAATGAATCAATGAACAAACGAACAAGTGAAAAAAAGAATGAATAAATGATAAGAAAGAAAGGAATGGTTAGCGACAGGTATGACGGAGACGTGCATCGGGATCGCTACCCGCGCTGTACGGACGCCGTCGCCAACCTGGTCGATAACGCATTATGGCTAAGGGTTAGCCTATGGCTCAGAGACAGCCGTTAAGTTAAAATGACAAGTCAATACGAAATGGTCGTGGACAATCCCATCGTATATGGGTGGTGGCAGAATAAGGGATTTCTGCAGCACGATCAAAGGAAGGATCGTGGCCGGCCTAGGCGGAATCATCATAGCTTACGGGCTGCTTGGGTGTGGGCTCGGACATTCCAAGTAGACGTAAGTGTGGGATATTTCAAAAGACTATCAAGGTGTACCAGCCATCACGCTATGATAGGTGAGAATACCAAAGGAGAATATGTCCAAAATGGCTTGTGGTGCCAGCGACCGGTGCATATAGATTAAGTGGGCTTTGCTGGTGGTAATCCACGTGCAAGTCCTTGCATTGAAACAAAGTAGTCTAAGTTAACTAAATGAAGCGCCTTCTGAACAGGCTTGAACATAACACACCAAATGATCAAGAGTACTTTATGCAAATGAGTTAGAAAATATGCCTACGACGCGCTAGGACCTGAGGATGGACACGCCCTTGACATTGAATGTTTGCATGAATTACGTTAAGTTGATATATACGAATTATTGACTAACTTGGTTCTACTTTGGACAGGAAAGGCCGGACGGTAAGTATGGGTAAGTCGTGCATGTTGTCACGACCCAGTCCCCAATTGTTGGGTCAAATAGGATCATGCCCAGCCTGCACCTCTGTGAGACGACGGCAGTAAGCTGTATCCAAATGCAGGTAATCACAACAACACAATATATATTTGTCACAACTTCTAAAATTTTGAATATTAAAATTTGTCCAACAAAAGATTTATCTGATACAACTGATAAAATAAAACTGTCTTTTAATCCAAACATCAAACTAAAAGAAAAATCATCATCTAGAAAGTTAGCTCGTCAGCCACAAAATCATCGTCCTCCAAATGGGACTCTGGCAGAACAGATGGATAAAGCACCGGGTCGTAGTAGCTATTTATCAATACCTTAGCTTCATCAAAGGAACCTATTGGGGGTGGGGAATCCAGTCAGGAAAGGAGCAAAGTACAATTATGAAAATTTAACAATTCAACTAATAATTAGAAATTTGCAATTTAAACAGTTTGAAATACTTGAACAATATTTTTTAGCAATTTTCCACAATTGAAAACAATATGATTTGAGTATGTAATACTTACGACCGGCTTGGGTTGTACAATAGTATCCTAATGATACGATACGGATTATCCCCGTGTGTAAGAGGGGTAAGCTCGCACAATCAATATGCAATATGAGGGGTATTGGTCATAATATACTACACTACTCCTCCAATCCCACAATCAATAACAAACAATACTCTAGGAGAGAGTTCCGTGTAGCAATGTGGTTTAATCTTGCAATATTACAATTAATAATTAAATTGAAAAATAAACATAACCGTACTTGCCTTGGTTTATAACTGGATTTGAGATTGGTACCGGGGAAAGATTCAGACTCATCCTTGAAATCCTACAGTTGAGAATCCCTTCTTAGAAACATATTTGAACCAGATCTAGGTGTTCTAGTTATAATCTCTAAAATTAATCCTAATCAAGTTTTTAATTTGTAAAAATTATTCTACCTGAATATGTTATCATTACGAACTACCATTAATTATTTAACGAGGTAAAAGTCAATTTACTGATTTAATTGGGAAATAACATTTACCAATTTAATTGTCAAAACTTTGTAATTTAGTAACATATATATATAAAACTAGATTTTTTTAAATGAGAAAAATATGAATTTCTGTTAACTTACAAGAACTTAATGTGAGAAAACTTATTAAATTTCTATATAAAAATAAATATTTTATTTTTATATTCTACGTATTTAATGTCAAAGCAACAACCCAAAAAATAAAGAAAAAGCTATACTACACACTACAAGGTCTTAGAAAAGAAATAGAAAACTGGGCTTATGCCCTTACAACTTATTACATAAATTAATTAAAATTATTGTTGAGCTCCGAATGCCGGGAAGCGGTCCATTCAGCAGGCCGAGGCCCTGCACTCAAAAATGCTATTGGCCAGTAATACGTTCTAAAATAATTATTTAAATTAAAAATATAAGAAATACGGTAAGTCTCAGACTTGGTCCAAAATATCAAATTGCATTCTAGCTTATGCCTCAACGTCCGAAAAATTCTGGTTTCGTTTGCATTTTGCTAGGGTCTACAAACCGATACGCTCATTGCCCGAAAATGATAAAACCATATTTAAATCAACATTTCAAGTCGTAAATTCGTTTTGCAAAAAACCAAAATTTGGAAATAATTTTTATTCAAAACATTAATATTTTTCCCAAAAATTTGGGCAGCACCTCCTCTATAATTGGGACAACCCAATCCTGGGAAAAATGCCAACCAACACAAACACAATCCCAATCCAGAGATTATAAACCATAAAATATAACCAAAATCTTTAGAACGTATCCGAAACAAAATTCAGAAAACCCGAATTGAGATTCGGAAAACCACAGAACCAGTACTAAAGGGTCACAGAACCATATACCAGGAATCCAACTCTAACTCAGAAAATTCTGAGAACCACAGAAGCTATAAAAATCACTCTGAAAGAAAGTTCGGAAAATCCAAAACTTCAAATCGATCCGATTCCTATAACGGGATCGGGGACCATGTCATCATCGACACCAAAGAGAGGGACACAGGGACACGGAAGATACCTGGGGTGCTCGGCTAGAGCTCTCAGATGAATAAAGAAGGAAAATTATCCGTGCGGACAGCAAAAAACTCGGGACAGCGCTCAGATCCGGTCGCGGGAAGCAGACAGCGGCTCGGAACCGGAGAGGAGCGCAAAAAGGGAGTGGGGCACGTGGTCGGGAAGCGGCTGTGGGTCGACGGGATGCCGACGGTCGGGTTTGGCCAGGCCATGGGGAAGATCGGCTGCGGGGAGCCGCTCGGGGTCGGCCGGATCGAGAGGCGGCGCCGCGGCTACGGGGACAGCGGCGGAGGGCGTCGGCCAGAGAGTCGCCGGAAGGGCGCGGCTAGGACTGGGAAGTGGGTTTTGGGGAGTGGGTTTAGTGATGGAGAGTGGAGGAAGAAAGGGTTTATGTAGGGAGAGATCGGGGGTTTCGGAAGAGGAACAGTCGCCGGGAGGTTACGGAAAGGAAGAGTCGGCCGAGCGTTCGGAGAGGAAGGGGCTCGGCCATTTGGCCGTTTGGAAAGGAAAAGTTTCCTTTCCCTGGGAGAAAGAGAGAGTTTAATGAGTTATAAAGAAAGTTAAATGAAATTTTTGTTTTAAAGGAAAACAAAAGTATTCTTTTTATTTAAATAAGGAAAATGATATATATATATATACTAAAAGATTTGTTTTGGAAAAAACCGAAATTTGGGTTTGGTTTCCAAAATAGATTCAAGATGGGTTTAGGACAGGTCAGGCCTAACATTAAAATCCAGGAATAATAATATTTCTAAAAATATGGTTTTCCTAAAATGATAATAATTTAGCAACAAATTATAAAAATAAAATTTTACGGGTTTGACTAAACACTAAAATTCTAGAAATAATAACTACAATAAAAAAATAACACTAAATTAATCAATTAAAAAATTACGGGTTTCACAACCTTTCCTCCTTAGAAAATTTCGTCCTCGAAATTAAAGGATAGGGTTAGGAATTACCTCAGGTCTCAAATAGATACGGATACTGCTTCCGCATCTCGTCTTCTCGCTCCCAGGTAGACTCGCCTGGGGAATTGTGTCGCCACATAACTCTGACTATGGGCATCACAAAGTTTCTGGTTTTCTTCTCACCTCTGTCTAAAATTGCCACTGGCTTCTCTGGTACTGTGAGGCTGGGTCTAATCTCCAGCTCTAAATGGTCCAAAATGTGGCTCGGATCCGGGATGTAGCGTCTGAGCTGTGAAACGTGGAAGACGTTGTGCACGCCTTCAAGATTAGCTGGTAGAGCTAATCGGTACGCTACTTCTCCAATTCGTCTCAAAACTTTGAATGGGCCGATGTACCTGGGACTCAGCTTTCCTGCTCTGCCAAATCTGATAGTTCCTCTGGTAGGGAAGATCTTGACGAAGACACTATCTCCTGCTTTGTAAGCCCACTTCCCAAATTTTTTAATTTTATTTGTTTATGATTAATGTTATGGTCACTATGAGTCATGCCAAAGCTTGTAGGTGGACCATGTCCATATTAATGTCATATGACCTCTAGATAGATTAAATATATATTATTTAGCTATTTTATATTTTTCTACAATTTTTGGATATTTTTAGGTATTTAATATTTAAGGTTTTATTGTTTTTAAGGACTTTCAAGATTTACCGTAAGGTCATACGGGGTATTTATGGACCAAATATTTTTATTTGGGCTTTAAATGGCTAAAAATATTTTCTAGAATATTTTTGAATTTTTCTGGATTTTTAGAATTTTTGGGAATTTTTATATAATTAAAACATATAGAATTTATATTTTATAGGCTTTGGAAATTTACTACGAGGTCACATGATGATATTTTGTGTTAAAATATTTTATTTAGATTCTAGACACTTAGAAATAGTTTCTAGAATTTTCTAGAATTTTTCTGGATTTTTCTGCAATTTATTTTGATTTATTTGGACTTAAAATAATTTTTAAATGATTTTCTGAATTAAATAATTAATAACCCAAAAATCCACCCTGGGGGGGGCCCACCTGTCGGCGCTACTACTGTAGCCGCCTCTTTCTCTCTCCTATATATATGCATGTATATTCACAAACCCTAATTAAATTCCAGCCGCCTTTTGTGGGAGAACTCATCTAGGGTTTCCGACTTCCCGAGGTGATTTCCGTCAACCCCGACCTCCGTTTAGCGTGCCGTTTTTTTTATCGGATTCGTATTGAGGTAAACTCTCTGAATATATAATTTATTTTCGTAATTTCTGAACATGAATTTCTGGAAAATTCGTAGAGTGTCGGTTGTCCGAAACTTGATGCGTTTCAATGTTTTCGAGATTCCGGGAGAACCAGAAATCGAAATCATGATCCGTTTGAAGTTTCGGAAAGCTAACACAGAGCCCTACGACATATATTTTTCCCAGAAATTATTTCGTTAGTTTAATATTTTATTTATTCTGTTGAACTCAGAACTGATTGTTTGATCTCCGTTTTGGTCACGGTTAGCCATAACGGCGTTATCTTTTGACCAAAGCGTGATTTTGCGGCACGGTCGATTCCAGCACACTCGTGGCACTGAAATCCACCAAGGTGCACTTTCAAAATTGAGAGTTCACAGTGTTTGACTAAAAAGTCAATGGCACGTCTCGATTTGCGTGCCATAGTTTTTGAAATTGAGAAACGCGACTTTTGATGGCCAAACTTGCATATTTAAATTATATTCAGAATATTATTAGGTTAAATTAGGTTTCTAAGTGAATTATTACAGAATTAATTATTATTAACTTAGTAACCTAACTAGCCACTATTTAGAACTAGAACATTAGAATTAATTTGTGGTTTTCGTGCACTGTTCGTGGTGCGTTGTATGTTATAGGTTGACAACTTCTAGATCGGCTTTTCCTTCACCCTCTACTTGTGGCTACGGTTTGTGCAAGGATTCAGGCAAGTGCACTTTCTGATTGCTTTTCGATTCATAGTAGTCTTTTCATTTCATGCTTATACATATGTCTTGCTGCTTGTTGACACGCTCGTCACACGGAGTAGTCGGGAGGGGAAATACTAAGTAAATACGTGAACAAACCCAATTACATTACTGAAAGATAGCTAAGTCATACACATTCACGTATGAGTTAGCCGTACCATTACTGAACGATAGCCATCGTATGATGTGCCGTATTATCCCAGCCGTTCACGTATTAAAAGGTATTTCACACCACATAGGTAGATGTCTTTTATTTTTCCTTTTACTTTTCTACCGTACCATGTCATCAGTTTTCTTACAGCTTTCATATCTCATATGCTATTTTCATGTCTTGTTAATTCTATTATGTTTTCGCATTGTCGTCGGTTTGTGTACTTGTTCCAATCCTGACTGGATAACCAATATTTTTCAGGTTTAGCCGCGATCACTCTTAGTACTGGGAGAACTTGGGTATGCTGAGGCCGACCTAGAAATAGAAAGCAATTGTATCATTTCATTAATTAGAAAACTTTGTATTTTCTTTAAATATAAATGTTGTAACTGTTGTAACAATTTAGAAATGTGAATGAGCATCAAATATAATTCTTGAGCATTTATTTCTTGCGGGCTTGACAGCGTTCTACCGCCGACTCTGCGGCGTAGGCTGGCTTGGACACGTCTCGTATCCGAAAAGCGGGTGCGGGTCGTGACAAATTTTTGTGGTGGCCCATGCAGGTCTGATTTCGTAAAAGATTGCGAACTTGTGGTAGTACTTAAGTTAGTCATACTACTGCAAGCCTGCGACTAGAAAATTGCTCATTCACAATTAGGATTGATTTAATTTTAGGAGAATGAATAGGACTAGGAGTCCCTTATTTAATTTGACCCCTGGATAATTAAGATTGTTAAATAGGCCATGTGATTTAGCTAATAATTTATTGAAGTCTCGGTATGGATAAATCGAATATTTTTCTAAAAGAATATGTTATTTTGTTTTGACATATTGGTAGGATCCAAGGTGGGTAGAATATACGTTTGGTAAGTTAGGACTTCACAGAATTCAATTCCTAATTTAGATCGTTTGTGCCATTTTATCTTATGCCTTCTCTAACCCTTATTTTATTTTCAAAGCTATTTTGCGATCGTTTTATTTTCAATTCCTAATCTTGGTTTAATTATCTATATATTAATTCAAGTCGTCTTCGTTCATTTTGTGATTGTTTTGTTTTCAAAACTGATACTTTTACTCAAGGACAGATACTTATATTTTCTTATTATGATCGACTTATTTGAATTTATTGAGGTTCTTTTAAAATTTTTATGGATATAGTTGAAATAATTTTGATGATTTACAATGGTAAGGCAGATACGCACTATCCTCATTTATTTGAATTATGGAGACTGCGGGTTCACTGCAGTCAGAAGCGCACTGGCGTGGCATGACCCCTAAGTTGAAATAATTTCAAGTAAGCGTAGATTGTCAAATATTACTAAAACTATATCCTAGTTGTATTATAGATCTTTTGATTTATTATGTCAATATTGGGTAGAGTTGATAAAGTGTTCGATAACATATTATACTTGAGTCATGAAACCAAGGGTTCACGGCAGCCAGATGTACACTGGCGAGGCATGGATTCTCGATTAAATGACTTCAGATATACTTATGATTCTCGAATATCATAGCGACTATATCTTTTATTGGCATACGACTATTTTTCTTTTAAATTTATTTGATGTCTTATTTCTTGTTACCACCTTCTCTACAATTAGTAGTTCTTTATTTCTTTCATATTTTTCTATTTTCGAATCTTCATATTTTAAACCTATTTTGATTTCCTTCCACTATATTTCTAAAACGTATTTATATTTTGATTTTATATGCTTGATCAATTTCGATCATTCATTACATTATTATATTGATTATATTTTTGTCGTGATTATTCATATCGACTGGTCATGTCACATTTTGATGCTATTCTTGGTTGTACCTATTTGTATCTTTTGAAATTTCGAGGACGAAATTTTTCTAAGGTGAGTAGATTTGTAAGCCCACTTCCCAAATGTTTTAATTTTATTTGTTTATGATTAATGTTATGGTCACTATGAGTCATGCCAAAGCTTGTAGGTGGACCATGTCCATATTAATGTCATATGACCTCTAGATAGATTAAATATATATTATTTAGCTATTTTATATTTTTCTACAATTTTTGGATATTTTTAGGTATTTAATATTTAAGGTTTTATTGTTTTTAAGGACTTTCAAGATTTACCGTAAGGTCATACGGGGTATTTATGGACCAAATATTTTTATTTGGGCTTTAAATGGCTAAAAATATTTTCTAGAATATTTTTGAATTTTTCTGGATTTTTAGAATTTTTGGGAATTTTTATATAATTAAAACATATATAATTTATATTTTATAGGCTTTGGAAATTTACTGCGAGGTCACATGATGATATTTTGTGTTAAAATATTTTATTTAGATTCTAGACACTTAGAAATAGTTTCTAGAATTTTCTAGAATTTTTCTGGATTTTTCTGCAATTTATTTTGATTTATTTGGACTTAAAATAATTTTTAAATGATTTTCTGAATTAAATAATTAATAACCCAAAAATCCACCCTTGGGGGGGCCCACCTGTCGGCGCTACTACTGTAGCCGCCTCTTTCTCTCTCCTATATATATGCATGTATATTCACAAACCCTAATTAAATTCCAGCCGCCTTTTGTGGGAGAACTCATCTAGGGTTTCCGACTTCCCGAGGTGATTTCCGTCAACCCCGACCTCCGTTTAGCGCGCCGTTTTTTTTATCGGATTCGTATTGAGGTAAACTCTCTGAATATATAATTTATTTTCGTAATTTCTGAACATGAATTTCTGGAAAATTCGTAGAGTGTCGGTTGTCCGAAACTTGATGCGTTTCAATGTTTTCGAGATTTCGGGAGAACCAGAAATTGAAATCACGATCCGTTTGAAGTTTCGGAAAGCTAACACAGAGCCCTACGACATATATTTTTCCCAGAAATTATTTCGTTAGTTTAATATTTTATTTATTCTGTTGAACTCAGAACTGATTGTTTGATCTCCGTTTTGGTCACGGTTAGCCATAACGGCGTTATCTTTTGACCAAAGCGTGATTTTGCGGCACGGTCGATTCCAGCGCACTCGTGGCACTGAAATCCACCAATGTGCACTTTCAAAATTGAGAGTTCACAGTGTTTGACCAAAAAGTCAATGGCACGTCTCGATTTACGTGCCATAGTTTCCGAAATTGAGAAACGCGATTTTTGATGGCCAAACTTGCATATTTAAATTATATTCAGAATATTATTGGGTTAAATTAGGTTTCTAAGTGAATTATTACAGAATTAATTATTATTAACTTAGTAACCTAACTAGCCACTATTTAGAACTAGAACATTAGAATTAATTTGTGGTTTTCGTGCACTGTTCGTGGTGCGTTGTATGTTATAGGTTGACAACTTCTAGATCGGCTTTTCCTTCACCCTCTACTTGTGGCTACGGTTTGTGCAAGGATTCAGGCAAGTGCACTTTCTGATTGCTTTTTGATTCATAGTAGTCTTTTCATTTCATGCTTATACATATGTCTTGCTGCTTGTTGACACGCTCGTCACACGGAGTAGTCGGGAGGGGAAATACTAAGTAAATACGTGAACAAACCCAATTACATTACTGAACGATAGCTAAGTCATACACATTCACGTATGAGTTAGCCGTACCATTACTAAACGATAGCCATCGTATGATGGGCCGTATTAGCCCAGCCGTTCACGTATTAAAAGGTATTTCACACCACATAGGTAGATGTCTTTTATTTTTTCTTTTACTTTTCTACCGTACCATGTCATCAGTTTTCTTACAGCTTTCATATCTCATATGCTATTTTCATGTCTTGTTAATTCTATTGTGTTTTCGCATTGTCGTCGGTTTGTGTACTTGTTCCAATCCTGACTGGATAACCAATATTTTTCAGGTTTAGCCGCGATCACTCTTAGTACTGGAAAAACTTGGGTATGCTGAGGCCGACCTAGAAATAGAAAGCAATTGTATCATTTCATTAATTAGAAAACTTTGTATTTTCTTTAAATATAAATGTTGTAACTGTTGTAACAATTTAGAAATGTGAATGAGCATCAAATATAATTCTTGAGCATTTATTTCTTGCGGGCTTGACAGCGTTCTACCGCCGACTCTGCGGCGTAGGCTGGCTTGGACACGTCTCGTATCCGAAAAGCGGGTGCGGGTCGTGACATGCTTCGAACTCCAATTGTCGACGACTGCTATCAGCCCAATGTTTCTGCCTGTCCTGAGCTATCTTGAGCTTGTCTCTAATCACCTTTACCTTCTCTGCTGCATCTGTCACTATCTCAGGTCCAAGCAATACTCTTTCTCCTACATCGTCCCAAGCAAGTGGAGTACGACAACGACGTCCATAAAGTACCTCGAACGGAGTCATACCGATGTTAGCTTGGTAGCTGTTGTTGTAGGAGAACTCTACCAAGTGCAAGTGGTCTTTCCAAGACCTTCTAAATTCCAAGACGCAAGATCTCAGCATGTCCTCTAACGTCTGGATTGTTCTTTCCGATTGTCCGTCAGTTTAGGGATGGTAGGCGTTGCTGAACTTCAATTGTGTTCCCAAACTGTTAAGCAAGCTCTTCCAAAAATAAGAGGTAAATCTGGTATCTCTGTCAGATACAATACTTACCGGAACTTCATGAATCCGGTAGATATGCTGCATGTATAGTGTTGCCAACTTCTCGGTGGATAGACCAACCTTGAAAGGGATAAAGTGAGTTGACTTCGTCAGTCGGTCCATAATAACCCAAATGGCATCCTTTCCTCCTTGGGATCGAGGCAGTCCTGACACAAAGTCCATCGTTATGTGTTCCCATTTCCACTCCGGGATGTCTAGCGGCTGCAACAGTCCTGCTGGTCTCTGTCGCTGGCTTTTACTTGTTGACAAATCAAGCATCTAGCCATAATCTGGATACGTCTTTCTTCATTCCGTACCACCACACTACAGTACGCATATCTCGATACATTTTATTAGCTCCTGGATGTATGGAATACTGCGACTGATGTGCTTCTTGCATCAGCTCATTCCTCGATTTGCCAGTTGGTACGCAAAGCCTCGTACCATACCTCAATGCTCCGTCGCTGGCGATTGAGAATCCTTTAAGTGTTCCTTCCAGCACTTGATCTCTGAGTTTGCAAAGCGTCTCGTCTTGGAACTGTGTCTCCTTGACTTTGTCCATCAGACTTGAACGCACTTGCAACTGCATCATTGATGATTCAACTCCTGGTACAATAGCTTCTCTTTCCAGCTTCTTTATTTCCTCTTCAGGCAGTACAATTTCTAGTCCAAGCTTCTCTATGTCTTCCAGCAAATGCCGCTCCTTGGTCAAAAACATCGCCATCGGGTATTGACTAAGTGCATCTGCAACCATATTAGCCTTACCCGAATGGTACTGCAAGTCGATGTCAAAAATCTTTCATCAGCTCCAGCTATCGCCTCTGTCGTATGTTCATCTCCTTCTGAGTGAAAACATATTTAAGACTTTTGTGGTCTGTAAATATTTCTACTCTCTCTCCATAGAGATAATGCTTCCACAGCTTCAGTGCAAATATAACCGCGGCAAGCTCCAAATCATGCGTGGGATAGTTCTTCTCATGAGTCCGTAATTGTCTAGATGCGTAAGCAATTACTTTCCCGTGTTGTTGAAGAATACAGCCCAATCCCTTACCAGAAGCATCACTATAAATTGAGAAACTGCCGGTACCTACGGGTAGCCCAAGTATCGTTGCCGTTGTAAGTATCTTCTTCAGCTCCTCAAATGCTGCCTGGCAAGCTTCAGTCCACACAAATTCTTCATTCTTCCTGGTGAGCTTCGTCATCGGCTCAGCAATCCTGGCAAAATCCTTTATAAATTTCCGGTAGTAGCCAGCTAAGCCCAAGAAACTTCTGATTTCAGCAACTGAACTTGGTGTACTTCACTTCTCAATAGCAGCTATCTTCTTTGGGTCCACCAAAATTCCTTCTCCTGTGACAACATGGCCCAGAAAATCCACCTTGTCTAAGAAGAATTCACATTTAGATAGCTTACCATAGAGCTTCTCCTTCCTTAAGGTTCCCAGAACTTTTCTCAGGTGCTCTTTATGCTCTTTTTCGGTCTTCGAGTAGATCAGGATGTCATCGATGAAGAAAATAACAAACTGATCCAAGTATTCATGGAAGACCTTGTTTATGATGTTCATGAATACCGCAGGGGCATTCGTCAATCTAAACGGTATGACCAAAAATTCATACTGACCATATTTGGTGTTGAACGTCGTCTTTGGGATATCCTCCTTCCTGACCTTGATTTGGTGGTAGCCAGATCGAAGGTCTATCTTCGAGAACACCTTAGCTCCACTTAGTTGATCAAATAAGTCATCGATCCGGGGCAAAGGGTACTTGTTCTTGATGGTGATGTTGTTCAGCGCCCGGTAGTCGATGCACATCCGTACAGTCCCGTCCTTCTTGGGCACGAACAAGACAGGTGCTCCCCAGGATGAAGCTCCATCTCTGATAAATCCAAGGGCTTCAGCTCATTGATCTGGTCCTTTATTTCCTTGGCCTCCTTAGGGTTTACTCTGTAGCATCCCCGAGAAATAGGGGCAGAGCCGGGAACTAAGTCGATGGTGAATTCTACATCTCGATCTAGGGGTAATCCTGGAAGACTATCAGGGAAGACATCCATGAATTCTGCTATGATAGGGTGAGGAGGTCCAGATTCTTCGGTGATAGAGAAGTAAGTAATACCCTCCATATCTTCCGGAGCTCGAGAGATTTCAAACTCCGGCTCTCCAGGTGGGCTGAAGACTACACAACCTCTGTGACAATCTATCAGCACATGTTGCTTACTTAACCAGTCCATTCCTAGGACTACATCATTGTTAGGTAAGGGCATCACAAGTAAGGGTGCTAAGAAATTGTGTCCTGAGATAGTTATAGGGCAGTTACAGGTCTCAGTGATGGGTATGGGTCCACCACCAGTCATAACTCTACATATCTTCTTGCTAAATCCCGTAACTAGGTGGTGTGCAGAGATAAATTTGTTGCTATAAAACTGTGTGAAGCACCCGCATCAAATAATACTAAAGCAGGATGTGAATGCACATAAATGGAACCTGCGATAACATCAGCGGTAGGTTCCTGCTCTGGCTCTTGCTCATCTGCTGTTAGGGCAAAAGCTCGCCCAGTCTTCTGTTGGTGTTGCCCAAACTGTTGTTGCTGAGTGGGTAGGGGATCCTTCTGTTGTGTTGTTCCAGTCCGATTGAATGCCGTGGGGCAGTCCCTCACTTGGTGGGTAGCATACCCACAAACTAGGCAGTGTCCTAGCCTCTTCCTACAGATGTTCGCCTGATATCCTGGCCTCTTGCAGAAATCGTAGACAGAAATCTGCTTCTGAGGCGCTCTGTCATTGGTCCTCGCCTGATGGTGCTGCTGCTGGTGGTGAGAAGGCATGTTGTTATTGTTGTAGTTGGGCCTCTTCTGGTTATTCTGGAAGTTGCTAGTTCCAGAATACTCCCTCTTTGAACGAGCAGGCTGACTCTTCTCTATATCCTGAGCTCGTATTAGGATCCTCTCATACGTCTTGGCGCCGCCTGCGATCACAGGAGTGCGAATCTCTTCCCTCAGTCCATACCTGAATCTTTCAGCATAATCAGCGGGGTCGACAACCAAGTTCTTTGCAAAGCGACTAAGTTGACCAAACTCTGTCATATATTTACCAACAGTCATGTTCCCTTGCTTCAGATTCTGGAACTGTCTTTCCATCTCCCGCAACTCTGATGTTGGAAAGAACTTCCTGCGGAACAACCTCTTGAAAGTGTTCCAGTCAAGCTGCCTGTCCTGGAATCGGGATTCATTCTGATACCAGGTGCTTGCTACATCCAGCAGTTGGAGTCCCACAGCTTTAACTTGAAGATCATCAGGAAGTCGAGCGACACTGAGGAGACGCTACATGCTGTCGAGCCATTCGTCAGCATAGATAATTCCCTCGGTTCCCTTGAAAGGTCGAGGGCCCAGCTTCTTGAATTTCTCAATATCTCCGACTTTAGCCGGCCTTGGTTCAGATTGGGCTGCTTCTCCTCTCTCCAGTGCAGCCATAGCCACATTGTGGGCATTCTCCATGCCTTCTCTCATAATCGTCGTATGTTCGCGATGAGCTTCAGCTTGAGTTCTCTGTGCCTCAAGCACTCCTCGTAGCAGGCCTATGAGGTCGGTAGGGTTCACGGGCACTGGTGGGGCAGTTGGATCGGGCACCACCGCAGAGGCTTGCTGTTCAGTCTGGAAAGATGTAGGATCTAACACTTGAGTTGTAGTGTAGAATCCACGGGGTGCTGGTGCATTATGGGGACGATCGGTCAGCTGTCGGGGTATAGGATTCGGACTCGATTGAGGAGGTAGGGTGTGATCGGGTGACGACAACCCATCGCCAGCAAGATTGGTCTTGTATGTGGCCATACACTGGAAGGTTTAGGATTGTAAAACATAAGCAAGGTAGCCTACCAGTCTATAACAAACAAAAATATTTATTTATAATATATTTCGGTCCTATGTTGTGACAAATTAATGTTCTAGTGTTCTAAATGTTTCTAGATATATTTACCTAAGTTGTTGATCTGACCTGCATGGGCCACCACTAAAAATATGTCACGACCCAGTCCCAAATTGTTGGGTCGAATCGGATCATGCCCAGCCTGTACCGTTGTGAGATGGCGGCAGTAAGCTGTATCCAAATGCAGGTAATCACAACAACACAATATATATTTGTCACAACTTCTAAAATTTCGAATATTAAAATTTGTCCAACAAAAGTTATCTGATACAACTGATAAAATAAAACTGTCTTTTAATCCAAACATCAAACTAAAAGGAAAATCATCATCTAGAAAGTTGGCTCGACAGCCACAGAATCATCGTCCTCCAAATAGGACTCTGGCAGAACAGATGGATAAAGCACCGGGGCGTAATAGCTATTTATCAATAGCTCAGCTTCATCAAAGGAACCTATTGGGGGTGGAGAATCCAGTCAGAAAATGAGCCAAGTACAATTATAAAAATTTAACAATTCAACTAATAATTAAAAATTTGCAATTTAAACAGTTTAAAATACTTGAACAATATTTTTCAGCAATTTTTCACAATTGAAAACAATGTGATTTGAGTATGTAATGCTTATGGCCGGCTTGGGTTGTACAATAGTATCCTAATGATACGATACGGCTTATCTCCGTGTATAAGAGGGGTAAGCTCGCACAATTAATATGCAATATAAGGGGTATTGGTCATAATACACTACACTACTCCCCCAATCCCACAATCAATAACAATCAATACTCTAGGAGAGAGTTCCGTGTAGCAATGTAGTTTAATCTTGCAATATTACAATTAATAATTAAATTGAAAAATAAACATAACCGTACTTGCCTTGGTTTGTAACTGGATTTGAGATTGGTACCGGAGAAAAATTCAGACTCGTCCTTGAAATCCTACAGTTGAGAATCCCTTCTTAGAAACATATTTGAACCAGATCTAGGTGTTCTAGTTATAATCTCTAAAATTAATCCTAATCAAGTTTTTAATTTGTAAAAATTATTCTA
Source organism: Iris pallida (assembly GCA_029216955.1). Taxonomy (NCBI): domain Eukaryota; kingdom Viridiplantae; phylum Streptophyta; class Magnoliopsida; order Asparagales; family Iridaceae; genus Iris; species Iris pallida. The sequence continues at coordinate 2,403,385 of JANAVB010004599.1, read as the reverse complement.
CCTGAATATGTTATCATTACGAACTACCATTAATTATTTAACGAGGTAAAAGTCAATTTACTGATTTAATTGGAAAATAACATTTACCAGTTTAATTGTCAAAACTTTGTAATTTAGTAACATATATATATATATATAACTAGATTTTTCTTTAAATGAGAAAAATATGAATTTCTGTTAACTTACAAGAACTTAATGTGAGAAAACTTATTAAATTTCTATATAAAAATAAATATTTTATTTTTATATTCTACGTATTTAATGTCAAAGCAACAACCCAGAAAATAAAGAAAAAGCTATACTACACACTACAAGGTCTCAGAAAAGAAATAGAAAACTGAGCTTATGCCCTTACAACTTATTACATAAATTAATTAAAATTATTGTTGAGCTCCGAACGCCGGGAAGCGGTCCATTCAGCAGGCCGAGGCCCTACACTCAAAAATGCTATTGGCCAGTAATACGTTCTAAAATAATTATTTAAATTAAAAATATAAGAAATACGGAAAGTCTCAGACTTGGTCCAAAATATCAAATTGCATTCTAGCTTATGCCTCAACGTCCGAAAAATTCCGGTTTCGTTTGCATTTTGTTAGGGTCTACAAACCGATACGGTCATTGCCCGAAAATGATAAAACTATATTTAAATCAACATTTCAAGTCATAAATTCGTTTTGCAAAAAATCGGAATTTGGAAATAATTTTTATTCAAAACTTTAATATTTTTCCCAAAAATTTGGGCAGCACCTCCTCTATAATTGGGACAATCCAATCCTGGGAAAATGCCAACCAACACAAACACAATCCCAACCCAGAGATTATAAACCATAAAATATAACCAAAATCTTCAGAACGTATCCGAAACAAAATTCGAAAAACCCGAATTGAGATTCGGAAAACCACAGAACCAATACTAAATGGTCACAGAACCATATACCAGGAATCCAACTCTAACTCAAAAAATTTCGAGAACCACAGAAGCTACAAAAATCACTCCGAAAGAAAGTTTGGAAAATCCGAAACTTCAAATCGATCCGATTCCCATAGCGGGATCGGGGACCATGTCATCATCGACACCAAAGAGAGGGACATAGGGACACGGAAGATACCTGTGGTGCTCGGCTAGAGCTCTCAGATAAATAAAGAAGGAAAATTATCCGTGCGGACAACGGCAAAAACTCGGGACAGCGCTCAGATCCGGTCGCGGGAAGCAGACAGCTGCTCGAAACCGGAGAGGAGCACAAAAAGGGAGCTGGGCACGCGACCGGGAAGCGGCTGCGGGTCGGCGGGATGCTGGAGGTCGGGTTTGGCCGGGCCACGGGGAAGATCGGCTGTGGGGAGCCGCTCGGGGTCGGCCGGATCGAGAGGCGGCGCCGCGGCTACGGGGACAGCGGCGGAGGGCGTCGGCCAGAGAGTCGCCGGAAGGGCACGGCTAGGACTGGGAAGTGGGTTTTGGGGAGTGAGTTTAGTGATGGAGAGTGGAGAAAGAAAGGGTTTATGTATGGAGAGATCGGGGGTTTCGGAAGAGGAACAGTCGCCGGGAGATTACGAAAAGGAAGAGTCGGCCGAGCGTTCGGAGAGGAAGGGGCTCGGCCATTTGGCCGTTTGGAAAGGAAAAGTTTCCTTTCCCTGGGAGAAAGAGAGAGTTTAATGAGTTATAAAGAAAGTTAAATGAAAATTTTGTTTTAAAGGAAAACAAAAGTATTCTTTTTATTTAAATAAGGAAAATGATATATATATACTAAAAGATTTGTTTCGGGAAAAACCAGAATTTGGGTTCGGTTTCCAAAATAGATTCAAGATGGGTTTAGGACAGGTCAGGCCCAACATTAAAATCCAGGAATAATAATATTTCTAAAAATATGGTTTTCCTAAAATGATAATAATTTAGCAACAAATTATAAAAATAAAATTTTACGGGTTTGACTAAACACTAAAATTCTAGAAATAATAACTACAATAAAAAAATAAAAAAAATAACACTAAATTAATTAATTAAAAAATTATAGGTTTCACACATGTATTTCTATGCGACACTTGCATTCGGCAACACGAGTTAGGTTATGAAATATTCCATGAAACTGATCCTAAGGCAAGATTAGAAAGACAATAAATAATAGACGGTGCACAAAAGTAAATAGAACATGTTTGGTAATGATAGCATTGTGGGCGAGCTAGCCTCCCCACCAGTGCATAACAATGTACTGATAACCCCACAGTTTGCTTGCAGGACGCAGGAGATGTCGTCGGGTACGGAGCTTTCCACGAACGTACTAAGGCGCGGAACTAACTCTGGAGCTTTAGATCGTTGCAAGGAGCTGAAGCACCATATACAGGACATAATGTATCGGAACATCGCCATGAATCATTCCATATTATAAGCCACTTGGCACGCCTTTTATGTTTTCAGAGAGAGAGAGAGCTTGAGCGATTTGTAATCTTGGCCTAGCGCCGCCTGTAAACTTCTTGAATGTTAATAAAGAGTTTGAATTAGCTGTAATTTGTGTTCATTTACTTTCCGCATGCAAATGGGGACACTCTGTACGACTCTGTGGCCTAGTTCAAATCGGTCATTTCTGGGATTAGCCTTGTACGGGCGCAACCTAGGCCCGTACGACATCACACCTTAGCGAGGACGATCGCTCCTACGGAAGCGGGACATGACAGTATATCCGGGTGCGGGTCGTGACACGTTTTTATGGTGGCCCATGCAGGTCAGTCCTTGCTATTAATACGAAGTCGTGGTAGTACTTGAGCTTATATGTACTACTACGAGCCTGTCCTAGGATTAAGGTTGAGTCATGGAATATTTTAGGATTTTGGTACCCAGTCACATGTTAGGAACTCTTGATAGATTCCAAGGATAAATCCTGGGAATCTTATTTTGAACTTTTTGAAACTTTACCCATTTGTTTCTATCCGTCATGATTTCTGAAACATCTGTCCGTTATTAATTGTATTCTTTCTTTGGAATGAGTTTGTGGACCCCAGAGGGAAGGTATATGTTGGACTTATATATCTTCTAGGTTGAGAGGAGAATATGATTTGCCAGTCTCATATCAGGTTGAGATTGTTTTAGATTATATTCCAATGATTTCCTTTTATCTTGACCTAGATAGTACCTTTGGACATCTCCTGAGAATTTTCTTCTAAACTCTACCTCGGGATCTGTTTTCGCTAGTTTCCATCTACTTATCCTTGATTCGTTGTTGAAAATTTTGAATCTTGATGTTCGTTGTTGACTTCGATTTTGATTTTGTTTGAAGATAAGTTTCTCTGGATTGAGTTGAGATATTCTGATAAACATATTTGATGAGGATGATGAGAACAATAAATGTCTACTATATTTATGGAGTTTAGAATTTATTGCAGTCATATTAGCTAGCCTGACAGGGACATGGAGGCTGATTTTGGATATACTATCCTAGTTATGGAATTTAGACTTTCTTGCAGCTATACCGGTTGGCGTGATAAGAAATCTAGATGACATAATTATAGGGTATATACCTTAGTTATGGACTCCATCTTTTATTACAGCTATGCTTACTGGCGTGGCAAAAATTTTGGCAACATGATTCTGGATAGACGTATATGGTTATCAGGTCATATCTTAAATTGATTCACTTCTTTCGACCTATTGATCAAGGATAATTCCTACCATTATTTCTTGTTTCGTCATTTCTCTTCTCATCATATGGTGATTTTCTCATCTTGTCATTACTTCATCCATCCTGATTAATTATGTCTTGATTACACCAATCACCTGTCTTTTATCCATTCATGTCAATTACACTATGAAGTCATTTAAAATTTTGTATCTTTTCACCTTGGAAAGGTTAAGGAAGTATCGTAAATCATCTCATTCGGAAGGCGAATTTATTATCAAGTGGTATCTTGGTAGGAATATGGGATATTGGATCTAGTGTAGAAATTTGAGATAAGAGTATGATTGAGGTTGGAACTGAAACCAAGGGGTCAATATAATCTGTTTAGAAATGAATTACTAGGGTATTTCGAGGATGAATTACTTGGAAAGCAAGTTCAAGGATTTCAAAGAAGAAGGACAATAAGATGTACATTAATGGTATGAAAATTTATATTTCGTAGATATAGTTTAGAAACTGGACAAGGCATTGGTAAGAGGATAGAGAACACAAGGATTTTGAGTCAAAAAAGGGGAGAAGAGATTTTGTGAATATAATTTATTAATTGAGATGGTTGATAATTGAAAGTGTATGATGAAGGAAATATGAAGGTTGATTTGGTAATAAAGAATAAGTTTTATAAAGCCTGGTGGTATTAGATTGAATAACACCATGAGAGTGGTTTGAACAAGTTCAAGGATATTATAAACTTGATTTAGAGGTTTCGGATCAATTTAGGACAAGGTGGAAGAATTCAAATTTAAGGATGATTAAGTGGATAATGTGGAGTTCTAGTAAAGGGTGTACTTCTTGATTAGGGTTTTAGAATTTGGATATGGCCTATGGTATCATGACAAGGCCCAATCTTTATGACGGAAGGGTAATTCTGGTAGTAGTTGTATAAGATTGGTTTTTATATTTGGACTTGTGAGATTAAAGGTGTGATTGGCCAATGATGACCAGATAAACTTGATAGTATCCGAGAGAGATGATTAACTTGGTTTCCCTAGGAAACCTTGTCTTTGATTTTCTACTAAAGAGAAATTTGACTTATTCTATATCTTTGAATCATCCCTTGAGTTTTTATTATCGTTAAATCATAATTTTCTTGATTGCGACCGATCGACTTTGATCATCTCTTCTATTCTTACCTGTATCCTGGGTCGTACTCAATTGAGTTAAATTCAATTCTAACTTGGATTTCCATCCTTGGATGCTCGTTCCCAGACTTCGATGATCTTATACTCCATCTTGCCCAAATCCTGATTCATTCAAATTGATCAACTTAGATTGTGTTGAAGCTAATTTTCTTATCGTCATTGAATTTCATTCTATTACCACTCGTGCTATAACTTTTGATTTTGAACCTGTTTGGATTTTAAATACTCATGCCTAAACTCCTTTCGACCCTGATTTAATTTTCTGTTTATATCTGAACTCATTGTGTTTAGTCGTACCCAGATGACCTGGCGTGACTAAGTCAACTTGAATCCTTTGATCGTGATTTTAACAATCATAATTATATATATTGCCCTTGCCTCTAAATCGTGCCAAATGAACTTAGACTATTTCCAATTTTAATCACGTCCGAACTTGGATCGTATTTCATGATTTTATTAATCATACTCCTTAATCCTTGATCGGGTCTATAAGACCTTGACTTCGATTTTGTTGTGTCTGAAATTTCACCTCAACCATGTCAAACCTTGTTTTGGTCATGGTTAGATTTTCATCTTGATCGGACATGTGCGACTTTCAGGTTGATTCTCCATCAACCTAAGTCCTACAAATCACCCCGTACTTGAACTTCATTTATATCGTCGATTCCCCTAATTGTCTCTAAAATCGTGCCCCAATGACTTGACTTATTTCTGAAGTCGTGCACATATGATTTTGTTCGTATCATGATTCTATCGTGGCAAAATCCATCATCGTGCCTGAATAATTTTGAATTGATTATCTTGATCGTACAAAACTCGTCATTCTTGGATCGTGCCAAAAATATTGCCTAAATCTTCTATCATATTTTAACCCCACTACCAACCTTTAATTTTGAGGACAAAATTTTTATAAGGTGGATAGGATGTAAGCCCCATGAATTTTTGGGATTTATTTTCAAAATTTTTAAATAATTTATTCTCGATAATTTATTTTATTTAATTAATTTTGATCATTAAATGCTCTTTACCGTGACTTAGATTTCTAGAGCATCAGGGATGCCAGTCTCTAGAAACTTTTTTCTTGAAGTTTGTAGTAGACGAGATTATCTTCATGTTGATATACCATGTCCCACTCGATTTTGTTCCCTTGTGCTCCATTTGCTTCGTGCAACTTTCGGGTCAATTTAGACCAATTTATCATCTGTCGTAATTTGTGATTTAACTTTCAATTTAATTCTGGGACCCGACATCGGTCCAATCCAGTCGACCAAATATATGGCCCTGGCCTGTTTTCAGCCTACGATGCACGTGTTACTTGCGTGCCACCGATTTGATCTCCCTTGTGCTCCCATTTCATCCATGATTTAATTTGGTTTAAAATTGTTATTTTAATTAAATCTTGGCCCCAAGGTTGTCCAAACTTGACCCAACACCCAATCCAAATTGGTGTGACCCTACCATGTCTACCTATACGTCCTACTGATATTTTCTTATTTTTTTCTACTCAAAAATATCTATCTTTATATACAAATATCTATTTCTCTCTCTCTATTTGAAATATATACATAATATATATATATATATATATATATATATATATATATATATATATATATATATATACACACACACTATCTCACTCTCTCTCTCTCACCTCACATTACCCTCTCTCTCTCCCATTATTACACACACACACACACCCTGCTGTACACGAGCAGCCCCCTCCCTCTATTCTTTCTCTCTCTTAATCTTTCTCCCTTATTTAACTCTCATTCTCTCTCTCTTTCTATATAATATATATACACACACATATATATTAATCCCTCTCTCTCTCTCTCTCCTTAGTCACCACCACTCCATCAGCCGACCTCCCTCTCTCCTCTCCCCCTACCTAGCCGACACCTCCACCTCTCCATTCCCTCTCTTTTTCTTCATCTTCTTATTCATGTTCTTCTTCATCTCCTTCTCCTTCTTCTTTATTATTAACACTACCACCACCATCATCATCATGCCCATCACTACTACCACCCACTCTCTTTCTTTCTCCTCTCCTTCTCTTCCCTTCTCGGTCGTGCGCGTGCACCCCAGCCAGCCACCAACGCTGGGCCGCCGCCACCGCATCACGTAGCCCCCGCAGCTGACAACAGCAGCAGCAAGCAGCGTCGCAGCCGTGCACAACGGCAACAGTCGCTCGCACGCACGGGCCGCCGTGCGTCGTCGTGCATCGCGTGGCCGGCCGCACCCCCTCCGGCGAACCCCCAAGCACCTTCCCGTGGCGGCCACCGTTCTCTGGGACGCGTCGTCTAGGCGATTCGTGCGTTTTGTACGGAATTCCGTCGACGCGCGCGCGAACGAGATCCAGAAATAGCGCCTCGTTGCATCAACTTCGGTATATAGCTCCATATCAATTTCGGTATATAGCTCTTCACTTCCCACAATTTTCATCCTTTAATTTCGTCGTTTGATAGATCAAAATCGTCCACCAAGTTGACGTTTTAATTTGAACTATTTTTGGACAGTTTCGTGGAGCCAACTTCGCAGGATCGTATCTTCATCGTTGCAGCTCCATTTGGTGAGCCGTCAGTTCCTGTGTATAGCTGGTATAACCCTCTTCCTATCCCTTAAGTTTTGTTTCATTGTGAGCATGTTTGATTGGTTGAATTCGATGCCAAAGTTAGCCGTCCGAATTCGTAATTTCCAAGTTGTAAAATTCTATTTTGAACCTGGGACTCCGGATTCAATTTCTGACACCATCAGTAGACTCGTGGCGTCGTTCTACCACGTTTTCATATAAAGTTTATTAGATTTGGAGGACGTGGGCCCTGGCACGTATTTTGGTACAAAGCGGGCCCCACAGTCCGAGTCAACGGGACTTTTTGACGCAGGCTCATCGGAATCCAATTCTGGATATACCGTTGAGTTCGTATCATCATTCTGGACTCGTTGACATATTATTTGCTAAGTTTTGAGGACATTAGCTTCGACACGCTTTTTCGTGCAAATCGGATTCCAATATCCAGGTCAACGGGCCATTTTGAGTTCGGCTCATCGGAATCCAATTCCGAATATACCGTTAAGTTCGTATCGTCATTATGGATTCGTGGACATATATTTTGATAGGTTTTGAGGACTTTTATTTTGGCACATTTTTCGGTACAAAGTGGGTCCGACACAGACACAATTTTGATCCAAAATTATCTTTTTGCTCCTGTGTCCAAATTGGACTTATGGATAGGCTATCCTAGCTAGTTTGACCATTCTGGACACATTGGTGATGGTTGTTTCACCATCCGACAACATCTATAGGTTTTCACCCAATTATTATAATCTTTCTCCTTTTGTTATATTTTGAGATCAATCGATTCCAGTGATTTCACAACCACTGAAATTGAATGTGTTAATCCTGTAGATGTTTATAGAGACTAGCCTTGACCCTGTTTGACCATGGTTGACTGCTTTGACTGAAAATTGAAGTAGAGTCAACATTTGACCTAGTTTAACCTAGAGTTGACCAGAGTTGACTAGAGTTGACCAGTTGACTAAAAGTCAACTGTAAGTCAACCATTGACCCAGTTTGACCTAGTTTGACTTAGTTTGACTTCCTGTGACCTAGTTTGACTTAGTGAACTGAGATTGACTTAGATTACATAGCTTATACTATATAACCATGCCTAACACTGTTGAACCCTAATTAGCTTATATATATCTCATCTTTAGGTCTGTGATTTCACTTTGAGCCAGATTACATAGTTGACATATTCTACCAGATCTCAGGCGAGTACATTCTCTGATAGTAGTTCCTTGTCTTGATATTTTCTGTATCCGATTCAGTTATAGTGTTTTACTTGATTCTCGTTACGATGGTACACGGACTAGTATACGCCGGATCCTGGCATGGGATGTTATTTCTGGACTTTCTTGGTATATTGGTACATTTCCTGTCTTGTTTCCTGTACTTGTATAGACACCGATTCCTGAGAGAGAGTAGCTACCCTCTTATGGAATCCCGTGTCATGACGTGCTATGTCCGGATCTATATACTATTCGGAGAAATGGGGAATTTTTTAGATAGTGTGATCAATGTCCATCTTGAGTTACAACTTGTATCATAGCTATACCCTCACCTCACGATAGGTATAGCCTGACCTGTGCTACTACTTGTTCCATAGCTTGCCATCCCGGTCGGGCCGAGTCCACGTACTTGTAGCCGATCGACTGGAAGCCTGATCTTGACCCTTACCGATCACATTATGATCTAATATTCGAGGCATATTTTACATTTATTACATCAGTTACATATTACAGTTCAACTTACTTTTCCTGCATGATTCACCTTGACATGATTTCCAGTTTATATATCATGTTTTACTTACAGTCTTGATATTTTATCTTGTATTCCATTATGATTGTCTCTTACAGTATTTGTCAATACTATGAAACTGTTGTTAGTTTATGTACTCGTTCTCATCCTGACTGGATACGTTGATAATATTTTAGGAGTTGTTATACCATTATTGGACTTCATGATGTTGCTAGCTGAGGTGGATCTCACTATTCTTCTATGTGAGTTGTCTGGTAGTTATCCTTAATTTGTCTTATTTTTGCTTTTTTATTTTCCTGTCTTATGATTCCTTCTAGTAGTTTCTAATTGTTCTTGTGCCTTAGTTATCTTTCATGTCTTATCTTCTTTAGATGTTGGGTTGTGATTGAGTACATTTGTAGTTCATGGACCTTCTAGATGTAGTGTATATTTATTAGGTACTAGACAGCGTTCTACCGTCGATACTGCGGCGTAGGCTGGGCGTGGCCCACGTATTCGTATCCGTATATCCGGGTGTGGGTCGTGACAATTCTCCTTGTTAATAACATGGAGAATGTCATTCTTCGTGTTAAGTGACACGGAGAATGGTCTTTCCAAGTGTTAAAATGCATGAGAATGACCATTCTCCGTGTTAGAAACACGGAGAATGCCATTCTCCGTATTAAAATAACGGAGAATGGTCATTCCCCTTGTTAGAACGCATGAGGATTGTATTCTCCGTTCTAAACTAACGGAGAATGGAATTATCCATGTTAAATGACACGGTGAATGCCATTCTCCGTGTATTTTAAAATGGAGAACGAACATTCTCCGTTCTAGGCAACACGAAGAATACTATTCTCCGTGCTATTTACATGGAGAATGTTCATTCTACTTGTTAAATTAAAGGAGAATGCACAAAAATCTGCATATATCTATCTCATTTACACACCTGGAGTTAGAGCATATACTGCTTGCCTCCAAGCTTCAAGTACATGCGGATACACTCTTTCATTTTCTTTCTCCTTCAGCGGTATGTTATTCTTTATGTGATAATAGCAATAGCTATGGTAAGCAGTATGGAACACTTTGGGAACTTCAGAAACAAAACCGGTGCCTTGATCTGAAAGAAAAATGATACGCCTACTACATCCAACAACATTCTTGAGATTTTTAAGGAACCATTCCCAATTGTCGCCATCTTTGCCCGAGACTATACCATAGGCAATAGGGTAGAACTGTTGGTTACCATTCTTCGCTGTAGCAGACATCAAACACCCTCTAAACCTCCCTGTAAGGAAAGTCGCATCCAAATATAGCATCGGACGACAATATTGAAAGCCTTCGACGCAAGCCCCATATGAAAGAAAAAGTCGTTGAAACCTCATTGACGTATCATCTTTCTGAAAGTCGATAACAGAACCAATATTGGTTTCCTTTACCTTGTCGACATACCAACACAAGTCGCTGTAAGCTCTAACATCATCTCCGTATATTTCTTGGTACACCAACCTAATGCCATGGTATGTCTGCCCGTAGGTAAGAGATAAACCGTAATCAACCTTGAATTCATCAACAAATGATTTTACCGACTTTTTAGGATCCATCCGAACAATATCACTAACAAACTTTTCACGAACTTTGCTGGAACAACTAGATTACCTTTATCCATATAGCCAGCTCCACAATTATGTTCTCCCACATACCTCTTCACCTCAAAAATTTGATTATCTTTCGAAATGGATATAGCAAGGAAGCTCCACAAACAAGCATGGGCCTTGTAATTCTTGCAGCAAATGGTGTACCTCCTCGGCTCAGATTTTAAAATATAGAATGGATGACGAGATTCAAAACATACCTTTCTAACAGCGTGTAGGAATGAGTTGTAAAGCGCAATACTCTAGAGGGGGAGTGAATAGAGTAGGCAGCGAAAATTAACTAATAAAAAATGTTAGTAACAAGATCACATAACATATATATATATATATATATATATATATATATATATATATATATATATATATATATATATATATATATATATATATATATATATATCACAGATATGTAAATAAAAAGTAGAGAGTAGAAAGCAAACGCAAACACAAGGATGTATACTGGTTTCCCTCTTGTGAGGACTAGTCCAGTCGGAAGAACTCTAGCTTCCAGTTGAATCACTATGGAAAATTACCACAAGTTTTTATCTGAAGTTCTTGCAACTTCTACAACGCGAGCTTTGATCTGAAGTATTCGACCAACTTCAATTGTGAAGTGTCTATCTTCAATCAAGCCTCTAATTACAATCACTCTGAAACTTCTAGACCGTGCCGCACTGGCAAATCGACTAGAGGATTGTAACTGGCTTGGGATTTGAAAATGAATAGCTCAGAATACTTTGGAAGAAGTAGTAGGCTTATAGAGAAGAGATATGAAACTAAATTGGTGTGAGAGTGAATTGAAATGATCGAAATCCTTATCTGTTTATAGTTTTTCCACAGGCAGAATTCTGACAAAATTTGGGCAGAATTCGGGCAGATCTCTATGAGAAAATCTCGTTGGGATCCGTAACTGCAGGAAGACCAAGTTCAAAAAGCAACGTTCACTAACCGAACTCTGGCCGAACTCTAGCCGAATTCTGGCCGAATTCTGGCCGAACTCTGACTGAATTCTGTTGGAGTTCTGTCAGGATTTGTGCAAATTGGTTTTGGGCATTTTGAAAAGATCAAGCAGTTATGAAGTAGTTTGGGCTTTTGTAAGTGAGCTTGTTTTCAAAATGAAAGGGTATTTTAAAAAACGTTTCTTGGCTATCCTATTTACCAGTACGATGTAGTTTACATCGTATTCCTAGACTCAATAAATATGAAAAATACATTGATCAAATAGGAAAACCAATAGCCCTTTGATGACGCCTTTCTTCAGATATTTGACCAAACATGAAGACGTCTTTTTCCTTGACGGCAGTCATCCAAAGATAAATAGATCTGGAAATCCGAATATCTTTCGGAGGCTTCGCCCCCAAACCCCCACGGGAGATGTAACGCCCCAGTCCCAAAATACGTAGGACTAAGAACGTAGACATGCCAGCCGTATAATAAATATACGTAAGCTGTAAAATGCAGTAGAACCATGAATAATCTCATCCACACAAAATAAATGAATAAAAGATATCATATAATTATAATGAATTGTCTTAATACAATATGTTGAGTGGAGACAAATCCACTACCAACAAGTAAGGAAAAAATACATAGAAATGAAATGAGTTTGGCGAGCGAAGGAAAGATGATCCAAGTGCAATCATCTTCGAAGAAATAGCAATGATCACGGCTAGAGCTACAACACCTGCGAAAGACAAGAGCACACACCCGGTGAGATAACCAGGTCCTCAAAGGGACGTAACAAGACACATAATATCATGCCAATATAACTGTATATAAATTAGCTCAACAAAAAATTGCATATGTCTAAACAGATAAAGGTCCTTAACCATTCTATATGAAAATGCACTTTGAAGACAACGTTCCATACAAGGGCTCCCGAGACTAGAAACACGGCGCGTTAGCGTTTCAACCGGGGTACTAGTGGCATCTAGAGAAAAATAAATAAATGCACGGCACACTAGCCTCTCGGATGAGTCACTAACGGCAGCTAGAGAAAAGTAAATGCACGGTATATTTGTATTTCAACCGAGGCACTAGTGGCATCTAGAGAAAAGTAAATAAATGCACGGCACACTAGCTCTCGGCTGAGTCACAAATGGCAGCTAGAGAAAAGTAAATGTGTGAAAGCCCCTACGCCTAATAACTGTCTTTCCCTTCCCCATGTACTACTCGTGCTGAATCCATACCACGATGTTTGTCATTAAAATCTTTTGATTACAATTTCAACTACAAACAGAATAGTATTATAATATAGGACTTAGACGTAGTCCTAGGAGTACACTTTTGTTTATCTGGGTCCTGTGTCGATGGAGTGAGTGGTAATACGTTGACTCCGTTGACGATCTGACGACGGTTTTTGGTTCACTGAAGGTCTGAGTTGCTCTGGGTGTAGGAGCTTACGGAGAGGAAGAAGACGTTGAGTGTCTCTTTCGATCTCTGTGAGTGAACTCTGATGCTCTGATTGTGACTGTCTTTGACTGTGCGTCTCTATATGTCTGTGTGTGTGGAAGAAGGAGATGATCCCTCTATTTATAAGCAGCAGGTTGGGCTGCTCATGCACGCATATATAGGATGCGCCTGTACGTGGGAACGCCACGTGGTTGAAGCTGCGGGAGGCGTATGGATGATGCACCATTATTTGTGGGTTGAATCCTTCATACTGCATTTGTGGGCTGGCACGTAGCAGGGAAGAGGATCTTTCAGTTGCTGAGATCTTGGGTGATTAGCACCCCTTCATAGGCTAAATTGAGTCAAAGGACATGTGGCACATGTCCGTACCTCAAAGATCTCGAATTTGGTGGAGAGTGATCTGACAGGATGTGCCTGGGATTGGGCGCATGAAAAGACTTTGGCTCACAACCTTCCGGAGTCACGAACCGGTCTAGGCGCATGGCTTTTGAGGCACATACAAGTGGTTGATCGGCTACGTGGCTTGTAACCATCAGAGGAGAGTAATGATGATGCTGACATCGGCGATGCTTCGTCTTCTGAAAAAGCTACCAACCGTTCAGTCCTCGGGGGACGTGCTGCCCACTCTGTCACTTTGGCATTAATTTCTTGATGGGGTGACGCATCGATTGGGTGTACGGGTCCATGTTGATTAGGACGAATGTATCTGTGCTTTATTGGGCACATCCATACGGGGCGCTTGGTACTGACGGATGCGTCTGTACGATGTGCGGTATCTGACCGGCACATCCGTTTGCATGATGCGTCTTTATTGGTCCGACTTTTGAGTTCTTCAAGTGCTTTAAATAGCCATTTTGACTTGGCCAAATTCGAAGGGTCAGGTTCATCACCATAAATGCAAATTCATTGCACGGGATTCGAAGAGCCTGCCATTTGGCGCATGGGTTTGATTTGCCCGGCCTATAAATAGCAGCAAGGAGAGAGTTTGCTTCTCCTTCTCTCACGTCTTCCCGAATGAACTTACTTGCTCGAGTACATTCTGTTGATGAGATGCTCCCAAGGGTGAAGATGCGACGAGCTGTCTTCGTATGCACTCGTGAAGATGACTGTTACATCCAAAAGTCGGGGTCGCGGGCTTCTGAGGCATGTGGAAGGTGCCTGTTGTATCCAAAGATCAGGATGCTCGAGTCCCGTCTCCGTTATGTCGGAAGAGCCACAGATCAAAATTGTGGTACCCCCATCTTCCTTGGGCTTTGGAGAGCTCTTCCTCCTGCTAGAGTAGGGTTGGCTGCCCACTCTGGTTCTGCCCAAAGCTGCTCCTTTAACCGAAGCAAGTGTTCGGGTCGAAGTGGAGCGCGTATGCTGAGACTTCGTGATGCGCCTAACTGAGACGCTGAAGGAGATACGCCTGACTGAGACGCTGAAGAGATGCGCCTAACTGAGGCGCTGAAGAGAAGCGCCTGACGGAGACGCTGAAGTGATACGCCTGGCAGATGATACGCCTGGCAGGAGGCGCATGGCGGTTTGCTGCGTCTGGCTGTAGTCTTAGGATCTTTCTTTTTGTAGAAATTCTCCTTTGTAAAGCCTTTTTTTAGACATATAATAGACTTTTATATGAAATAAAAATCTTCTTTTGATGTCTATACTTTTGTTGTCTGCTGTGCCAAGTACTTCATCTGAGCTCCCTGGCGCATGTAATGTTAGGCGCATAGGAATTCTGGCCTTTGGATGCGCCTAAAATTCCATGCTTCTGTAAGACCCTCTTCAAAGTTTTTAAAACTTTTCGTCAAGTTTTGGAATACTTTGAATAAGAAGCATGGTGTTGACTTCAATAGGGCGCATAACTGTTCGGGGCGCATGATTACTCCGTGCATCTGTGATGAGGTGCATGCTCCTCTCAGTTTTAAATGCCAATGATAACGTTTTGTAATAAACAAAGGATTAATGATGATCTTTTTGTATTATTTGCAGTTATCATTTCGCAGAACCCAAGCGGTGGCTGACGTCACCCAAGCCTATTAATAGGCATCTGGTAGAGAGAGAGAGAGTCTTCTACTTTCTACCAAAGCTTTCTTCTTCTTTAGAGTTCTTTTCTCCTTCTTCTTTGAGAACCTTTAGTCCTTTTCGAGGAATGGCTCCCAAAACTCCCCGTGGTGGTACTGGCCGAGGATGGAGCAAAGGAAAAGTGCCTGCGGAGGCTTCTGTTGATGCTGTCCCCAGGACGCCCGTCGACGTTCGGCCGACGGTGATTGGTGGGTTTTTGTCATTCTTTGTCGTTGCTTTATGAACTTTGAGAAACACAAAATCTTCTTTTAGAACTCGCACACGCTGACATGCATGGACCTCGAGTCCTGATGATGTGCTGAAGCTTTTTGCTGACGTGCATGGACTTCGAGTCCTGATGATGCGCTGAAGCTTCTCGCTGATGCACATGGACTTCGAGTCCTGATGATGCGCTGAAGCTTCTCGCTGACGTGCATGGAATTCGAGTCCTGATGATGCGCTGAAGCTTCTAGCTGACGCGCATGGACTTCGAGTCTTGATGATGCGCTGAAGCTTCTCGCTGACGTGCATGGACTTCGAGCCCTGATGGTGCGCTGAAGCTTCTCGCTGACGCGCATGGACTTCGAGTCCTGATGATGCGCTGAAGCTTCTCGCTGACGCGCATGGACTTCAAGTCCTGATGATGCGCTGAAGCTTCTTGCTGACGCGCATGGACTTCGAGTCCTGATAATACGCTGAAGCTTTCTTTTAGATGCGCCTGAGCTTGGGTTCAATGTGTGCGCTTCTGATGAGAACTCGGCTCAGATATATATTTCTTTGTTGTTTTAACATATCTGAGTTTTTATCATCTTTTCCCGATCGCCAGTTTCGATGACCGTCCCGCTTTTGACGAAGTACTTCTGGACGCTGCTCTCTGTCAGATGGGAGTTGATTATAACGAGGAGGTAATAAATCCTGCCCAAGCTGCCATCATGCTGGATCAGTCTTCCGAGAGAATGACCCAAATCAAGGAGCAACAATATGCGTTTCTCCAGCGGATGATGGAGCATGGCAGTTTGCAATCTGCTGTTCCTGGTAATGAGACTTTTCTGAAGCCTGAGTTCCTATTCGGGGATAGCCTCACTTCTACTGAAGCGAAGGTGCTGACGATCAAGGAAGATTGGTTCTTCTCAGCTAAAGGGGTACACATGTTCATGAAGCAGCTCGAGCGGCACTGGCCTTTGACGGCTTTCTGCCGTCTTGCTTCCAAGAGGAGGATGTCATGGGAGTTAACCCCGTCTCAGGGGAGAGCGGTGGCGGGCACCATTAGGATCGATGCTACCTCGAACCAGAGGGATATTTTGGTCGCCATGCAGGCTGGGCCTTCTTTCACCTGGCGAACTCTTCGTCCTGGGAGTATTTATAGCGACGTCCCTGCCGACACTTTTACCTTTGGTGCTTCGACTTTCGTTAATCGTATGCTATCATCGAAGCGATCATACCTGAAGGGTGAATTTCGGGTAGAGGGATGGTGTCATTATGTATCCAAGTGGGACAAGCTGACACTCTGGGTTCTGACGAAGTTTCGAACCAAACTCAGAGAGATTGGGCTGACTGCCGCTATCCGTGCCACCCAGACGGGCGTCGACATCAACAGGCATATGTTCCTTGTACTTCTGGAGATGTTTAACACCCAGACCGGGACCTTCTTCAGTCCGGTGGAGGAACTAGGACTTGCACTTCATGAAATGTATGAGGTGTCGAGGCTTCCTTGGGGGTCAGAACCCTATGAGGAGTATTTCTCGACTAACGAGGAGTTTTAAGTCCTGGGGGACAAAAAGGAGGAGATGATGGCTGTCTTCAAAGAAGTGGCAAGTCACCATTATTATATGCAGAAGAAGGATAAGGGCGGGGCGCAGCCCCACGTGACTGCTTGGAGGGATTACGTCTTTGAGCAAGACAAGGAGGATCCCTCCCAGTTCACAACTCCGCCAGCTCTTTCCAGTACTAAGGAGCTCTTTGAAATGAGCAGACTAAATGAGAAGAGTCCCCAGGAAAATGCGGACCGAGAATCGGACGAGCGCTCCTATAGTTGTTTTTGGCACCTCACTCATCGGATGTCGTCCAAAGCAGTGTTGGCTGCTTATCTGATGATCTGGCTCTGGGATTACGTTTTTTCAGGTGGGTCAGGCTCTGTGGAGAGGGTGACCCGGAACCTGATCCTGCCAGCTGTGAAGTTGGTTTTTGGCCATCCCTTGGCTCTACTCCCCGCGATGGTATGCAACCTGCTGCGAGGTCTACGAGAATTCGCAGGTGACGTTGTTCACGAACGAGGTAAGACCGGCAACTTTTCTCGTGCCGAACTGCCGTTTCACTATATGATGGGGTGGTTGATTTTGCACCATCCCAATGTGATGAGTCCGGGCCAGGAAAAAGACCACGTAGCCGGAGACGTATTCCTTCGCCGCTTCTACCAGAGGAAGTGGCTGCATACGGGCGTTCCGGTTTGTAGGAGGGTTTTGTTCTACATTCAGGGATGGAAGATCACGAAAGTTGGTCCCATTTTTACCGGTTTCGAAGCAAATGAGGATTTAGCTGATTCGGGTGAAGATGCAACAACTCTGTCTCCGTGGGGATTCCGTTGGTTGCAAAGCATCCGGCCATTCCATTAGGTGTACAGGAATAAAAATCATTATTACTTGGAGCCGTACTAGCCGAGCCGTTTCGCATGTCAATTCGGCTATGCCCAGTTGATATTGGAGAACCCCAGTACCAGCCTGGGATATATTGGGAGTCTGCTGGACGGGGCACGAGCTTGGCATTACTACAATATCGGATGTACCGGGGCTCATTTTATGTCACGCCCCAGAACCAGAATACTGGAGAGCGGGGGCGGACATAGCCAGCTACGTATGATGAAATGGAATCCATCTCACCATACGGTCACGGCTGTCTAGATATGTGAGGGTTTCACTACAATCCATCAGTCTCTTAAGGTCATAAAATAGCCTATTGTCTCAATCTCAAGCAAGTAAGTAAATGTTACAAGATGTAAGATCACCAAATATATAATAGTAAGGCGTCCCAAATATTATATATTCAGCTGATCATGAAGCTAGTCGTTACAAAATATTAGGAGTAGCAAGAGTTTAGTCATACATGATCAACCCTAGGTTGCCGATCATGTTACAGCCCGTAGGCAGACAGTAAGTAAAATATACATGAGCTAAATAGGTGCTCGGCAGCTAAACGCCTCAAAAGAATAATTTTCAATAGAGTGGGAGAGCAAAAATAAACTCACTCGTTGTCCTGGTTACACCTGGTGTTCACCATCGGGCTGGAAGACCGGTAGATCCTCTGGTACTGCTCTGGTATCTGGCCATACAAAACCAGCTGGGTCAGACCCCAGAAAGAGCAAGTGCCACAAAGGAGGCTTCACTTAGGAACTAAAACCAGCAATTAGCACAAGAATATAATTATATAAAAGACAGTAGTGAAAAGGCTTGATATTAAAAAAATGACAACTGTCACAATAGAATACAAGGGAGCCATTCAAGTAGTCAGGTTACAACCCTTAAACCAAACAAGGACTGGGGTTGTAACCCTTCGTCTGAATAGAACTTCGTCTCCAAATCTTGTTGGTAAGGTAAAACGTATCAAGCATGACAGGTGCTATACGATGAGATAACCATGGGACTATTCAGATAACCAGGTTACAACCCGTAAACCAAACAAGGATCGGGGTTGTAACCCTTCGCCTGAACAGAACTTGGCTTCTCCCACCATTTATCGGCAAGGTAAAAATAAGAAATCAGGACATGTATCAATCTTGTACAGGATCAAGACAAGACTAGACTGAGTAAACTCCATCCAACATTCACGGCCAAGCAATAAGTACGTCTTGATACTTTAACTAACTAGGGTTATCACAGGCCTAGTTACTAGCAAGATGCAATGAGAATTCCAATTCTGATTACCTGTTTGTTACTACCTGAGTGATCCCAGCAAGAAAAGGAAAAGATAGCAGGATATAGCAGACACACTGTAGTAAGATACATGTGTCCTAAGGTACCACACTCGACGGTGGGCTGGAAGTGCGCTCATCTCGACGGATAGCAACAAATCCCATATATGTATATATATAAGGCCGGGACCAAAGGGGCAACAGGTAACTGGGAAATTCTCTATGAACTATTTGATCAATCTAGTCATTAACCTAGCCAGATTCAGTATGAATCCCTGACCGTGGTACTCAGGGATCATGCCCTAGATATGATGTAAGACACAACCGGACTAGTAGTTTATACAAGCACAATCATCCACGGTGTCCAGGCCAATGAATTGATTTGTCAAGAGTGTGCCACGACAGGCCACTATCATTATCATTATTACTTATCAAGAGTGCGCCACGACGGGCCACTATCAAGCATGTCAGGGTACTTGTCAAGAGTGCACCACTACGGGTCACTATCGTGTCATGTATAGCAGGTCAAGTTATCAGGTCAAGCTATCATGTCAGGAGTGCACCACGGCGGGCCACTATCAAGCATGTCAGTTCTTGGTCACACCACGCCAGGTACAATTGTCATTTCAATCATGTCAATCAAATCAGGATTATCAAGTTTGGGACAAAAGGCGTAAGGATATAAAATGGGCGTAAAATATACAATAAAGGTAAAGGTGTACGCCATAGGAACCCAAGTTACGCGTGTACTACTACGCTAGGCCAATCAAACCCGAGCGTAAACAGCACTACGCGGGCAAGAGCAAGGTAAGATAGCTTTACGCTAGCAAGGTGCATGCGAGAGGGGTTTTTACGCTAGTCGGATTGCACGTGCGTAAAACTCTCCGCAATTGAGATTCCATACGAGGAACACTTGAGCATAACTTTTACGCTAGCAAGGGTTGGCTCGGGTCAAGGGTTTACGCTGGCAAGGCTTCACGCTAGCAGGATTTTACGCTGGCGGGAGAGTCTCGAGCGTAAAATCAGTTCAGCGTAAAATAGAGCTCGATTTTACGCTAGCTCGATTTTACGCTAGCGGGTAAGCCCCGAGCGTAAAATCCAAGCAACGTAAAATGAGGTACGCTTATCACGCGATGCGTGTGCGTAAAAGGGAACTACACTAATAAGTTAAGACGTGGGCGTAAAAGCTGAGGAATACGCTGGCACGCAAATACGTGGGCGTAAAACTCCATCTTCTCCACACGGTCAATGCAACCATGCGTAAAAGCTGATAAACTCCATCTAGGCCAGGACTTGGTGAAATCCGGCCATCCCAAGACCAAACATGTGTAAAGTCATGAGGCCTACTCCATGGAACTCTTAGTTTTCGAAAACAAGCCATTGTAGTAGATCAAAACCAAGAAATCCGAAAATGAAATAAACATAGATCTGCATGAAGTAAGACATGGAATTTGAAAACACTAAGTACTAAAGGGACTTAGAATCGTATGGGGAAGCAAATGAAACAATAAAATGTGAGTTCCTCCATGAAGCAAGTTGTACTTGCCGGTGGGGTTAAGTGGAGCTCTACGCTGGGTGGAGGAAGAAGAAGAATAATAAATGCTGAGTTATGAGGAGAGAGAAAGGTGGTTGGGATATAAATGGTGGTAAGTGGTGGTAGGTAGGGGGTTTTCCTTTGGGTCATGATGAACCAAAAGCAACCCCAAACCGAACCAAGCCAACCCAAACCAAGATGAACCATGGCCAAGGAAATGCAACACAAGATAAAATACGTACACGTATTCCAAAAATACATAATACGAACACAGGCATTACACTTTACCATGCCAGTTCTGAATTTGCAGCCGCCGATTCTTTTCTCGGCCGCCAAATTTTATTGTGTGATGAACACCATATCCCCTGGATATGATAGGGAGACCAGTTTCATTATCGGCACCCAATTGGAGGCAACTGGGAATACATTGGCGAAGGCTCGATCGTACCGCTCGCCAGAGGTTGGTTATCGAGACACCCCTGCCGTATCTTCGGATGGTACTCAGGCAGAGCCCTCGGCTGATCGCCCGAAGAGACGTACTGACACAGAGGCCGTTTCTTCTGCGCCAAAGAGGCAGAGGAAAGCAATGTCTACGGAGGTGTCAACAAAATCGGCTCTTGTGGAGGTAAGGACGTCCCACATAGTCTGGTTAGTTCTATCATTTTTTGTGACATATGCTTTCTTTTTGTAGGAGCCGCTGAAAAGGAAACCCCGAACTCTGAAATCGGGCGCTAGCGGACCAAAGTGGGTGACGGGCTCATCTGACGAGCGCATTCCGCCGATTGTGTTGTCTCCCGTGGAGGAAAACCCGGATGATGTGACTTCTGTGGAGATACAAGCTACCGTAGGGGCTTCTAGTATCGAGGTCCAAGTAGAAGCTGTTCTTCCAGATAAGGAAGAGGAATGGAGTTCGTCTTCTTCGGATGACGTTCCTCCAGAGGTCCCTGAGCCTGTAGCAGGAGCCACAGGCATGGTTGTAACAGAGGAGAGGGCTGATTCTCCTCCTCGTCATGATAAAGGGAGGTTGGCCACACCATTACCGTGCCCTATCCCAGACCCAGTAGCGGACGCCGAGCTGGCTGCCGATCGGGAGGTACCGACAGATTCTATTCCCGCAGAGGGATTCGATGAGGGAGGCGAGACTCGTCTGCCGAGCCTGACTCCAGGGGAGCCAAGTCAGGAAACAAGTGCTGATCTTGCTGTTTTGTCGGAGGAGGAAGGTCCTGTGCGGCCTGCTGATAGTGTTTTGGAGACGGAGGAGACAGCCCCAGACGTTGGTGGTCCCTCCGAAATTGAAAAGGGTAAGGGTTTGCTGGTTGAACCCTCTGCCGCTCCTTCCAGTTGGGGGACGATATCGATACCCCACTCGGCTCCTTCCGCTCTCTTGGCTCCGCTGGCGAGCGGCGAAGTTCAAGTCCCCGTCGAGGGAGAGTCCGCTGATGTCGAGGTTTCAACCTCGCAGATTGAAGTCGATGGATCTTCTTCAGGTCCGTCGTCCCTCACCACAGCTCCTACAACTCCTGCTTTGACGCCCCAGGTGTTGGCAGACGCGGATGAGTATGTACAGTTTGTTGTTGAAGAAGTGTACAAGATACTGTAGAAAGGCGTATCAACGGTGCTGAATGCGAACGGGAGTTTCACGATGGCAAAAGCCATGGCGCTCCCTTTCATTGGTTTGATATGTTCGTACCGTGGCTACGATCATATGGCCGAGATTCTGGAGGCGTCGGTGGCCGAGCTCGACCAGCTTCTCTCCGAGCTTCAGAGTATCCGGCGAAATGACTTTTCTGCTCTGATAGAAGCAGAAAAGGAGAAACTGATAGCTGAAGTCGAGTCGTCGTATCAGGCTACGGTGGATGTCTGGTACCGCGAGGTGGCCGAAGCTGAGGCTGCGGTGGAGAGGCTATCTCAATCCATGCAGGAAAAGGTGGAGTTGCGGGCCTCGTTGGAAGCTAGCATAGCGGAGGTCACTGCCAAAATCTGCATCCTTGAAGACCAGCGAGCCCAACTCTTGTTAGATGCTGAGCGAGTCCAGGCTGAACATGTAGCATCTAAGGAGGAGGAGGCAGCTTTTACTCGCCAGATTCTTTCCCTGACCTACCAGCGGCAACAGCTAGACGAGAAGTATGAGAATGATACTGCCCCTGAAGCTGTAGAGGTGATGCGTCAAGAAGCCGAACACCGGATCTTGGCGATCGCAGTGACTCGGGCGGAAGACTTGAAGCATCGGATTGAAGAGCTTTCTGCCAATCCCAGTGATGCTTAGGGATTGTAATCTCTCTCTTTTTTATTTATTTTGTAGTTTGTAACTTTTGCTGGGGATGTAATTCTTTACTTCTAAATAGAAAATAAAGAATTTTGTGGTGTGTTTATTTTTTTACTGTCATGAACTAGTGATTTGTGTGGACCTATTATCTTTTGCGTACCTTGGTTTTTAGGTACAGCTAATAAGTTTGAGAGAACCGACATGTTTGTTCAGAGGTAATATGGACGTGGCAAATATGGGGTTCAAATGATGGAATCTTCCTACTCAGAGGTGTTATGGACGTGGTAGGAGTGACTCTGGGTGGATACGCGGAACTACTCAGAGGTAATATGGACATGGAAGTTCTGCGATTGATGTACGACAATACGGGGGTTGTTTGTACGGGATGTTTACTCAGAGGTAATGTGGACGTGGTAAACATGATAAGTAGCACAATCTTATATAGTGTAAGATTCTGCTTTGCATGGTGTAGAGGAGCAACTCAGAGGTAATGTGGACGTGGTTGTTCTTCTACTGGAGATAGAATGCCTGGAATAATTGGGTTCCGAAAGCATAAGATTTTATGAAGGGGAGATGTACGTGAGCTCTGATGATCAGGTCCACTGACTCCCTTGTTGGGTAGAGATGGAAGTACATGTCTGAAAGATGTCATGAGTAGTACTTCTTAAGGAACTTGCCGTTGATGGGCATCATGAACAAGTCCCCGTTCGGTCGAGCGAGGTGGTAAGCACCGTTTAAGTATACCGTCTCTATGATGAAAGGTCCCTTCCACTTGGGCTCAAACTTTCCTGGTATTTTGTGAGTCAACACCATCGGCCTCCTGACTGCTAGGACCAGGTCGCCAACTTGGAAAGTCATCTGCTTGACCTTTTTGTTGAAAGTCTGTGATATACGGGCTTGATAAAGTTCAATGTGCTGCTGAGCTAGGAGACGTTTTTTGTCCAGTGCTTCCAATTCTTGCAGACGACGACGCTGGTTGTCTTCTTCTGTCAATTAATTTGTGATCGCTACACGGAGCGAGGGTATCTGAATCTTGAGAGGTAGTACCGCTTCGCTCCCGTAGACTAAAGAGAATGGGGTGTTGCCCTTTGGAGTCCGTACCATTGTACGGTAGGCCCAAAGACATTCGCTGAGCTTTTCGTCCCAGTCATAATTTTTGGATGACATGACCTTTTTGAGTAGCTTGACGATAGTCTTGTTAAAAGGCTCGGCCAATCCGTTTGCTGCCGGATTGTAGGCGGTTGATGCCACGTTCTGAATGCGGTTCTTGTCACAGAATCTGCTGAAAACATGGCTGATGAACTGAGGACCATTGTTGTGGATGATCCTGCGGGGTACCCTAAAATAGTAGATGACATGATGCTTGATGAAGCTGATCATCCTAGAGCTTTTCACTTCCGTCAGTGGAACTGCTTCTGCCCATTTGGAGAAGTAGTCGGTGATCGCTAGGATGAAGCGGTGTCCCCTCGATAAAGGAGGGGTGATAGGTCCTACAATGTCCATGCCCCAAGTTTCAAAGGGCCAGGAGGCGACCGTAGGATGTAGTGGTTCTGACGGTGTATGAATAAAGTCGGCATGAAGTTGACAAGCATGGCACTTTTTAGCATAGTCGACAGCATCGACTGCCATGGTTGGCCAGTAGTAACCCATACGTCGCAGTCGATCCTGCAACTTAGGGCCAGGTTAATGAGCCCCGCAAGTCCCATCATGATCTTCCCGAAGGGCTTCGGCTGCTTCTTCGTTGGATAGACATCGAAGGAGAAGTCTATCGAAGGAACGTCGGTACAGCGTTTTAGTAGCTGTATCATAATAAAACCGAAGGGAACGCCTTCTGACCGAGACGGCTTCTTTCGGGTCTTCTGGGAGAATTCTATAGACAGCAAAGTCGATGAATGGGAACCTCCAGTCTCGGACATTAACACCGGCACTTGTCATTATGGCATGGGCCATTTGTGTGCATAGGTTGTTTTTAGGACAGACCAAGTCTCATCCAACTACCGTGACGTAGTGTTCAGTCCCGAGGGGTGCTGCTAATGAAGCTGCGAGGTCGGCCAGAGCGTCAGCCTCCAGGTTTTGTAACCGAGGTACGTGTTCTATGAAGAACTTGGTGAAGGTTAAAATAATATTCAATGCAGCTTCATGGTAATTAGGAACCAAATCTTCATGGCAAACTTCGTATTGCCCTCGGATTTGATTAACGACGAGTTTTGAGTCACCGTAAGCTTCCAGATGATCCACTCCCAGCTGTTGCGCCAGCTGGAGTCCCATGATGAGAGCGTTGTACTCGACAACATTGTTGGAGCACGGCTTCGAAAGGGAGTAAGCATACTGGATGACCAGCTGATCGGGGGAGACTAGGACCACCCCCACTCCTGCGATGATTTAGCTTTTGGGGCCTGTTCTCGAAGCGCCATCGAAAAACACCCGCCAGACGGAGTTTTCTTTGGTGACGTTTGATTCTTGGACCTATTCCGGGATGTCTTTATAGAGTCTGGAGGACTCCGGGATAGGGTGCGCGACTAAAAAATCGGCTAGAGCTTGACCCTTGACGGCTTTTTGTGGAACGAACACCATGTTGTACGGCGTCAACAGGATTGCCCATGTAGCTAGTCGGGAGTTCAAAGATCCCGGCTTCGTCATGAGAACCCTGAGTGGATTGACTCGGGAGATGACATGAATTGTCTGGCCCGAAACATAATGGCGAGTCTTTTGGATGGCGAATACCAAAGCCAAGCACTCCTTTTCAACGGGGTTGTACCGGTGTTCGGCCCCGATCATCGTTCTACTAAGGTAGTAGATAGCTTGCTCGTAGCCTGCATCATTGTTCTGAGCCAACAAAGCGCCGAAGGAATAATCCATGGCACGGACATAGAGGAGAAATGGTTTGCCTACGACGGGTGCTACCAGGACTGGCGGGCTCGTCAGGTAAGCTTTGATATCGTCGAAAGCTTTCTGGCATTCTTCTGTCCAGACGTAGGAGACTCCCTTCTTTATGAGCTGGGTGAAGGGTTGGTATTTTCCAAAAAGGTTCGCTATAAACCTTCGGATGTATGCCAGACGCCCCTGCAGGTCCCGAAGTTCTCGAAGGTTCTTCGGAGGGTCCATGTCAAGGATGGCTTTGGTTTTCTCGGGATCGACATGAATGCCTTTCGCCGTGATAATGAAGCCCAAGAACTTTTTGCTAGAAACCCCAAGGATGGATTTAGCAGGGTTCATCTTGAGTTGATGCGCTCGCATGAGATCGAAGACGGTCTTTAGGTCTTGTAGGTGATCACCTTTGAGACGGCTCTTGACAGTGATATCATCAACATAGCACTCAACTATTTTGCGTAGATATTGACGGAAGATGGTACTCATAGCTCGTTGGTATGTAGCACCAGCGTTTTTCAAGCCAAAGGGCATCACTGTGTAGCAGAACACCCCTTTTGGAGTCCTGAATGACGTGTATTTTACGTCATCGGTGAATATTTTGATCTGGTTGTAGCCCGAATACCCATCCATGAAAGACATGCGTTCGAAGCCACATGTATTGTCGATCATCACGTCAGTAATTGGAAGTGAGAATTCGTCCTTCGGGCAAGCAGTATTGAGATAACTAAAGTCGATGCAGACTCGTATCTTCCTATTCTTCTTGGTAACAGGGACGACATTGGCCACCCAATCCGAATGTTGCTCTTCACGGATGAACCCGCTGCTTAGGAGTTTGTCCACCTCCTGATCGATATCGTTCATGATGACAGGACGAAAATGTCATTGTTGTTGCTTTATAGGCTTAGCATCAGGCAAGATGTTAAGTTTATGTATTGCGATCTGGGGATCAAGTCCCGACATATCTTCGTAGCTCCAGACGAAGACGTCGATATATTCCTTGGCCAATTGGACCAAAGACTCCCGGTCTTCTCCCTTTAGACTCTTGCTGATGAAGATGGGTTTGAAAGGAGATCCATCCCCAAGGTCAACTTGTTCGACCTCGTCTTCGGTAGGGGGTTCGCGTAATTCAAAACGAGACTCCTACTGTGCTCGTAGGCGTTGAGCCCAGGGTTCTTTCTCAAAGAATTCCGGCATTTGGTCATCGCTTTCATCCTCTTGAGATTGTGCAGATGCCATGTTGACTGATAGCACCTTCCTGAGGACTGAGCCGATACTGGTATCAGAATCCTAAGTTGATGCTTCGGACGAATGAGAGTGTTCCACTTTTTCTGCCTCCGAACTCTCTGGAGTAGCCGGCGGCGTGACATAGCCTACCCTCCGTCGAGTACGATGATAGTAGTCCTACAGCTTTTCTTTAGGTGTTGGGAGCCGAAGGGGAAGACGCCGGCCTTTGACGTAGTTCAGGCCTTTATTGCTTTTCAGGTCGTAACCCATCTTTTGAATGAGGTACTTTACCTTGTCCGTGTACCGATAGACTTGTATTCTGCCGGTATCTGGTTCTGGCTCGAGTGGCGGAAGGTCTTGATGACGCTCGACTTTGCCGAAGATGATAGATTCTTCATCCCGATTCCGCGATGGAACTATAAAACAGACTCCTTGGGACGGGACTACTCGATTTACATGATTCACGGTCGTTATTTGTGTTTGTAACGACCGTAGAGTATTATCTAGTGTATACATGGCATTCCAGTGTGGAAGACTAGAATAATTGAAAGACACTCTATTATTGATAAAATACGAGATTTTGTCCCGTTTGGGATTACATTATCAAGAGAAGGTGCATCTATATCAGCAGATATGTACTCCCCTAACTCTTCATCTGTGAGCACTGGGGCCGGTTCGGGAGAGTTCATTATCGATTTGATCTTGGGATCCGAGAGGGCTGTGTGGGCCTTCTCTTGCAGCTTGGATGATTGCGGAGGCTTGCCTTTGAGACGCACCTTCACGGGTGCCTCGACTGCGCCTTCGATGACAGGTGCCTTCTTCTGTAGTTTTGCCACAAGGGGAGCCGACGTTTGAGGAGGTTTTCCCTTGAACCGTATCTTCAAGGGAGCTTCAGTGGGTGTCCTACCTAGAGAAGCCGGTACCTTTCCAGGTAGCTTGATGGTCATGGGAGGCAGCATCTGAGGCAGTTTTCCTTTGAGTCGAATCTTCAAAAGAGTGTCAGGAATCATCTCTGGCTCCATGTCCGGCTCTGCCGCTGTTTCTGCTTCGTCATCAGCATCGTTGGCTTACCCTTCATCGAGCGACTTATATAAGCTAGCGTCGGTAAAGTAGGCTTCGACCCCCTTGAAAGGGTCAATGTTTGCGAACTCTGTCTGGATGATGTCGTTGGTGGACACGTACTTTTTACATTGGTGGAGTGTAGATGGCACCACCATGTACTCATGCAGCCACGGGCGACCCAGCAGGAGGTTGTAGTTGACGTCGACGTCCACGACATAGCAAGTCACCTCGGTTCGTAGGTTACCGATATGACATTTCAGCCGTATTTTGCCCTGCGGTTCACTTTTGCTAGCATTGAAACTGTTGATTGTAGTGTTGGAAGGTGCCAGACGGTACATCGGGATCTCCAGTATTGACAGCAGAGTCCTAGGGGTGATGCTGAGGAAAGACCCTGGATCAATCTGAATTCGCTTCACCTTGACGGAACCCACATACAATATGTTGAGTGGAGACAAATCCACTACCAACAAGTAAGGAAAGAAATACATGGAAATGAAATGAGTTTGGCGAGCGAAGCGAAGACGATCCAAGTGCAATTATCTTCGAAAAAATAGCGATGATCACGGCTAGAGCTAGAACACCTGCGAAAGACAAGAGCACACACCTGGCGAGATAACTAGGTCCTCAGAGGTACGTAACAAGACACATAATATCATGCCAATATAACTGTATATAAATTAGCTCAACAGAAAATTGTATATGTCTAAACAGATAAAGGTCCTTAACCATTCTATGTGAAAATACACTTTGAAGACAACGTTCCATACAAGGGATCCCGAGACTAGAACCACGGTGCGTTAGCGTTTCAACCGGGGTACTAGTGGCATCTAGAGGAAAATAAATAAATGCACGGCACACTAGCCTCTCGGATGAGTCACTAACGGCAGGTAGAGGAAAGTAAATGCACGACACATTTGTGTTTCAACCGAGGCATTAGTGGCATCTAGAGAAAAGTAAATAAATGTACGGTACACTAGCTCTCGGCTGAGTCACAAATGGCAGCTAGAAAAAAAGTAAATATGTGAAAGCTCCTGCGCCTAATAATTGTCTTTCCCTTCCCCATGTACTACTCGTGCTGAATCTACACCACGATGTTTGCCATTAAAATCTTTTGATTATAATTTCAACTACAAACAGAACAGTGTTACAATGTAGGACTTAGACGTAGTCCTAGGAGTACACTTTTGTTTATCTGGGTCCTGTGTCGATGGAGCGAGTGGTAATGCATTGACTCCATTGACGATCTGACGACGGTTTTCGGTTCTCTGAAGGTCTGAGTTGCTCTGGATGCTGGAGCTTGCAGAGAGGAAGAAGACGATGAGTGTCTCTTCTGATCTCTGTGAGTGAACTCTGATGCTCTGGTTGCGACTCTCTTTGACTGTGCATCTCTGTATGTCTGTGTGTGTGGTTGAAGCTGCGGGAGGCGCATGGATGATGCACCATCATTTGTGCGTTGAATCCTTCATGCTGCATTTGTGGGCTGGCACGTAGCATGGAAGAGGATCTTTCAGTTGCTGAGATCTTGGGTGATTAGTACCCCTTCATAGGCTGAATTGAGTCAAAGGACACATGGCGCATGTCCTAGCTCAAAGATCTCGAATTTGGTGGAAAGTGATCTGACAGGATGCGCTGAAATTGGGCGCAAGAGAAGACTTTGGCTCACAATCTTCTGGAGTCATGAATCGGTCTAGGCGCATGGCTTTTGAGGCACATGCAAGTGGTTGATCGGCTACATGGCTTGTAACCGTCAGAGAAGAGTAATGATGATGCTGACGTCGGTGACGCTTCGTCTTCTGAAAAAGCTGCCAACCGTTCAGTCCTCGGGGGACGTGCTGCCCACTCTGTCACTTTGGCATTAATTGCTTGATGGGGTGACGTATCGATTGGGCGCACGGGTCCATGTTGATTAGGACGTATGGATCTGTGCTTTGTTGGGCGCATCCATACAGGGCGCTTGGTACTGACGGGCGTGTCTGTACGATGCGCGGTATCTGACTGGCGCATCCGTTTGCATGACGCGTCTTTATTGCTCCGACTTTTGAGTTCTTCAAGTGCTTTAAATAGCCATTTTGACTTGGCCGAATTCGAAGGGTCAGGTTCATCACCATAAATGCAAATTCATTGCACGGGATTCGGAGAGCCCTCCACTTGGCGCATGGGTTTGATTTGCCCGGCCTATAAATAGCAGCAAGGAGAGATCGAGTTTGCTTCTCGTTCTCTCACGTCTTCCCGAATGAACTTACTTGCTCGAGTACATTCTGTTGATGAGATGCTCCCGAGGGTGAAGATGCGACGAGCTGTCTTCGTATGCACTCATGAAGGTGACTGTTACATCCAAAAGTCGGGTCGCGGGCTTCTGAGGCAGGCGGAAGGTGCCTGTTGCATCCAAAGATCGGGATGCTCGAGTCCCGTCTCCGTTATGTCGGAAGAGTCGCAGATCAGAATTGTGGTGCCCCCATCTTCCTTGGGCTTTGGAGAGCTCTTCCTCCTACTAGAGTGGGATTGGCTGCCCACTCTGGTTCTGCCCAAAGCTGATCTTTTAGCCGAAGCAAGTGTTCGGGTCAAAGTGGAGCACGTATGCTGAGACTTCGTGATGCGCCTAACTGAGACGCTGAAGGAGACGTGCCTGACTGAGACGCTGAAGAGACGCGCACTTCAGCGTCTCCGTCAGGCGCATGGCGGTTTGCTACGTCTGGCAGTAGTCTTAAGATCTTTTTTTTTGTAGAAATTCTCCTTTGTAAAGCCTTTTTTTAGACATGTAATAGACTTTTATATGAAATAAAAATCTTCTTTTGATGTCTATACTTTTGTTGTTTGCTGTGCCAAGTACTTCATCTGAGCACCCTGGCGCATGTAATATTAGGCGCATAGGAATTCTGGCCTTTGGATGTGCCTGAAATTCCATGCTTCTACACACGATATTTCTAATAACCGCTAAGTCTTCTAGGCAATTATATTAGCAGTTATATCCTAATGTTCGTCCTGCACGCACCGATGTACGGTCGGTACGCAAGTCCGAATCTATATGAGACACGTGACATCGTGGCATACAGGTGTCGGCCAATGAATGCGGCACAAACAAAGGTGGTCCCGTAACTCTAGGCCAAATGCATAAAGAAAACTAAAGTATAGTAATTTATAACTACATATGGTTTTGAAAGAACAACTTATAAGAAATAAAATATGCATGATATTGAGCAAGAAATTAAACAGTAAAGGCAAGGTGTCTTGCCTGGTAGGACGCCTGGTGTGCTGCGATGATAAAGATGGCACGAACTGCGACTTCGGTGCAACAACTATGCAAGGTAACCTCGGGTGGTGGCACAGACAGTTCCATTGGGTCCAGAAGGGTCAAATTATTTAGGGTGGATAGGAGGAAGGATAGAATTGGCAGGAGGATAGGAATAATGGGCTTAGTCTTGGACATAAGGATAATCAAGAAAAATTTGGAAAAAAAACTATTTATAATACTTGAAAATTTATGTATTAGTAAAAATATTTTTTGTTTTAGATAAATATTTAAAAACATAAAAATTATTTTGCAAAAACTTTAAGTTTGTCAAAAATGATATTTAGATAGGAGCTATATTTTTTATTACTAAAACTAATACATAAAAAAATATAGAAAAATCGATTTAGGCTAAAATTTTATGTTTTGTTAAGATATGAGTTTTGGTACAAATCTATATTTTATAAAAAAATACTTTAGATAAATATTGAAGAGAAAAATACCAAGAATTTATTTCATAATTTGCAAACTACATTTTATGGGTCAACATATTTCTAGGTAATATTAAAAATCTAGAACATTTATTTAGGGTTTTAAAACAAACATTTAAGTCAAGCTATACTAGAAATACTATAATAATATATATTAGATTTTCTAAATTTATTTACAAATCTCTAATTAAAATATGGCAAAATAATAATTCTTTCCAAAGCTTATACCACTTATATTCCTATACCTAAACCTAAATTAATGTATATGTAGAATTATAATGATATGAAAAATAGTTATCTTTATATGATATAA
The DNA here is from genome assembly GCA_029216955.1 of Iris pallida. Taxonomy (NCBI): domain Eukaryota; kingdom Viridiplantae; phylum Streptophyta; class Magnoliopsida; order Asparagales; family Iridaceae; genus Iris; species Iris pallida. The sequence continues at coordinate 2,371,274 of JANAVB010004599.1, read as the reverse complement.
ATATGCTAATAAAACAACAGAAATAACAACAACAACAACAACAACAACAACAACAATAATAATAATAATAATAATAATAATAATAATAATAACAACAACAATTACAACATTACACATGTACTGCTTTCTCCTCTTCGACGAGACAAATCAGTACTTACAATTAAATATACAGCAATTGAAATCAAGAGGGAGAGAGATAAGAGTGTGAAGGAAAGGGGAAGGGGCTCGAGCGCGAGAGAAGCGGAGGAGAGAGGAAGGTCGATCGGGAGAGAAAGGGAGAAGGGGGCAGAGGCGGCGCGAGAGTCGCCGTCGCTCGACGTGGTGGGTTTCGCGCGCTCGGCGCTGGTACGGCGATGGTGAGGACGCGGGGGAAGCGCCAGTGGGAAGGGGGTTTCGACAAGGCTTCCGTCGGCCGGCTGTGGTGGATGCGGTACTAGAAGGAGGCGGCGGAGAAGAAGAGGGAAGAAGTCGGAGGAGATGGGGAGAAGGGGAGCTCGCCGACGGAGCTCGCTGACGGGAGCGAGGCGCGGAGGAGGAAGTGGAGGTGGGTTCGTTCGGTCAGGCGGGGCTTCACCGCTCCGGTAGCGGTCGAAGCGGACGCGCCAGGTGAGTTCGTCGCTGCAGGCGCGGCTGAGGCGGAGCCCGGGGCAAAGCCGGTGTCAGCGTGACGCTGGGGATTCCATCCGCTGGCGCGCGGTGGTCTCAAGAAGAGGGAAGGTGACGCAACCGCAGCTCCGGTCATTGGCGGAGGCGTGGCAGTACGGCGGACAGGTACGAGGTTTATCTCTTTTTTTTAGTGATGGTCGTAACGATGTGGATGTTGACGGTGATGGTGGCTGGGACTGTGGTGACAGGGCAGCAGGCGTGGTGTACTTGGGGGTGGTAGGGGAGTCGTTGGCCGGTCGTGACGTGGCGGTGGTGGTTTTGAAGGAAGTGCGACGGTAAACAGGAGGGGTTTGATGGGTGCGACCGGAGATGGCCACGGTAGATAGGAGGCTGGTCGTGGAGGTGTGGTTTCGGTGTGGCACCAGCGGCTAAGTCGCCGAGGCTGGGTTATAGGTGACAGTGGTGGTAGAAAGTTGGCCGGGTTCTTGGCCAGTAGGAGTTCGGGAGGACAGGGTGTTCCGGGGTGACGGCGGAGTAAGGTGGTCAGGGTGGTGAGAGCAGGGGAGTAAAGAGGTGGTTAGGTTTAGGGTTAGAAAATTTTATTGTGTCGGAGGTTTGTGTCCGGCATGTCGGACACGAAGGGGTTTTTGTATTTGTAAAGGAAAATAAGTAGTGGATGGGACACGGACACAGACACGGACATGAACACGATACACGAATTCTAGTTGTGGTGGTGGAGAAATTGTGGAATACTAATGTGGATGAGTACCTCTCCTTATATAGGAGGTAGAAATTTCCAGTTGGATAAGGATTAGAATTTATTTAAACCCAATTAGATAATTTCCTACTAATAAATATAAAACCAATCAAATCCAAATCCAATTTAAATCGAACTAAATTCCATCTTTTATTTTAAAATCAAATAAGATGAATCAAATTTCAATTAATGATATTAATTTAACTATTTAAATAAATCCATAAAATCAAATCAAGATTTAAATTACCACAATAATTTCAAAATATGTTTTCCAAAAATACTAATAATAATAATTTCAAAAATTACATTATATTTGAAAATAAACTAATAAATAATTACGAAATATGTATGCACAAATAATATTTACATAAATATACTTTTCTAGTATACTATTTTATAAGAAAATTATTTATTATTATAACTATATAAATGAAAGGCTTTCATAAATCATAAACTTGAAAATTTTGGTACGATAGCTAAAAATAATTATTATATATATTATTTTGAAACTATAAAAATAGAAAAATATTTTTCTAAAAATATGTACGCTCGCACATATTCGCACTCATCGAGCAATTACAAAAAAATAAAATTTGGCGCACGACGTACAATGCAACTAAGCGACGTACAAATACAAAATAATAATTAGTACCAAATTTATAAAAAAAAATATAATAAAAATTTAGGGATTTTACATCCTACCCAACTTAAAAGAATTTTGTTCTCAAAATTAAGAATTAGTAGGGGTGAGAAGGCACAACGGTAGATAGAAGGGTTCCTTAAATAGTAGATAAGATCACGACATCCTAGAAGGAAACGATGTATAATGAAATAGGTGGTTTAGAAAAAAAATATATGATTTCGATATCGTGAAAAATAAAATTACGGTTATAGGTTTGGTATGAGAGTTGCTAATTAGTAAGCGAATTTGGCTCAAGATGAAACACCAAGGAAGCCTAGTGAGAAATGGAGTAGATTAAGATAAATGATTAGTGACTTGGAGAGACGGTTTCCGTAAAGAAGTTTATATGGTCGTAGTCTAGGTTGAGAATATGATTAAGAGACGATTGGGATCACTCTTAAATTCAAGTGATTAGAAAGTCAAGATCGTAGATTTAGGGTCGAGGGAAAGGTCAAGTAGTTCAAGACAAAGATATAGTTACATTGGTAATGGTCATGGTGATAGGACAGTTAGAGGAAAATTTTAGGTACTAGTGCTTTTGTCTTTCTAAAACAGGTGAAGGGCAAAAGCAATATAGAGTTCGAAGGAGGCGTTATTGAATACAAATACGTAGTTCAAAGGCGACCGAATAATTCAAAAAAAGTTACCAAGGCAGTCGCGGATGGGACTCTAGAGGGCGAGTTTAGCTATGTCCCCATCCACGTAGTACGATAGATAAAAAAGAACCAAAGTGTACTCGGTTGATCAGACCATCATGCACCGGTTCTGATTAGTCAATATGTTAGTGAGCGGCCGCTCAATAGCATATGCCTTGATCAAGCTCGATAAAGAATTAGCTTGCAAATACTAGAATATATTAGCATCATTTGTCCAGATAGTAAAAAAAAAACATAAGCACGTGAGATTAAGATTGAAAGAAAGCAGAATTAGTTTAAACTCCTTATGATTCTAAGTTATATCCTGTGTTGGTCTCCATACAATCGTCCTACAGTCTTCTTGTCCAAGTCCTTGGTTGGCTAGATGGGTTATGATCCTCTAAATTCTAGAACCTAAGTGAACTTACTAATATAGGTCACAAGGACAAAGGGATTGCTAGGTCATAAGATATTCTACCCAACTTAAAAGAATTAAACTAATGGTGTTTTGGGACAAAAGAAACATGTCTAACTAGTAGGGGTCACCTTCCTAACCTCTAGCAAGCACGAAGGAGAGATAAGAATAATGATAGAAGGAATCAAGCAAGATGTAATCGATGAGTCGAACGGTAGTTCGAGTAAAGAATCGAGAAAACACTACTAAAATACAGTAAATTGGCGACGGAGGATTAGCGACGGCCTCGTGACTACCTTGTGACTGGCTACCGTCAGAAAGCAATGTATATTTTTTTAGTTTTTTTGCGTCAAAATCAATCGCACATCCGTCGCTAATTTGACGAAATATTAGCGATGGATTCATGTTCGACGCTAATATGTCTCACATTGTGGCGGTAAAATCTGAAATAAATGGCGCGCTAAATTAGCGTCTATGTGGCGACGAACTTTTCGTCGGTAATCTAGTTGGTATTTAGCGGCTACCTACCGACGGATATATCCGTCGGTAATCCGTCGCTAAATACTGTAACCTAACTTAAATTGACCGACGGGGGGGAGGAGGAATTTTTCATTCTTCCCAAAAAACTCTCTCTCTTCCCTCTCTCTCTCTCCGACGAGCTCTCTCCGACGGGTCACATTCTCCGACGAAGCTGTCTCCGACGGGATATCTCTCTCTCAGGTATGCTCTCTCTCCCCCCTCTCTCTCTCTCCCTCTCTCTCTCTGTTTAGGGTTTCGGGTTGGTGGGGGGTCGGCTATCGCTGGGGCCGACGGGGTGGGGGAAGGTTGTTGAGGACGGGGGGCAGGGTAGGATTTAGGGTTTTGGGGCAGGGGTAGGGTTTCGGATGGGGGGGGTGGGCCGGCTGTCGCGGGGGCCGACGGTGATGGGGGGAGGAAGGGGGCGGAGGGGGATGGTGTTGGGTGCGGGGAGGGGTGAGGGGGAGGGGTGAGGGGGAGGGGGGTGGGTGTTTGCTGTCGGGGGGAGAGGGGGTGGGGTGGGGGTTTGCTGTCGGGGGATGAGAGGGAGGGTGGGTGGATGTTTGTTGTCGGGGGGGGAGGGGGTGGGGTGGGGGTTTGCTGTCGGGGGGTGAGGGGGAGGGGGGTGGGTGTTTGCTGTCAGGGGGGAGGGGGTGGGGTGGGGGTTTGCTGTCGGGGGTGTATGTGAGAGGGGGATGGGGTGGGGGGTTTGCTATCCGGCGGGGTAGGGGAGGGGTGGGGGGGTATCGGTGGTTTCGGATCGGACCATTCCTATGAGTATCGGTGGTTTCGAATCGGTGTATCAGATTGGGGGAGGGGGTATAGGTGGTTTCGGATCGGACCAATCCTATGAGTATCGGATCGGGAGAGGGGGGTATCGGAATCGGAATCGATATCGGACCGATATTGACCGATACCGGTACAGTTTGGCAAAATAGGTCGAAATAAAAAAAAGAAAGTCCTCAAATGGAAGGAAAAGAGTCAGAACTCCTCACCATTGGCAACCCTAATGCATGGGGTTCTTATTTGATGCCTCTATACTATTTAATACAATTTTGAGGGTTTACAATGCATATACCTATTGGGAGATGGATTTCTAATAAAAATGGCTCCAAGATCTAAAAACCCCCAAGCTCCAAGTGCTCCATCCTCTAATCTCATACAACTGATCACTAACTCTGATACTTGGATTACTGACCTCTCTAACTCATGTATCCTAATTACTATTGATTCTCTGATAGCTCTCTTATTTATTCTGTATTTTGGCTCCATCTCCAGCTCCATTTGTATTAATCTATGGTACGACGTGGTGATCAGGACATCGTTCCTGTAGCCATTTGACTGGCGAGGCAGAAACTATGTAGCCGTAGATAAAGTTGACTGTCCTCCAACCCTCATCCCTCGGCAATGATGATACGACAACCTATCACTATATCTTATATAGTAGTAGATGATGTTTTAGTATTACATTATGTAAGTTCATCTTGATTCTGTTACATTCTTCAGATACTAGATACGATAAGAACATATACTACACCATATGTACAGAACATAGATGATTCACACTAATGTATGCTAGACTAACATGCTAGAATGAATTTTCTATATTTTATCCGACGCATAAATACCGCTCGAGTGAGCCAAAGGCATGCAGCCACTTCCCTCCCTCCATTCCCCCTCTCCCTCTCTCATGCTATCAACGTCACAACTTTTCCAGTGTTGCTCCCTCTAATGATGATGAACGCAAAAATCAAAGACCCCCCTCTCTTTTCTCACTCTTCACAGTTATCACAATAGGAAGGATCAGTGTTTTCTAGTTCTCTTCCATCTATCCATTCCTCCGTTCTGATCAAGCCTCCACATATGATATCCAGCTCAAGTGTAGAGGCGGGGGAGAAGAAATGGGCAGGAAGAGGAGGGGGAAGCAGCACAGCCGGCGGCAAGACCTGGAGGAATTTCAGTACTTTTTTTTAACATCCGTAGGAGAACTATAAGGATATATCTTTTCACAACATGTCACCTTGTCAAAGACCCTTAATGTGAATATCATGTTACCGCGGTGTCGGAAGACTAACATGTCATAATTTTCTAAGCCGTATGCTTTGACATAATCCTCCCAACTCTTTCCTCCTATGTAGTAATCTTGTACTTCATAAAGAAATACAAGATTACTAAATAGGAGAAAAGAGTTTGGAGGATTATGTCAAAACACACGGCTTAGAAAATTATGACATGTTAGTCTTCCGACACCGTGGTAACATGGTTGTCACATTAAGGGTCTTTAACAAGGTGACATGTTGTGAAAAAATATATCCTTATAATTCTCCTACGGATGTTGAAGAAAGCCTCTGTACTTCCTCCAGGTCATGCCGTCGGCTGTGCTGCTTCCCCCTCCTCTTCCTGCCCACTTCTTCTCTCCCGTCTCTACACTTGAGCTGGATATCATATGTGGAGGCTTGATCAGAACGGAGGAATGGATGGATGGAAGAGAACTAGAAAACACTGATCCTTCCTATTGTGATAACTGTGAAGAGTGAGAAAGGAGAGGGGGGTCTTTGATTTTTGCGTTCATCATCATTAGAGGGAGCAACACTGGAAAAGTTGTGACGTTGATAGCATGAGAGAGGGAGAGGGGGAATGGAGGGAGGGAAGTGGCTGCATGTCTTTGGCTCACTCGAGCGGTATTTATGCATCATCTGGTGGCGCTCCTCCGGCACCAGCACCGTGTCCAGCTCCAGCTCCAGGCGATCAGTAGTTTCGTTTTTGCATTTTTGGACTGTACTATATTTTTGACTTTGTACGTATTTGGGGATATTTAGTTTTTTCGTTGAGGATACTGAGTTTGTACGTATTTACAGATATTATATATTGACATTGTTCGTTGTGGATAGTATTTTTTCTTTATATTTTTTGTATATTCTGGAATGTATTGTGCGTGCCGGTGTTGAGTGTTCCACCGAGGGGGTCGGCGAACCCAGGGATTGGATTTTGTATTTTGTATTTTGTATTCTGTATTTTGGCTCAGGTTCCAGCTCCATTTGCATTAATCTATGGTACGACATGGTGATCAGGACATAGTCCCTGCAGCCATTCGACTGGCAAGGCAGAAACTATGTAGCCGTAGATAAAGTTGACTGTCCTCCGACCCTCATCCTTCGGCAATGATGATACGACAACCTATCACTATATCTTATATAGTAGTAGATGATGTCTTAGTATTACATTATGTGAGTTCATCTTGATTCTGTTACATTCTTCATATACTAGATACGATAAGAACATATACTACACTATATGTACAGAATATAATGATCCACACTAATGTATGCTAGAATGAATTTTGGGTTGTGTTCTGAGCCATCCGTTCTTACACTTAAGTACTGTGAGAGCGCCGGAGAGAGTGAGAGCGCCGGAGGGGGGAGGAGAGAGAGTGAGAGAGTAAAATGGGGGGAAATGAATTGGTGGGGGAATATAATTAGAATTTAGCGATATTCATACTAACGTCGCTAAATTAGTCGCTATTAGCGACGTCATAGCGACGTTTCGCGACATATAATGCCGATATTTGTAACAAGTAGTTTTGTTGGTTGGTTAATTGGTAACATGGTGATCGGGACATATAGACCCTGCAGCCATTCGACTGGCGAGACAGAAACTATGGTACGACATGGTGATCAGGACATCGTTCCTGCAGCCATTTGACTGGCGAGGCAGAAACTATGTAGCCGTAGATAAAGTTGACTGTCCTCCGACCCTCATCCCTCGACAATGATGATACGACAACCTATCACTATATCTTATATAGTAGTAGATGATATTTTAGTATTACATTATGTGAGTTCATCTTGATTCTGTTACATTCTTCAGATACTAGATACTAGATTCGATAAGAACGTATACTACACCATATGTACAGAACATAGATGATTCACACTAATGTATGCTAGAATAAATTTTGGGTTGTGTTATGAGCCATCCGTTCTCACACTTAAAACACATATGAATTAGAACTGTGTGGGATATTTTGTTGGTCATTGTGTTGGATATTTTTTGTGTAAGTTGTGACATATTGGATGTTTGGAGATATTATGTTGGCAATATGGATATTTGTTGGATATATTGGATGTCAGATATGTTATATTTGTGTATGGTGGATGCTGAATATGTTATATTACAGGGAATAGTCTCTTTCCTGTAATTTTTTTTTAAATATTTCAGTTAGCGACGGATTATCGACGGCTTGCCGACAGACTTTTGCAGGTAGCGACGGATTATCGACGGGTTACCGACTGACATTTGCAGTTAGCGATGGTTTCCTGACGGATTGTCCGTCGGCCTATTTCTGGAAAAATTTCGCGACAGAAGATTGACGGACGTTCCTTCGCTCATATTCTGGAATATATGGACGATTTCCAGAAGGGTGGCGACGTATTATCCGTCGTTATTCTGCCGCTAATCCGTCGAGGATGGCGACGCTTTGAGCGACAGATATTGCGTATCAGAAACCCTCGGATACACGGTTTGCGACGATTTAGCGACAACTTTTTTGTCGCTAATTTTATGAATATATTTAAAATTTAAACTGTCGTATTTGACGGGAAGCCGTCGGTACGCCGTCGCTAAAAGTTTTTATTTTGCCAACAGAAATTCGTCGCTAATTAGTCGCAGAGCGGTGGACTAGCGACGAGCTAGTTTTAGCGACGAGGTTATTCCCGACGGATTTTTTCAGCCCGTATCCGTCGAAAATCCGTCGGTAAAGGGAATTACCGACAGATTTTCGACGGATAGTGCCGTCGCTAAAACCTTATATTTTGGTAGTGAAAGAGGTCAAGTATGTGGATGAGATCCTAGACTTCTAATCCTATTCGCAGGCTTGCTTGGTACGGTAAAGTAACCAAATAATTTATCTGGACCTGCATGGGCCACCAAAAAAATAAGTAATGCCCCAGTCCCAAAATACGTAGGACTAGGAACGTAGACATGCCAGCCGTATAATAAATATACGTAAGCTGTAAAATACAGTAGAACCATGACTAATCTCATCCACACAAAATAAATGAATAAAAGATATTATATAATGATAATGAATTGTCTTGATACAATATGTTGAGTGGAGACAAATCTACTACCAACAAGTAAGGAAAGAAATACATGGAAATGAAATGAGTTTGGCGAGCGAAGCGAAGACGATTCAAGTGCAATCATCCTCGAAGAAATAGCGATGATCACGGCTAGAGCTAGAACACTTGCGAAAGATAAGAGCATACACCTGGCGAGATAACCAGGTCCTCAGAGGGACGTAACAAGACACATAATATCATGCCAATATAACTGTATATAAATTAGCTCAACAGAAAATTGTATATGTCTAAACAGATAAAGGTCCTTAACCATTCTATGTGAAAATGTACTTTGAAGACAACGTTCCATACAAGGGCTCTCGAGACTAGAAATATGGCACGTTAGCGTTTCAACCGGGGTACTAGTGGCATCTAGAGGAAAATAAATAAATGTACGGCACACTAGCCTCTCGGGCGAGTCACTAACGGCAGCTAGAGGAAAGTAAATGCACGGCACATTTGTGTTTCAACCGAGGAACTAGTGGCATCTAAAAAAAGTAAATAAATGCACGGCGCACTAGCTCTCGGCTGAGTCACAAATGGCAGCTAGAGAAAAGTAAATGTGTGAAAGCCCCTGCGCCAAATAACTGTCTTTCCCTTCCCCATCACTACCAGAATAAGTCGATTTAGCGACGCCTAAAGACGTCGCTAAATCGACAAATTTTGTCGCTAAAAATATTTACCGACGCAATTACCGACGTTTTGGGCTTGTCGCGGAAATGTAAGTCGCTGATCTTCAAAACGTCGCCAAACGTCGCAAGTACCGACGTTTACCGACGTATGTATACGTCGGTATATTACCGACGTCTACCGTCGTGTCGTCGGTGTATTAGCGACGTGTTTAACGTCGCTACGCGTCGGTAAAAACTTGGGAATTTACCGACGATTACCGTCGTGTCGTCGGTGGTTTAGCGACGTGTACAAAGTCGCTACATGTCGGTAAAATCCTGGGAATGTACCGACGTTTACCGACGTTTACCGTCGTTTAAAATGTCAGTAAATGTCGATAATTCCTAGGATGATTACCGACGTGCACCGACGTTTACCGACGTTTTCCGACGTATAAGGACGTCGGTAAACGTCGGTACCCTGGAAAATTTTGCAGATTTACCGATGTTTACCGACGCAAACGTACGTCGGTGGACGTCGGTAAACGTCAGTAAACGTCGCTAAATCTGCAAAAAAAATAAAAAAATAAAATACAGAATGTCCATTTCTCCCTGCAGTTTAAAAAGATAACCATAACCAATATAGGACTGTTTTTCAAAATCTGGAATATTTAAACCTGAGATTTGGTCTGCACAGTCCCCTCAAAATCTGGAATACGTAAACGCAATATTTGGTTCCCTGTTTTGCTGAACACAGGCCATATACACATACACCCATGTGAATGACACACAATCACACACACACACACTGTTTTCCCTCACTGTACACAGGTTTCAGTACCTACATACACAGGTTTCAGTCACTCCTACACACACACACTCACTCTCTATCACACACTTGTCACTCTCCCTTTACCTCACTCTTTCTAACTCTCTATCTTTCTATCTTCCTATGTATATATATATATATATAATGTAATGTATATAAATATGTATGTGTATGTAATATGCATCTAAGTATATTATGTATATATGTAGGTATCCTATATATTATATTATGTGTGTGTACCATTATATATATATTATATATATGTATGTGTGGTATACATATAGGTAGCCTATATGTATATATATATGTATGTAATATGTGATTTCCATGTGTAGGCCTAGATGCAATAATAGGTTGTGTGATGTTGGTTTTGACTTTGTATTGTATAGGTTGTATGGGCTTGATATACTAGCATAGGCTAGTTTAGCCTTGATTAGACTAATATAGACTTGTTAGGATAAACAACAGTATAACACAATGTAGCAGGCAACAAATAGAATGGGATCCAACAAATAGAATAGGATCCAACAAATAGAATAGGCACAACCAACAAGTATCCAAATAACCAAGTCTACACCAAATAACAAAGTCTACAACCAAATAACCAAAGTCTACACACAACCAACAAATAGAATAGGATCCAAACATCCAAGTCTACACAACCAACAAATATCCAAGTCACAAACAAAGAATGAAACAAACACAAACAAACAGTCCTAAGTAGGACTACTAGGGATCTGGTGCAGGAGGGGCACCGCCACGACGAAGGGATAAGAACAACTCATACTCCTCAAGTGAAATCGATACCGATGGAGAAGGCAGTGACGTCGGTGGAGTTGGTGTCGAAGAAGAAAGCGGTGGAGGCGGCGGAGTCGACAACGATGAAGGCGCACCCGGAGGACCAGCACGCTCCAATGCTGTAAGTCGCTGGTGGTATGAATCCATGATAGATAACATTCTATCACTGCTCTGGACCATCGAATCCTGCGCCAATCTCAGCCTCTCGGCCATGGTCACATGTCCTGTCTATAGCTCCGTCACCGTGTGCTCTAACCCTCCAACGGTGCGCTCTGTCCTCTCAATCGTCTCCATGAGCTCCATAATGTCGCGGTTAAGCGCATCCAATCGTGCTAGCAGCGCAGGATCGTCCGTAGGGTGCTGAGACTGCTCCTCGATCCGTCGTAGCAGGTCATCACGGAGAGACTCCATCATCTGGTGGTCTCGGGCAGACTCCTGGAACGACTGTGGACCATGCACACTAGCAGGAGATGCCCTAGAGGACTGGGTCGCAACTAGGGTGCCATAGGATCCCGTACCGTAGTACGTACCCCTACGGAGTCCACCAGCGGCGGTCATCCACAGCTCGTCCGCCGACGGAGCTTGAGTGGGCTGCGAGGAAGTACCGGCCTCTCCTGCATCAGGTGCACTAGCAGCCGCCCGTTCCTGCAGCCTCTGATACTCGGCCTAGAAAGTATGGATAGTACTCTATAATTTCTAATTTCTAATTAATGTATTTATTATTACTAACTACATGAATATTTATTTGCATCATATTTACTAAGTTATATTAAAATTGACACAAAGTATTAAATTAAGATAACGTATTGTAATACTTACATAGGTCTGCTCGGCCCTCTCGTCAATAAGGTCTTCGCCCTTCCGATGGGTGGCCAGGAAGACGGTCACTATGTCGGCGTTACCGACCTTCCTTACCTGTAATTAAATATATTATCTTAGTAATAATTTATCGATTTTGTATTAAAATAATATTTCTAAAAGAGAAAGACATACCAGATGATGGAAATGTTCCGTCATCGGAATCGACCCACCGCACCACTTCGAGGCATGTTGCCTAGCCGCCATGGCCTTCTCCGACTTCTCCTTCTACCTTGGCTCATCGAATCGAGCCTTCATCGTATTCCACTGATCAGGGGTGATCCAACCTTGGATCGGCTTTACAGCACGATCACGATCCTTCTGATCATTAATAGCGTCGCGGATCAGCTTGGCAGCGACGGCAGGAAACATCCCCTCGATAAGCTCGGCCCGGTACGGTAGATAGAAAAATATATCCTAGAAGAGCGCAAACCAAATATTTATCATTTATATATAATATGCAAAAATTATATGATTCATGTTAAAAGCAAATATATTTTAACCTTGAAGCGCGCAAACCAGAAGGCCTTTCTCTCGTCCGGAGCATCAGAGTAGTTAATCCAAGCACCACCATAATTATGCCTCAGCATGTGGCCTAGACGTCTCTGTACCTCTGGGGGACGATATCTATACAGACATATTATATTCATGAAAAAAGTTAATTTATGATAAAAACAGAAGAAAAAAATTATAAACCAAAACACCTACTTTGTACCGTCGGCCCAGATCTCCGTCCTCCTCTCCTTCGGAGGTACGCACGCATCATTTGCATGATGCTGGTCGGCCGTCGGCACAGCCGCCTCGGCCGTCGGCGCAGCCTCCACCATCTGCTCATCCGTCTCCATCGTCGTATCAGCAACAGAAACGCTAGACGGGCGAGCACTCTCAACAGGCCTGGAACTACTCGTCCCAAGAGATATGCCACGTAACGTCATCCCTGTAGGTCCTAAAAAATCAAGTTACACCCATCAACAAAGTCATGAAAATCAAGAAAAATAGTTTTCAAATAAACTGCGCAGACATCAGATTGCGCATCATCCAGATTGCGCAGACTGAACTGTGTACACTCTCAAGTGCGCATGCTGACGTGGCCATATCATCATTACCTGACACAATCAAATATTCTGACAACTGACAGCACAAAGAACGAGAAGACTGTTCATTTATTGTACCGTACAGTGCTCGAGGACAGCTGTACATACAGCACAATCTGTTTGCAGTGCAATCCAGCCCAGCGCCATCCATCCTAGCGCAATTCAAGTTGTGCACTTCATCATGATAACTAACAAAAGTATACGTGGCATTCATGCCATCAATTGCTCACTACGTGGCAACCGTCTGTACATGATCATGCACATTTCAATCAAATGATGCCATGTGTCCAAGACAGTTGGCCCACGATCAGACAACTGCCTGCGCAGTCTAATGCTGTGCAATCCAGTTCCTGCGCAATCCAACTTGCGCCAACCAGAATAACTAAAAAGTAGTTATTTCATAACTCTATAAATAGAGTTTCAAGTCTTCATTCCAGGGGATCATACACGCACAGAGATCAGACAAAAAATTCAAAAATATCAGAGAGTTCAGGAGTTCTTGCCCAAGTGCTGCTGCATTCTTCCGAGGCTATCGCCTTCAACTTCAGAGGCTACCGTCTTCAAAGTTTACATCGTCCAAGGGATAAAGCAATCGTCTTCTAGATTGGATTCCTATAGTTGTACTTTCCCAGAATTCTTGTAATCTTTTACAAAGTTTGTATCAATAAAGTTCATACATTTGTTTTTGCAAACAAAATGGTGACTCTGCTGGGTACGACTTTCTCCTCCGACGAGGAAGTGACAACTCAATGTGACGTTGCGTCTATCGGAAAGACGCAGAAGACGCTGGTTGTGAAGGTCAACCAAACGGCCTACGAAGCCATGATTCTGCCACCAAGACTGGTACGCAGTCTGTTGATTCTATCGAAAGTGCGCCCAGTGTGGGTCAACTCAATGTGACGTTACGTCTATCGGAAGTGCGCCCAGTGTGGGTCCCTAAGACTGGTACGTAGTCTGTTGATTCTGCCACCAAGACTGCTGTGCAGTCTAAAGTCTCTGCTGCCAAGACTGTTGCACAGTCTGTTGCACAATCTGCTTCTACTACTCATGTGCAGTCTACTGTTGCCAGTGCACAACCTACTTCCTATGCTGCCCTGTCAAAGTACAAGACTCCTCTGTCTTTGGCGCAGTTGGCTATAATTCTGCCTGCGCAATCCATTACTCCAACAACCAGAGTGCATCCCAAACACTCTGTGGCCAGAACTCCTGATGCGCAAACCACAGTGTCTGTGACCAGAACCAAAAAGCTATCTGCCAGTGCGCAATCTGCCAGTGCGCAACCTGCTAGTGCGCCAACAACCCATGCGCAAGCTGCGCCAGCGCAGTCTAAAAGAGACAGCCCTTTGGCTAATCTCTTCTCTTCCCACAGCAAGGGGAAAAGCTCTGCTCCTCCTCTTAAGCATCCTGTTGCTCCAGCGCAATCCACTGGGGGTAGTCCTTTGTCTATTCCTCCTCCTCTCCAGAACAAAGAAAAAGGCCCATTGGTCCTTTCTCAAACTTTCTCGTCCCATGACTTGGAAAACAACAGAGGGAAACGCTCTTTAGCTAACCCTTCTTTACTAAACAAAGGAAAAGGCCCTTTGGTCCTTTCTCAGTCTTCCTCGATTTTTACCGTAGAAGATCAATCTGAACGTGCTCCGGCACTAGTCAGTACAAGAACTCTTTCTAACAAGGGTTCTTCTTCCCTCCTTGCCAAAGGGAAATGTACTGATCAGAGAGGTATTCTGCCTACTTCGGTAGCAGAGTTCTAAGATCTTCCAACTCTTAAGATCTCCCGTTCAAGACAGGGAAAATTGTTGGTGTCTCAGACAGAAACCCCTGGGGGTGAGTTTGCTGATTTAAGAACATATCTCAATCGACCAACTTCGGTGAAACGCAAACAACCAATGCCGAAAACCACTCAGCATCAGAAGCAAACCTCCAGGATCAAAAATACTGACACCTATGCCAATGAAGTTAGTACTTTCCTGTACACTCAGGGGACAAAACATTTGAAGAACCGAAACCAGGTTCCGAATATTATCAAAGAACATGTCCCTCGAACTTCTGCTCGTCCCGTTGCTGTTCCTGATCTCCGAGAACACCTCAAGCAAAAACGGGACAACATCCCAACATCTCCAGGGCAACCACTTGGGCATCACTGCAATCATAAAGTGGTCATCAAGTGTTGTTGTCAGACAACAAGATGATCTGTCTTCGATCGTCTGAACTTTACGACCTCTGAACCTATGTCTGAAGATGAAGACGAGGTTTTGTACGCTTCTGTCAACATGACCTCCAGAGACACTGGGGGTAGGAAGTGCTCCAAGCACGGCAAGCCTCACAGGTCAAGCCAGCGGTATTTAGATCTACTCCAAGAATCTTCTGAAGGACTATTCCAACATACCCGTTCCCGAAGCCGAGAAACAATCGGTCAAAGGAATCTTCAAAATCCTTCTGGTCATCTTCCTCCTTCTCACTCAGGAGATGATTCCTTTTCTGACTACGATGCATACAGCGAGAGTTCGGAGCAGACAGTGTCCTCTACTGTACCCAGAGAAGTGACAGCCTATGTTGTCAATGAAGATCCCGATGCTTCCAGTTCAGCAAGTCAAGAACAACGAATAGCTGCGCTAGAAGATAAGCTGAAGACCATGGCTGAAATGGTCGCAAGTATGCATTCCATCATAGTGGCCCAGCATACGGTACCACCGACCATACCATCTATAAATCCTGAAATCATAGCATCGTCGGTGCCTGTCAATGCTGGACTGGGGGTAGCATCTATACAAGTACCTCCTGTACAAGTCCAACCTACACCCAGTCAATCAGGTGCTGGGGGTAGTGCTTATCATGCTGTTCCTCCTCCCAATACTGTGATTCAGCCTGCTCCTTCTACATCGGTGGAAGATGCCAATGAAGCTGTCAAGCTCCTGCGCACTCAGTTCGAAGCTTTCAAAGAGAAGGACAACTTGCAGAGGTTGGGGATCAAGCAACCTTACCCAGTTGAATGGAAGGAAGTCCCATTTCCTCCGAAGTACAAAATCCCAACCATTTTGCTGTTTGATGGCAGCACTTCTCCCAGTCAGTTCATTAACCACTTTGAGGTTATGACTGTCCAAGTACTTCAACCAAATGACGCTCTTCTTACCAGAGTATTCGTCGGTTGTTTAGCCGGCGTAGCATACGATTGGTATAGAAGCTTGCCCGATGGTTGTATCACCTCATTCTCTGGCCTAAAGCAAATCTTCTTGGAACGGTTCTATGAGGGGATCAATGATATGACTATGTCAGCCCTCAATAAAATCAAACAAAAACACAATGAAACTGCTGAGAGTTTCATTGAAAGGTTTCGACGGAAAGATTTGAAAATGCCTCCTGGAACTCCAGCCGCTGTCACTATAGACACCTGTAAGGCAAATCTTCTGCCTATCATCAGCATGTGGACAGGGTCTACTCAGTTCCAAGACTGGCCATCTTTTATTGTCAACGCTAAAGCAACTGAAGTTAGCGCTGACAAATTCAAGCAACTAGGGGTACAAATGTCTAACCCCGACAGGGATGAACACCAGACGTCAGGTGGTGGCAATCGCCAGAACAACCGCAAGGGAAAAGAAACTTTGAATATCAATTTGAATAAGAACAAAGAATCTTTGGCGGTCAACGTAGCTCCTCCTGCATCCACTTCTACTCCTTCAGCACCTCCACCGAGAGAACCTCACCCGAAAGTGGAGTATTCTTTTGATGAGAATGACACTGCTAGCATCTTTGATTGCTTGATCAAAAGCAATAAGCTTCAGCTCCCAGATCCCAAGAAGCCCGATGAAGTCGGTAAGACTGATCATCCCAAGTACTGTGTCTATCACAGGTTCATCGGACATCCCACTCGAGCATGTTATGTGCTCAAAGGCAAAATTCAGGAGCTGGTCAACGCTGGTGTTGTCACATTGCAGCAAGACGAGAAGACTGTTACCGCAAACATGGTATCAGTTCAGTTCAGTGACTTCCCGCCCCAGAGGGTGCAGCACGGTGTCATTCCTATCCCCAAAGCTACTCTTGAGATCGAGAATCTCCCTCCTCCACGAAGTGAAGGTCTCGTCCCCTTGTCTCTTGACAACGGCGAGATTATGTGGATTCATCCGGATCTTGCTTCAGAGTTCGAACTTCCCTCTTCCTCCAAGAAGAAAGATCGCTCCAAGGGCAAGACAAAGACTTGTAATATGGTGTCTTTTGACCCCATAGTTGATGAAGAAATCCTGCTGGGGACCAGATCGGGGAAAGCTTATCTAAAGGATGTTCAAGAGAATCATGCTTCTTCTTCTGAGCCTACTCCAGTGTAGCCTGCTTCCGCTGAGGATATTCCTACTGCATCCTCACCGATTGTAGTGTCCATTCCTCCCAAGCCAACGGTAGCTGACAAAGGCAAACAGCAAGTCCGCTTCGATAAACCTTTGAAGAAATCATCTCTCTCCGGACTTGAAAAGCCTTACAACTTTGACATCTTAGCTCAATTGGCTAATACACCAGCCCGGCTATCCATCTTCGAGCTCTTGCACCTCTCCAAAGAGACTCGAAAAACTCTGAACGAGGCTCTCATACAAGCTGAAACTTGTCTAGCCCTTCTTAAGAAGCCGGAAGCAGAACCAGTCTCTTGCCTCCATTGTCATAGTGTGTTGGAGTTAATTCCAAACATAACTTTCACACAGGATGACATGTTGATGGAAGACAACAGGCACGACCGTCCTCTCTACTATACAGGATACGTCGACTCGATGAAAGTCGATCGTATTCCGATAGATCCAGGATCTGCTCTTAGCATTATGCCAAAGACAATGTTGGATACACTGAAGATCCCAGTGCATAGTCTCTCCAGTACAATCACCACTATCCTTGGGTTCAATCAGGGAAGGAGTGAGCCTCTGGACAAGATCCGCCTAAAACTCCAAATAGGCAATCTTCGCACAAAGGTTACCTTCTACATCATTGAAAATCATGGTTGTTCCTACAATGCTTTGCTGGGAAGACCATTTCTGTATGAGCATAATATTGTCCCATCGACTCTTCATCAATGTTTCAAATATGTTGATGACAATGGAGAGATACAAAAGGAAGTTGCTGATCTTTATCCTTTCAAAGGCGTCGAAGCATACTGCAACGATGCTCGTATGTACAAGGAGGAATTCATGAAAGTTGTCCTGTCCCTGGACACTGAAGAAGAGCAAAAAACAGTGCCTAATGATACCCTTATCATTCCTGTCAAAGGGCGTGTTTCTCGTCCACAATCCTCCAAGCCACTGGCTATTCACTTGCCAGTCCGAAAGCAACCAGTTGATGATGATCAGGATCAAAGGGAGCTCACCTCTTTTGAGCCACTTGTTATTGACTTACGTCGTAACAAGGAAAAAAGGCAGCTCACCTCTTCTGAGCCACTTGTTATAGATCTATCTCATAACAAGGACAAAAGGGAGCTTACCTCTTCTGAGCCACTTGTTATTGACCTCCGTCGTAACAAAGCCAATCCTCCTCCATGTTCTTCTTCTCCCCCTCTTGTAATCAATTTGACTAAGCCTGCTAAGGCTAAAGGTCCTGCTGTAAATACCAATGTACAAATCAATGAAAAAGCATCTACTTTCCAGTATACTGATGTCGTTTACCATGTTAAGTGCTATTTAGACATGTTAGATAGCTTTCAATCATTTACAATGGGAGTTGTACAATCTCTTCAAACAGAAGTCTCACTCGACCATCCAAAGGATTCATATCATATTGTTCCCGCTCGTAAGAAATGCGAGAGTCAAATACTTTTTAGTAAAGGACCGGAACAACAATTCAGCTATACGGATGATAGTAAAATTAACGACACGGGGCATCTTCAACTCCGTCGTTATAGTCAGCAATCAAAAGACATCATCCAGAAGATGGGTTATGACTTCAAAAGTGGCCTCAACTACGGTAAAAGTAGAAGAACTCCTATCCGTACAACTGTTCCAAAAGGAAAGTCAGAAATATACTACAGCAGGACCAAAAGAGGTCTCGGATATGCCTCTCCCCCAGTATTATCTCCAGCAGGCTCTGAATCCGATAGTGAGGAGCGTTCTAATTCTTCTGACCCAGATCATGGGATTCTGACACTAGCATCGGTCAAGTCCATCGGTTGACTGTATCGTCTAATATGGTCTCCGTCGAACTTCCAGAAGGCTATGACGAGGATGTTGAAGAAAGTTTTGAAACAGATCCTTGGGATCAACGAATGGATACCCAATGGGAACTTCGATTCGAACAAAGGGAACCGCCTACTGAAGATCAATTAGTTCAAATTGATGTAGGAGAGAGCGGATCACCTCGTCCAATATTCATCAGCAAGAACCTTCCAGAGACAGATAAGCAAGAATTAATTCTTCTCATTAAAGAATACATTGATGTCTTTGCCTGGAGCTATGAAGACATACCAGGTCTAGATCCTAAAGTTGCTACTCACAAATTGAACATCTTGCCGAATGCAAAATCGGTCAAACAGCAACAACGGCGTTTCAAGCCAGAAATGATGGACGCAATCGACGATAAAGTCAAGAAGCTCATTGCTTGTGGCTTTATTCGAGAAGAGCAACATCCTGATTGGGTAGCCAATGTCGTCCCAGTTCTAAAGAAAATCGGCAAAGTTCGAGTCTGCATCGACTTTCGGGATCTTAATGAAGTATGTCCAAAAGATGAATTTCCTCTCCCTATCACGGACGTCATGATCGACAACACATGTGGGTTCGAGAGAATATCTTTCGGGATGGATTCTCTGGATACAATCAGATTCGGATGCATCCTGAAGATGAAAAGCATACTTCTTTTCGCACTCCTCGCGGCGTATACTGCTACACTGTCATGCCATTTGGTCTCAAGAATGCTGGTGCAACATACCAATGAGCCATGAGTACCATCTTCCGAGATCATCTGCGCAAGACCGTTGAATGCTACGTTGATGACATCGCTGTCAAAAGTCGTCTAAAGGAAGATCACATCCAAGACTTGAGAACTATCTTCAATCTCATGCGCCAACATCAACTCAAAATGAATCCCACCAAGTCATTCTTGGGTGTCTCTAGTGGTAAATTTCTCGGCTTTGTCATTACCTCTAAGGGTATACACGTGGATCCCGAGAAGATCAAAGCCATTCAAGAGATGCGTCCTCCATGCAACCTAAAAGAGCTACGAGGATTCCAAGGTCGACTTGCGTGCATCAGGAGATTCATTTTGAATCTGTCTGGATGCTGCAGACCATTCACTCAACTCATGAAGAAGGGTGTATCTTTCGTTTGGACCAAAGAATGTCAACGAGCATTTGATGACATAAAACGGTATCTCATGAACCCACCAGTCTTGGTGCCACCAATCTCTGGCATACCATTCTTAATGTATGTCCGTGCTATGGACCATTCATTGGGTGCTTTACTTGTCCAGAAGAACAAAGAAGGCCACGAACAAGCCATTTACTACCTCAGACGTACTATGATTGGTGCTGAACACCGTTATAGTCCGGTCGAAAAAGAATGTCTAGCTCTTATGTTTGCTGTTCAAAAGACTCGGCATTACATCATTGGCCAAACTATTCATGTCATATCCCGAGTTAACCCTCTTCGGGTACTGATGAAGAAGCCTAGTACACTTAATTCTCGGCTGGCTACGTGGGCCATTCTGCTAGCCCAATATGACATGGTATATGTTCCTCAAAAGTCTGTCAAAGGTCAAGCACTGGCAGATTTCTTAGCAGCTCATCCTGTTCCAGAGACATCCAAGCTCTATGACGAAATTCCAGACGAGACATTGGAATCTAATACAATCTCCGAAGAATTTCCTACCTGGCGTCTATTCTTTGACGGTACATCTAGGATTGGGCCCAATGGTGCTATTGTCGCAGGAGTTGGAGTTGTCCTTGTTTCTCCAGACGGGTCAGCTATCCAAAGAGCATACTCCCTAGATGAGCCTTGCTCCAACAACGTAGCAGAGTACAATGCTCTACTTATTGGCCTTCAGCTAGCCAAATAACTCGACGTCGAGTATCTAGAAGTCTATGGTGATTCTAAGTTGGTTGTTAACCAGGTTAGAGGAACCTATGAAGTTCGCCATCAAGATCTAGTGCCTTACTTTGAAGCGGCAATCAACATGCTACATCATTCAAAGCCTTCTTCATTGAATATATACGCCGAGCTTCCAATACTGAAGCAGATGCTTTGGCCAATCTTGCAGCAGTCTTAGCCATCCCCATCAGAAGACAACAAGTGGTGGTCATCTCTAATCGAGAATTATTCTGTGTCGAAAATAATCGTAATATTGAATTCAGTAATCTTACTGAGGTCAATGTTATCAATAAAGATTGGAGAACTCCCTTCATCGACTTTGTGGTCCATGACATACTCCCTGAAGATCCTAAGGAGGCTACGAGTATTCGTCGACGGTCTCTACGATTCTACTACAATCAGACCACTAAAACTCTTTACCGGCGAACTTATGACGGCCTACTCTTACGCTATCTTGCTGGAGATGAAGCGAAGCAAGTACTGCGTGAAGCTCACGACGGTGTCTGTGGAGCACATCAACCCGGTCCTAAGCTACAGGATCGCATCGACGTATGGGTTATTACTGGCCCTCTATGGTATCTGATGCTATCGAATATGCGAGGAAATGTCGAGCTTGTCAAATCTACGCAGACTTCATTCATCGACCGTCGGAATTCCTTCATCCGACTGCTGCTTCCTTGCCTTTTGAAGCTTGGGGTATGGACATCATCGGTCCCATCAATCCTTCTTCTTCTAGAGGACATCGGTTCATACTGGCAATAACCGACTACTTCTCTAAATGGACTGAAGCTATACCATTGGCTGAAGTCAAGACTAGCAGCGTTATCAACTTCGTCAAACATCACGTCATTTATCAATTTGGTATACCTCGAAAGATCGTTCATGACAACGGACCTCAATTCATCAGTCAAAAGTTCACAAGGTTCTGTGATGATCACCGAATTGACAACGTCGCTTCGACATCCTACAACCCTGCTGCTAATGGCTTAGCTGAAGCCTTCAACAAGACTATCATCAAGCTCCTTAAGAAGTTTGTATCCACTAACAAACGAAACTGGAGTGAAAAGCTTAGAGAATGTCTTTGGGCCTACCGCACTATGTTCCGCAATCCTACAGGCTGTACACCTTTCTCTTTGGTATACGGCTGTGAAGCAGTTCTGCCTCTGGAACACCAAATTCTGTCATTGAGGATTGCCATTGCTAATAAACTCACTACAGAGAAAAACGATCTTCTCCGACTTCAAGAATTAGAAGCGCTCGATGAAAAGCGGCTATTAGCTCAACAGCGTATTGAGTTGTATCAAGCCCGCATCTCGAAGACTTTCAACCGCAAAGTTAAAGTCAGAGCCTTTCAGCAGGGAGAGCTCGTTCTAACGGTCAGACATCCTATGACTATGACTCACTCAAGCAAAGGCAAGTTTGATGCGAAGTGGGAAGGTTCATACATCGTGAGCAAAGTCTTCTCAAATGGAGCCTATCAACTCGCAGAACTAGACGGTCGAGTTGCAATGATGCCTATCAATGGCAAATTCCTCAAGAAATACTATGTATAAATGTGACAAACAGTGATTGTAATTATCAGTCAAGTACATAAATAAAATTCAGTTTTATTTCATCTTGGATGATAGTACATGATATCAAGGAAGGTCATTATCATCCTTCTCGATATTGGGACGCGGACCACTGTCGTCCTTATCAAAGACATGATCAGCAAAAGAGTCAAAAACATTCTTGCTGGAACCTACCAGGAATTTGCAAGCAGCCATCCTCATAGCTTCTTCTTCTTCAGTCTTCCTTGGTTCGAGCAGGAAGTCCAAGATGTCCTTTGACGGTTTGGGGGCAGACGAACCTTCGCCCGCTGTTATCTGCTTTGGTTGAGCCGGCCCGACTGGACGATCTTCAGTACTCGCTTTTACCTTCGGGGCGATCTCAGCCTTCCTGGATGCATCTCCAGACGACATCTTTATGTTGAAAAGTGAAAGTGACCATCCCATCTGATTTTCTGTTCTATTTATAGACAGAGAGTCGTAAGACAACCAAGCGACACATTCATCCGACGGTTTATCCGTTCATCACATCCCTTTGACGGTTTGTCCGTTCACATTCATCCGACGGTTTATCCGTTCATTTATCACATATTCATTTGACGGTTCGTCCGTTCATCATATTCATTTGACGGTTCGCCCGTTCATCACCATCATCCGACGGTTTATCCGTTCGTTCATCACATATTCATCTGACGGTTCGTCCGTTCATCATATCCATCTGACGGGTTACCCGTTCATTTCAAAATTATCTGATGGTTTATCCGTTCATTCATCTGATGGTTCGCCCGTTCATCATCCGACAGATCGTCCGTTCACACATCCACTTGACGGTTCGCCCGTTCATCATCTGACGGCTCGCCCGTTCACTACATTTCATCCGACGATTCATTTCGTTCATTTACCTTGACGAATCATCCAGTTCGTTCTTATCATCAACTTGTCATCTTTGATTAAGTTGTCTATTGAAATAATGATATTCAATAAATTATATTTGCCACGTCCATATTAACTCTGAGCAGATATAATTGAATATGGTTATTTTCCAGAATCAAGAAATGTATCATGTCTTGTACCTCTGAATATATTTTCTATCTCTATTTCTGAATAAGATATGCAACAAGTAATAGAGCCACAAAAATGTCTTTTTATTGATCAAAGATGAAAGACGTTACAAAGACATATATCATGAAAAAACAAGAAGATACAAAAGATCTTTCTACTCAGCCGGTGGTGTCATCAAATTGGTCATCTGCTGCTTCAAAATTTGTAGTCGCTCTTCACGAGATTCCATCACTCGTTTCCTAGCTTCTTCCATCCCGGATTTATCATCGAAGGTTGGCAGGGTTACTAGTCTGCTAGTAACTTCAACTTGGTGAGTTGCAGCATATTCATCTCTCTCTCAAGCACAATAAAAACAAGTAAAGAATAATATAAAAGACGAAGAGAACTATTTATAGTCTTTCAAAGAGCAACGGCCGCCTCAGATTGCACCGAATAAATAGGGGTAATCCCTCCGATTGCGCAGACAGCTCAGCATCTCTTGCGCAACTTGATTTTAAAATCAAAATTCAAAGTATTTCGAAATTTTGAATAAATTCAACTTTCGAAAAATTTGAAGGGGGTCTTGTAGGTCCTAAAAAATCAAGTTGCACCCATCAACAAAGTCATGAAAATCAAGAAAAACAGCTTTCAAATGAACTGCGCAGACATCAGATTGCGCATCATCCAGATTGCGCAGACTGGACTGCGTACACTCTCAAGTGCGCATGCTGACGTGGCCATATCATTATTACCTGACACAATCAAATCTTCTGACAACTGACAGCACAAAGAACGAGGAGACTGTTCGTTTATTGCACCGCACAGTGCTCGAGGACAGCTGTACATGCAGCACAATCTGTTTGCAGCACAATCCAGCCCAGCGCCATCCATCCTAGCGCAATTCAAGTTGCACACTTCATCATAATAACTGACAAAAGTACACGTGGCATTCATGACATCAATTGCTCACTACGTGGCAACCGTCTGTACACGATCATGCGCATTTTAATCAAATGATGCCATGTGTCCATGACAGTTGGCCCACGATCAGACAACTGCCTGCGCAGTCTAATGCTGCGTAATCCAGTTCCTGCACAATCCAACTTGCGCCATCCAAAATAACTAAAAAGTAGTTATTTCAGAACTCTATAAATAGAGTTTCAAGTCTTCATTCCAGGGGATCATACACGCACAGAGATCAGACAAAAAATTCAGAAATATCAGAGAGTTCAGGAGTTCTTGCCCAAGTGCTGCTGTATTCTTCCGAGGCTATCGCCTTCAACTTCAGAGGCTACCGTCTTCAAAGTTCACATCGTCCAAGGGATAAATCAATCGTCTTCTAGATTAGATTCCTATAGTTGTACTTTCCCAGAATTCTTGTAATCTTTTACAAAGTTTATATAAATAAAGTTTATACATTTGTTTTTGCAAACAGTCCCAACAGGCCCAGCTACTGTCCGATATGGAAGAGTAATCGGCGACGAGGATCCAGAGCCGGTACCAGTAGGAGGTACCGAAGGAAAACTCTGTCCTCTAGCAGTACCTGTAGGAAGTACCGGAGGATCACGACCTCGTCGTCCCCCTCGGAACGCTCCGCGACGACCTGCCATACCTGATAACAGCATATGATAATACAAAAAATAATATAGACTAGAAATATAAAAGTACAACAAATAATAGAGACTAGAAATATGAAAGTACAATAAATAATAGAGACTAGAAATATGAAAGTACAACAAAGACAAGATAATAACCAAGATAACATATGATGATACATTCTACAATAAATATCTAAGTCCAGATAATATATTCTAGAAGAAATATCTAAGTTCAGATAAGTATATCTCTCTCAATTATCTTCAGAATAATCATCTTGCTCGTCTTCCTCGACCTCATCTTCCTCTTCCTCCTCATCTTCACTTTCATCTTCGCCTTCGTCGGCTTCGTCTTCCTCTTCGGATAATTCTACATCTTCTACATTATGTGTCGTGTAATGCGTAACTTCTGTGGAGTCCACATCGACAATATTGGTTACAAGAGGTAGCTCGTCCTCCTGGTAAGCTTTTTCGTCAACATCAAAAGTATCTCTAGCTTTAGTCTTGCATACTGCCCACCAGTCAGACTTCGTTGCTCCCCATCTCGGATAAGCTGTGAAGTACACGAGCTGAGCCTGAGTTGCTAGGACAAACTATTAGTAGCCTTGATATCTACGCTTGTAGTTTATATCCACAAGACCATGCTTGTCAATTTTCCAACCTTGATTTTCAATCGGATCGAACCATTCACACTTGAACAATACGATCTTTGCAGGTTCTCTGCCATTATTATATGACAACTCCACAATCTCTCGCAAGATGCCAAAGAAATCATTTCCTGGATCGACGTCTTTGTAGTTCGAAGACTTGATACACAAACAACTGTTTTTCGTAGAATCAAGATCCAGGAAACTGTCTCTGATCGGAGCATTTGTCGACTTGAACCGAAAGCCATTGACACAGTAACTTGGCCATATTTTAACAAAAGTAATTGGTCCCTTGGCAAGAGTTCTAATTAATTCAATCTCGGGTGAAATTAGACGATCGACCTGAATATCAAAGAAGCGATAATAAGTTATTTATTGCGCAGTTGCATTAGAAGAGGCCAGTAATTACCGAGCTACTTACATATTCGCTCAACCAAGAAGGAAAATGACGTCTCATTTCTTGTTCTAATGCTTCGTCTGTTAGGTAGGGTCTAACCAGCCTCAACTCATCATTATATGCGCTGGAAAATAATGAAGCAACCGCCGATTAGTACAATAATATTAGCTTATACTATTACATTGAGATGACGTAAACTTATCATCCTGAGTTACTTACCCCTCTAGCTTCTCCACTTCATCCTCGTCGTAATTGAGTAATACATACAACTGAGCAGCCCTTAGCTCTTTGTCATTCAAATATCTCTTCTTTATTTTCCCCGAAGGCTTTCCGGACGCATTGAATACTTTAAGTATTCCATCATTAAATTCTTGATATCCGTCGTCGTTTCTAGGAGCCCTCGTTCTATTCGTAGCAACATGAGGTTTGAAATAGGAGGAGCAGAAATTTGTAATCTCCTCGAGAATATAGGCTTCACAAATAGAGCCTTCGACCCGAGCCTTATTTTTCACCTTTCTTTTTAGGTGATTCAAATATCGCTCGAACGGGTACATCCATCGATATTCGACGGGTCCACCAACACGTGCCTCGTAGGAAATATGAATTGGCAAATGCTCCATAGAGTTGAAAAATCCAGGAGGGAACACCCTCTCTAGCTTGCACAGTGTTACCGTAATGTCCTTCTCTTGCTTTTCTAGACGATCAACGAGCAATTTCTTAGAACAAAGGTCCCTGAAGAATATGCTAAGCTCCGTCAATGGATCCCAAACTGTCTGCGGTAAGAATTCCCGAAATACAATCGAAATTAACCGCTCCATGAATACGTGACAATCATGGCTCTTCATACCTGTCAGTTTGTTCTCCTTGAGGTCGACGCATCTTCTCAAGTTCGAAACATACCCATCTGGAAATTTCAGACCTTGAATCCACCTACAAAGTCTCATTTTATCCTTCTTCTCCAGTGAGAAAATTGCCTTAGGCTGCTTCAACTTCCCATTCCCGTCCTCTATCAAATGCAATGCAGGACGTCTACATATTTCTTCTAAGTCCAATCTAGCCTTTGGATTGTCTTTCGTCTTCCCCTTTACGTCTATTACAGTATTAATTATATTGTCAAATACATTCTTCTCGATATGCATGACATCAAGGTTATGTCTAATCAGATTGGTGCTCTAATATGGAAGATCCCATAATATACTCCTCTTCGTCCAGTTATGAGTGCGACCAAATCCGTCACACTTGTAGCCCGTAGCAGGCTGCTCAATAGCTCTTGGTAAATCTTTTACCTCTTCCCATATCGTGTATCCGGGCCACCTTGGCGGGGGATTAGCCTTCTCCACAATGCCAGCACGAAAAGCATTCATGTTCCTCCGGTACGGATAATCCTTCGGCAGGAATTGTCGATGACAATCGAAGAAGCACGGTTTGCCTCCGTATTTTAAACGGAAAATCTTAGTGCTGTCCATGCAATACGGACATGAAAGACGACCATGCGTGCTCCATCCAGATAACATTCCATAGGCCGAAAAGTCGTTGATGGTCCACATAAGTGCTGCCCGCATCTGAAAATTTTGTTTTCTTGATACATCGTACGTGTTGGAACCTACTTCCCATACTAGCCTATCCTTAACTCTAGTAAAAACCAATACCCAAACTCAATACCCCATACACTACAACATAGGTATCTCCCATACCCATGTGTCAACCCATTACCTAAACCTATAGGCTTCCTAAACCTATATATTACCTAGTCACTCTAGGTAAAGCCATCACCTATACTCATAGGTAAAACAATTTCTATCTTGAAGTTACCTATACTTATTGCTGAACACGATTGACAACGATATGGTTCTATTACAAACATATCTTTTTTCAGTAATTAAACTAACTGAGTAGTATTACTCGGGATGCATTGTCTGTGTAGAGTGCGGTATGCAAGTACTATAAGAAGATGCTTTGAAAGGTTTCTACACGAAAATTTATCCATCTAATTGGAAATGATCAAGTTGTTAAAATATCCAAGAGATAGATACATATCCAGAAGAGATGGAACACTTATCCAAATTAGAGATAAGTATATCTAAATTGTGGTCAACTCAAATTCAAATTGAAACTTGGTTTGTTAATATGATTATACCATTTAAATATAACTGAATCAAAACAATATCTACAACCATAGAAAGAGTACTCCAAGCTAATTTAGTGACTAATTTGTGACCATTTAAGTAGATTTCTTGCTTCCCTCATATTTATCGAAATTTGTTTGTCTACGAAGAAGAAAGTCAATCTAAAAACAATCAAAACCATAGCATAACAAATATTATATTATTTGGACTACATCTTTTTATTCATTTGCATGTCGAGTTAGAGATTATCTAGTTAAGCATGTGAGAGGAATATAACACGTACGAGCCTCACAAATGTCTTTTATGGACTCAAACATATAATTATATATGATTGTTGCTCTTAGCGTGTAGTCCCGATGTAAAATAGATCGAACATGTAAAAATGCAGTCTAAAATGAACATGGATGTGGAATTTATTACTTATGAGTCCATGGAAAAAGTTGGGTTTGTAGGCATTGCTTTGAATGTCGTACGTGAGATGGTCGGCAAAGGAACATCAAGTAATACCCAATTATTTTGCCGAGCATGAGCTATGGTATTCGAACCCCCAATTGATGCATAGGTCCATGGGGACCCAAGCTCGACGAACCCTATATGAGTTAGGGTTAGGGTTTACCCCCACGTGTGTGTCAAAGGGTCGTGTCTGTGTCGCATCAGAAAAAGGGAGATAGGGTTAGGGTTTACCGACACAGCGTTGGGGTTGGGTCGGGGTCGCCGGGGCTGGAGCAGCGACGGAGGAGACTGGTCGGGTGGTCGTCGGAGGGAGTGAGTCGTCGGAGGAATGGGGTCGTCGGGCAGGGGGTCGCCGCGAACGGGAGATTAGAAAATTTTGGGTGAAAAAATGAAAAATCGATCGGGCCAGAACCCTATATGAAATGTTTTAGCGACGTCATTTAAAGACGTCGCTAACCGTCGCTATTTATTAAAACCTAACGACGTCATAAAAGTGGAGTCGCTAAACGTCGCTGAATAAAAAAACAGCGACGTTTTGCGACTAGTATGCGACATCAGTTGTCCAAAACATAAATGATGCCGCTAACTATCGCTCAAACGTCGCTGATAGTGATGTTCAGCGACGTTTATATAAAATGTCGCTAAAAGCACAAAACTTAGCGACGTATTTATCTGGAGTCGCTAATTTCGTCGCCATTATGACTTATTTTGGTAGTGCATGCACTACTCGTGCTGAATCCACACCACGATATTTCTAGTAACCGCTAAGTCATCTAGGCAATTATATTAGCAGTTATATCCTAACGCTCGTCCTGTACGCACTGATGTACGGTCGGTACGCAAGTCCGAATCTATATGAGACACGTGACATCGTGGCATACAGGTGTCGGCCAATGAATGCGGCACAAACAAAGGTGGTCCCGTAACTCTAGGCCAAATGCATAAAGAAAACTAAAGTATAGTAATTTGTAACTACATATGGTTTTGAAAGAACAACTTATAAGAAATAAAATATGCATGATATTGAGCAAGAAATTAAACAGTAAAGGCAAGGTGTCTTGTCTGATAGGACGCCTGGTGTGCTGCGATGATCAAGATGGCACGAACTGCGACTTCGGTGCAACAACTATGTAAGGTGACCTCGGATGGTGGCACGGACAGTTCCATTGGGTCCAGAAGGGTCAAATTAGTTAGGGTGGACATGAGGAATGACAGAATTGACAGGAGGATAGGAATAATGGGCTTAGTCTTGGACATAAGGATAATCAAGAAAAATTTGGAAAAAAAACTATTTCTAATACTTGAAAAATTATGTATTAGTAAAAATAGTTTTTGTTTTAGATAAATATTTAAAAACATAAAAATTATTTTGCAAAAACTTTAAGTTTGTCAAAAATGATATTTAGATAGGAGCTATATTTTTATTAGTAAAACTAATACATAAAAAATATGGAAAAACCGATTTAGGCTAAAATTTTATGTTTTGTTAAGATATGAGTACATAAAAATATGGAAAAAACCGATTTAGGCTAAAATTTTATGTTTTGTTAAGATATGAGTTTAGGCAAAAATCTATATTTTATAAAAAAAAATACTTTAGATAAATATTGAAGAGAAAAATACCAAGAATTTATTTCATAATTTGCAAACTACATTTTATGGGTCAACATATTTCTAGGTAATATTAAAAATCTAGAACATTTATTTAGGGTTTTAAAACCAATATTTAAGTCAAGCTATACTAGAAATACTATAATAATATATATTAGATTTTCTAAATTCATTTACAAATCTCTAATTAAAATATGGCAAAATAATAATTCTTTCCAAAGCTTATACCACTTATATTCCCTTACCTAAACCTAAATTAATGTATATGTAGAATTATAATGATATAAAAAATAGTTATCTTTATATGATATAAATATGCTAATAAAACAACATAAATAACAATAATAATAATAATAATAAAAATAATAAAAATAATAGTAATAATAATAATAATAATTATAACAGTACACATGTACTGCTGTTCTCCTCTTCGAGGAGACAAATCAGTACTTTCAATTAAATATATAGCAATTGAAATCAAGAGGGAGAGAGAGACGAGTGTGAAGGAAAAGGGAAGGGGCTCGAGCGCGAGAGAAGCGGAGGAGAGAGGAAGGTCGGTCGGGAGAGAAAGGGAGAAGGGGGCGGAGGCGGTGCGAGAGTCGCCGTCGCTCGACGTGGTGGGGCGGCGCACGCTCGGCGTTGGCGCGGCGGTGGTGAGGACACGGGGGAAGCACCGGTGGAAAGCGGGTTTCGACAAGGCTTCCGTCGGCCGGCTGTGGCGGACGCGGTACCAGAAGGAGGCGACGGAGAAGAAGAGGGAAGAAGTCGGAGGAGATGGGGAGAAGTGGAGCTCGCCGACGGAGCTCGCTGACGGGAGCGAGGCACGGATGTAAGCCCCTGTTTTTCAATTTTAGTTTTATTAGTGCTAATTAATTTTTAATGTTAATTTTTAGCCTTAAAATAACTATTAGGATTTTTAGGAATTTTTTTATAATTTTTAAATGAGTTTTAAATATAAAAATATCACTTTGCAAATTATTTGGAATTAATTAAATAGGTTCTGCAATTTTTAGATTTGTTTTTATATCAGTTTGTAATTAAGGAAATGTTTTTAATTTAGAAATGTAATTTCTATTTTGCAATTTCTCACTAATAATTCTATTATGCAAAATCCTATTTCCTAAGGGCCCTATTGCAAATCTACCAAACCCCCCCCCCCCCTCTCTCACACACGACACTCTCTCTCTCTCTGCCTCTCACCAACCCCCGTTGACCCCCTGTCCCGACCGACTCGCCGCCCTGCCCCCGCCGAATCTGCTGCCCGACCGCCTCGAAACCCTCCTATAAAACTCCCCCTCTCTTCCTCCGACCTAGCTACCACATCCACGACCACCGACGACCGCCACAGCCCCCCCGCCTCTTCCACAAAACCCTAGACCTGATCCTAACTCCGGCGAGACCCCCAGCGCCGCCCCTACGCCGAGCACCACCGCCCGCAACCACCACCGATAGGTTCGCCGCGCTGAGCCGCGCCCAGCGCCACCCGACCGCCCTGACCACGATGCCTCCTCCGCCCGGTCGCCACCCCAACAGCAGCCCCTCTCCGGACACGTATGTGTCAGTTATGTTTTCGTGTCTCCTTTGTGTCTCGTTTTCATGAGGACGACTCGCCAGGACACGGGGATGTTCGTCCAGTAGCTGGACACGTGAATCAGTGTTCGTGCGTGTCGTGCGTAGTACGGACACGAGAAACCCTGTGTCCTTAACTGTCAGGA
This sequence comes from Iris pallida, assembly GCA_029216955.1. Taxonomy (NCBI): domain Eukaryota; kingdom Viridiplantae; phylum Streptophyta; class Magnoliopsida; order Asparagales; family Iridaceae; genus Iris; species Iris pallida. Next base: position 2,339,179 of record JANAVB010004599.1, on the reverse strand, counting down.
CACAGGATGGTTTTTTTTTTATGTGTTAATTAATTCGAACCTAAATAAAACTAACCTAAGGTCTACTTCTAACACAACGGGCCAACTGGCCCACTGGCCAGCGCGCAGTAACAAAACACCCCCCCTCCCCGCGCTCTGTTGGCTGGGTTCGAGCCCTGCCACTGTTTTCCTTTTTCTTTTCTTTTTTCTTTTTCTTTTTCTTTTGTTATTTATGTATATTTATATATATATGTATATACATATTGTGAAATCCATTCTTTTGTATTAATTATTTTAATAGAGTTAGTATTATTATTGTGAGCATTTTCTAAAAATTATTATTTTTAATATTATTATTATTAAATATTTTGAGTGGAAAATAATTTCAAAATTATTATAACATGGATTTTTGGTTTCCGAACCCAGACCCGAGTCCGAACCCAGACCCAGGCCTGAGCCGAACCCTTTCTCTTCCTATTAGACTTAACTTGGTTTAATAGTTGTTTAATTATTAAAAAATATATATATATATATAATAAATAAATATTTCAGCTGGTCCCGTAGGACCAGCACTCTCACACACGAATTGGTAACTCACTTTTTCCTCACCACTTGCTACACTCCTCACCACACACAAGCACCACTCCTATTTTTCCTCCCCCTCTTTTGCTACTCTCCACTAAAGAGCAACAACTTTCCTTTATTTACTCTTACAACTCCCCACTCTCTTCCCGTACTCACATCAAAAGAGAACTCTCTCTCTTTACTCTCACAAATCCCTCTCTCCCTTTAGTTCACAGAACACATTTTTTCTTCTCTTTATTCACAAACCATCTCACTCTCTTCCTCTCTTAATCTCTTTCCCTCTCTCTCTGAGTCTTCTCCATCCCTGGAGAGAAGCTCACGAACCCTAACCCCATTCCCGCGGCCGAGCTCCCCGAGGCTGCGCCCCCGCGGCCGAGCTCCCCACCGGCGCCTCCCCGTCCGGTGCGCGCAGCTCCCCGAGCTCGTCGAGGCCGCGCCCCCGCGCCGACCTCTCCGGCCAGATCCGCCGGCGCGGCTCTCCGCGACTCCTCCCCGCGCCGAGCCCGACCGGCTCCCCGCCGCCCGTGGCCGCACGCCCCTTCGCGGTTCTCCGCTGCCCCGTCGCTGTCCGCCTCCCGCGGCCAGCACCCGAGTCGCTGTCCGCGGTTCTTCGCTGTCCGTGCGCGTCTCCCTTCTGTGCGTGGCTGGATCTGGGATTCGCGACGTCGCTGTTCGGGATCTTCGACCTGCTGCCGAACTTAGTTTCGGATTTTTCCCGAGATTTTTCCCGCGGCTCCCCGCCAACGGAATCTGGTAATTTCTGGATAATCACAGTAGTTCGTCCCCCGTAGAGTCGATGATGATAGATCGGTCCCCCGGTTCCCTCTCGGGAATCCGGTTAGCTGCGTATATTATCGTTTAGCTGCGTTAGATTATTTTCCTGTGTTGCTTTGGTGTGATTTGGTTGGATTACGAGATTCCCGAACTTTTCGGGAATTATTCGGTGGAGTTGGAATTATCTTCTGTGGCTTGGGATTATTTTGGTGGATATATTCTGTGGATTATTTTGGGTTGGAAATATTTGCAGGTTTTCCGTGGCGCATTTCCCAGTTTTGGGTTTGTCCCGAAATAGAGGAAGTGCTGCCCAAATTTTTACAAAACTATATTTATATTGATTTCAAAACTGGCTTTCGAAAATGAATTTTTAAACTGATTTTCGGGCGACGACCGTACCGGTCTGTGGGCCCTGGCGAAATGCAAACGCACCGGTCTGTGGGCCCTGGCGAAATGCAAACGCACCGGTCCGACCGGACGTTGTGGTATTAGCCGAATTTTGTGGAATGGACCGAGTCTGAGACTCTTAGCTTTCTTTTAATTATTTTAATTAATATTAGGTTATTTATTATTAGATATTTAAATTCTTGCACTTTAATTATTTAATTAAGTCTTTTTATCTTATTTGATTAAAAGGAAATTGTACCGGGCATAAGCCCATCCTAGGACCATTAGCTGTGCCAATGTATTGTGTAGCATAGTTTTATTTTATTTTTCTTTTCTGGTGGATGTGATTTGGGTGGTTTTGATTAGTCGTGTAATCGTAAATTAGAGCGCGAATTACTGATTAGTTACGAATTTAATTAAAATGAATAGAATATTAGCAAATAACTAGTTCATGATTTGTCATTAAAAGAAAACCATATTTTTATAAATATATTACAGAAACACAAAGTTTTCCAAAGTTAATTGATTATCGTGTTATTTCCAAATAATTCAGTTAACCGGCTTAATCGAACGCATATAGTTGCGACGTAAACGTTAGCTGTAGATTAATACAACTTAAAACCTGACTAGGACTTACTACTAGAGATTGCAACTAGTACACTTAGCCTGGTTATTCAAGGTTCTAAGTCGAGTTCTCAACTGTAGGAACTCGAAGTTACAACTGACGTTCTTCCTCGGTACCGACTCGTCTTTCCAGTCAATCTAATACAAGGCAAGTTACGATTTGTGTATTCCTGTATTTTATTTAGTAAAGTTAAGATGCATGTTAAACCACACTGCTGGCACGGAACTCTACCGACTGTTACTGTTACTGAATCTGGGACTGGGGGAATAGTGTAAACGTTTATGACCAAAGCCCCTACTGAACTGACTGTGTTAGCTTACCCCTCTCACACACGGGGATAAGCCATATCGTATCGCTAGGATACTACTGTTTAACCCAAGCCGGTCATAGACGTTTGCATATTCAAAACACACTGAACTGTTTTAAACTGCTGAAAATATTATTTCAACTGTTTATCCTGCACTTTTCAATTACTATTTAAGATATGAGATGCATATTTCGTTCTTGCTCCCTCCTGACTGGAGACAACATTTTAGGTAACACTGAGGATGACGAGCTATACTATAATAGCTACTATGATCCGGTTCTCTTCCCTGCGACGGTACCGGAGCCTTTTTCGGAGGACGCTGAACCTGGAACACTGAACCTGATGCTTAAATAGTTTCCCTTTCTTGCATCTTTCTTTTATTTGGAGTTTGTAGTTTTATTTTCAGCATTTCCCTTCCAGTTGTATTTCTGAATATTTTATCAAATAAAGTTTCAATTCCGAATAGAACAGTTGTGACAAATGTACTTGTGTTGTTGTGAATACCTGCAATGGAACAGCTTACTGTCGCCGTCTCACCACGGTGCAGGCTGGACATGGTCCGGTTCGACCCATTAAATTGGGATCGGGTCGTGACATATTTTCAGTGGTGGCCCATGCAGGTCCACAACAAACAACAACTTAGGAAAACATACCTAGAAACAATTAGAACACTAGAACATTGATTTGTCACGACATAGGTCCGATTTATATATAAATAAATATTTTTGCTTGATTATAGACCGGTAGGCTACCTTGCTTATGTGTGCGTCCTAAACCTTCCAGAGAATGACCGTTGACCAAATCCTGCTGGCGATAAGGTGTCATCTCCGGATCATACCCCATCTCCTCGACCAAGCCCAGGGTCCTTTCTCTCGCGGCTGTTTGACCGTCCTCATAATGCATCCAGTGAAGTTTTCCCTACACTGGCGAATCCTATCTCATCTCAAACTGAATTGCATTTTCCTGGTGGATTATTCATTTTGTTGCTCCACCAGTACCAGCAATCATCTTCCAAATGGTTGTCCTATTTCGAGAAACCCTGGAGTTCCAGAAAGCTCAAGATGAAGCCCAGCAGGAGCAGAAGAATATCACGAGAGAAGACATGAAGAACGTCAATGATGTAGCCTTAGTTATCTCCAACCAAGTTAGAGCAGAATTTTTGTCCTAGGAAGGATACCCTTGAATCTAGAGGATATTTGGGGTCCCATCAAGTACTCTACTTTTTGGCAGCCTTGTCGTAAGAAGCTATGGGCTTGTAACTATTGCAATAGGCCTGGTCATCAGGTCGATAGTTGCCGCAAGAGATTGGGACAATGTTTGGCATGTGGATCTGCTGAACATCGGGTAAAGGACTGCCCCTTATCTTTCCATCAAACCAGAGCTCATATCCCAGCAACACCTGTTAGGCCACAACCTAGGGACCCTCTTCCTATCCAGCAGACCCTGCCCCTTACAATAAGGCATGATGCATACTCGAGGTTCATAGAAAAGGAAGCAGTTGGAGACTGCTCATGCAAGAGCCAGGACCATGAAGAATAGTACCTAGAACCGTTGAACAACATCATCTTTTGGAAGTTATAACAGGATGTCCTTAGATCAATCATAAGAGTTTTTGCTGTAATTCTCCACATGAATAGAAGTTTTTGTTACACCCTTATGGCAGATGTTTTCCTGATAGTCTCCCCGGATTATCCCAGATCTAGACATAGGATTCACCCTGACTTAGTCCCTGGCTCTTTCCCTATTTCTAAAGGATATTACAGAGTCAACCCGAAGTTGGCCAAGAAGATGAAGGACCAGATCAATGAAGGCTCTAGGATTTATTCAGAGTGGAACTTCACCTTAGGGAGTACCTATCTTGCTTGTGTCCAGAAGGATGGAACTGTTTGATCTGGTTGTGTGGAGTTAGGGTGTTTTGAAGTTTGATTTAAGATCTGACCACCATCAAATCAAAGTCAGGAAAGAGGACATTGCCAAGACGGCATTCAAATACCAAGTATGGGTAGTTTTCTGTGGTCAGGACGTTAGACTGACAAATGCTTCTGCTGTGTTCATGAATCTCATGAACAGAGATTTTCATGAGTATTTGAATCAGTTCATCTTCTTCATAGATAACATTCTGATATATTTGAAGACTGAAGAAGAGCATGAAGAACACTTGAGGAAGTTTTGGAAACTTTGAGAAAAAAGAAGTTTTATGGTAAGTTATCTGAACGTGGATTTTGACAAGGTGGACTTTTGGCCATGTTGTCAAGAGAAGAAATTTTGATGGAAGATAGCTGCGGTTGAAAAGTGGTATATCCCAAGTTCAATTCGGAAGATTCTTGAACTTGGCTGGCTACTATCAGAAGTTCGTGAAGGATTTCGCCAAGATTGCTGAGCCGATGACGAAGCTCACTTGGAAGAATGAAGAGTTCATCTGAACAAAAGTTTGCCAGGCGGCATTGAGGAGCTGAAGAAGAGACTTACCACTACACCAATCCTTGCGCTATCCGCAGGAACCGGTGGGTTCTCAATTTACAGTAATGCCTCTGGAAAAGGACTGTGTTGCGTTCTTCAACAACATGGGAAAGTAATTGCTTACACATATAGGCAACTACAGACTCATGAGAAGAATTATCCCACACCTAATTTGAAACTTGCTGCAATTATCTTTACTTGGAAGCTATGGAAGCATGATTTCTATGGAAAGGAAGTGAAAATATATACGGACTATAAAAGTCTGAAATATGTCTTCACTCGGAAAGGGCTGAATGATAGACTGAGAAGATGGCTGAAGCAGATGAAGGATTTCGACATCAACCTGCAGTACCATTCAGGTAAGGCTAATGTGGTCGCTGATGCACTTGGTCGATACTGATGGCGAAGTTCTTAACCAAGGACTAGCACCTGCTAGAAGACATCGAGAAGTTTGGACTGGAGGTTATACTACCTGGAGATAGAAGGACGGAGCTGGGTGATGATTCAGTATTGATGAAGTTCAAGGTTGAGGGATAAAAATCAATAGAACGTAGTTTCAAAACGAGGCACTTTGCAGGCTTAGAGATCAAGTGTTGGCAGGAACACTTGAGGGTTTCTAAATTAATCAGCATTGGAATTCTGAGGAATGATGCGAGACTTTGCGTATCGGCTGATAAACGGAGGAACGAGTGGATGAAAGAAATGCACCAGTCGCAGTGTTCCATAAATTCAGGAGATAATAAGATGTATCGGAATATTCCTCCACTGATTGGTGTTATGGAATAAAGAAGGACAATTCCAGGTATGGGATTAGATGTGAATTTGTCAACATGCGGAATTTAGCAAGAGGACAACAAGTTTGTTGGAGCCGCTGGACAATTCAGAATGGAAGTAGAAGCATATAACCATGAACTTTGAGTAAGGATTGCCTTGTTTCTAAGGAGGGAAGGGCACCAATTGGATTATTATAAACCGATTGACTAAGTCAGCACACTCTATTTTCCTTCAAGTTGGTTTATCCACTAAGAAGTGGGCAGCATTGTATGGGAAGCACCCCTACCGGATTCATGGAGTACCGCGGGACGAGCAAGCAGATAGGTCAATCCAGATGCTTGAAGATGTATTGAGATTTTTTGCGTCTTGGAATTTGGTAGGTCTTGGGAAGACCAAATTGCATTTGGTAAAGTTTCTCCTACCAGAGGAACAATCAGTTTTGATGGAGCTGGAAATTGAGGCCAGATACATCAGGCCATTTGAAGTTTAAGACGCGTTGGTAGTAGCGTACCAGTTAGCTCTACCAGCTAATCTTGAGAGGTTGCAACGTCTTCTACGTCACAGCTCAGACGTTATATTTCGGATCCGAGTCACATTTTGGATAATTCAGAACTGAAGATTGAATCAACCTTTCAGTGCCAGAGAAACCAGTTGCAAGCCTAGTCAGAGATGAGAAGAAATCAGAATTTGAGCCATCATTTAAACTCCTATTCCTTATCTTTTCTTTTTCCGTTCTAAACTTGACTGATGCTGCTAAGTTAGCCTAGTTTTGCAAGCTATCTCTTTAATCAAGCTTGATCATGACGATATCTTATTGGGTGCACCCACTAACATATTGTCTAATCAGGACCGGTGCATGATGGTCTGATCAACCTCGTGTACTTTGGTTCGCCTTTGTATTTTTCTGCGTGGATGATATCATAAATAAAAACTTGTCCCTAAACCGTCTCATCCACGACTGCCTTGGAAATTCTTATTGTTGGACCTGAGTTACGGGCGTAGTACCCGTAGCTGTTTGATTCTCCTACCCTGCCTTTAAATTTCGAGGACGAAATTTTCTAAGGAGGGAAGATTGTGAAATCCATTCTTTTGTATTAATTATTTTAATAGAGTTAGTATTATTATTGTGAGCATTTTCTAAAAATTATTATTTTTAATATTATTATTATTAAATATTTTGAGTGGAAAATAATTTCAAAATTATTATAACATGGATTTTTGGTTTCCGAACCCAGACCCGAGTCCGAACCCAGACCCAGGCCTGAGCCGAACCCTTTCTCTTCCTATTAGACTTAACTTGGTTTAATAGTTGTTTAATTATTAAAAAAAATATATATATATAATAAATAAATATTTCAGCTGGTCCCGTAGGACCAGCACTCTCACACACGAATTGGTAACTCACTTTTTCCTCACCACTTGCTACACTCCTCACCACACACAAGCACCACTCCTATTTTTCCTCCCCCTCTTTTGCTACTCTCCACTAAAGAGCAACAACTTTCCTTTATTTACTCTTACAACTCCCCACTCTCTTCCCGTACTCACATCAAAAGAGAACTCTCTCTCTTTACTCTCACAAATCCCTCTCTCCCTTTAGTTCACAGAACACATTTTTCCTTCTCTTTATTCACAAACCATCTCACTCTCTTCCTCTCTTAATCTCTTTCCCTCTCTCTCTGAGTCTTCTCCATCCCTGGAGAGAAGCTCACGAACCCTAACCCCATTCCCGCGGCCGAGCTCCCCGAGGCTGCGCCTCCGCGGCCGAGCTCCCCACCGGCGCCTCCCCGTCCGGTGCGCGCAGCTCCCCGAGCTCGTCGAGGCCGCGCCCCCGCGCCGACCTCTCCGGCCAGATCCGCCGGCGCGGCTCTCCGCGACTCCTCCCCGCGCCGAGCCCGACCGGCTCCCCGCCGCCCGTGGCCGCACGCCCCTTCGCGGTTCTCCGCTGCCCCGTCGCTGTCCGCCTCCCGCGGCCAGCACCCGAGTCGCTGTCCGCGGTTCTTCGCTGTCCGTGCGCGTCTCCCTTCTGTGCGTGGCTGGATCTGGGATTCGCGACGTCGCTGTTCGGGATCTTCGACCTGCTGCCGAACTTAGTTTCGGATTTTTCCCGAGATTTTTCCCGCGGCTCCCCGCCAACGGAATCTGGTAATTTCTGGATAATCACAGTAGTTCGTCCCCCGTAGAGTCGATGATGATAGATCGGTCCCCCGGTTCCCTCTCGGGAATCCGGTTAGCTGCGTATATTATCGTTTAGCTGCGTTAGATTATTTTCCTGTGTTGCTTTGGTGTGATTTGGTTGGATTACGAGATTCCCGGACTTTTCGGGAATTATTCGGTGGAGTTGGAATTATCTTCTGTGGCTTGGGATTATTTTGGTGGATATATTCTGTGGATTATTTTGGGTTGGAAATATTTGCAGGTTTTCCGTGGCGCATTTCCCAGTTTTGGGTTTGTCCCGAAATAGAGGAAGTGCTGCCCAAATTTTTACAAAACTATATTTATATTGATTTCAAAACTGGCTTTCGAAAATGAATTTTTAAACTGATTTTCGGGCGACGACCGTACCGGTCTGTGGGCCCTGGCAAAATGCAAACGCACCGGTCCGACCGGACGTTGTGGTATTAGCCGAATTTTATGGAATGGACCGAGTCTGAGACTCTTAGCTTTCTTTTAATTATTTTAATTAATATTAGGTTATTTATTATTAGATATTTAAATTCTTGCACTTTAATTATTTAATTAAGTCTTTTTATCTTATTTGATGTAAAAGGAAATTGTACCGGGCATAAGCCCATCCTAGGACCATTAGCTGTGCCAATGTATTATGTAGCATAGTTTTATTTTATTTTTCTTTTCTGGTGGATGTGATTTGGGTGGTTTTGATTAGTCGTGTAATCGTAAATTAGAGCGCGAATTACTGATTAGTTACGAATTTAATTAAAATGAATAGAATATTAGTAAATAACTAGTTCATGATTTATCATTAAAAGAAAACCATATTTTTATAAATATATTACAGAAACACAAAGTTTTCCAAAGTTAATTGATTATCGTGTTATTTCCAAATAATCCAGTTAACCGGCTTAATCGAACGCACATAGTTGCGACGTAAACGTTAGCTGTAGATTAATACAACTTAAAACCTGACTAGGACTTACTACTAGAGATTGCAACTAGTACACTTAGCCTGGTTATTCAAGGTTCTAAGTCGAGTTCTCAACTGTAGGAACTCGAAGTTACAACTGACGTTCTTCCTCGGTACCGACTCGTCTTTCCAGTCAATCTAATACAAGGCAAGTTACGATTTGTGTATTCCTGTATTTTATTTAGTAAAGTTAAGATGCATGTTAAACCACACTGCTGGCACGGAACTCTACCGACTGTTACTGTTACTGAATCTGGGACTGGGGGAATAGTGTAAACGTTTATGACCAAAGCCCCTACTGAACTGACTGTGTTAGCTTACCCCTCTCACACACGGGGATAAGCCATATCGTATCGCTAGGATACTACTGTTTAACCCAAGCCGGTCATAGACGTTTGCATATTCAAAACACACTGAACTGTTTTAAACTGCTGAAAATATTATTTCAACTGTTTATCCTGCACTTTCCAATTACTATTTAAGATATGAGATGCATATTTCGTTCTTGCTCCCTCCTGACTGGAGACAACATTTTAGGTAACACTGAGGATGACGAGCTATACTATAATAGCTACTATGATCCGGTTCTCTTCCCTGCGACGGTACCGGAGCCTTTTTCGGAGGACGCTGAACCTGGAACACTGAACCTGATGCTTAAATAGTTTCCCTTTCTTGCATCTTTCTTTTATTTGGAGTTTGTAGTTTTATTTTCAGCATTTCCCTTCCAGTTGTATTTCTGAATATTTTATCAAATAAAGTTTCAATTCCGAATAGAACAGTTGTGACAAATGTACTTGTGTTGTTGTGAATACCTGCAATGGAACAGCTTACTGCCGCCGTCTCACCACGGTGCAGGCTGGACATGGTCCGGTTCGACCCATTAAATTGGGATCGGGTCGTGACACATATATTTGTATATATATATATATAATTATATATACTGTATTTTTGTATATATACTTACTATTTTTCTTATGTATATATGTATATATACTTTATTCTCTTATACTTTATTATTCTATATATATATATATATATATATATATATATATATATATATATATATATATATATATATATATGTATGTATTATGTATACATATATATTATATATGTATGTATTATGTATACATATATATTTATGTATATATATTTCCTTGTGTATATATATATATTACTATATATATATATACTATTATATGTATATGTATACATTATTTTTTTGTATATATATATATATTATATAGTTGAGTTTTTCTTATGTGTATATATATATATATATATATATATATATATATATATATATATATATATATATATATATATATATATATATATATATATATATATATATATATATATATATTTGTATATATATATATATAATATATAGTTGGGTATTTTCTTATATGCATAAATATCTCTATATTTATGTATATATATATATATTATTTTTGTATTTCACTTAGCTTAGTACAAATTATCTTTATAAGATAATATTCATACTTTTATAGTTACTATGTAAAACTTTACCATATTAAAATAATAATATTTAGTTTGACTATTACCAAATTGTATTTTTATTGTATTTAAATTACTGCAACCATTTGGTGTCCAAGCCTAGCATGGGTATTTGGGCTCAAATGTGTTTTCACACATTCAAGACCTGTACAAGTCATATTGGACTTGATTCATGGCCTTGGGTCCTGTATTTGAACTTTGGTTCAAATTATATACATGGACAAAAATACGCAGATAATTAATCATTGTGTGCATTGTTGTTTTGATTTTCTAAAAATACTTAAATTACTGCTAAAATTATGGAAAAATAGTTTTTAGATACTATGTTAAGTTAGCTAATTTAGTATAATTTTTCTAATATTTAATTTACTGTTTTGCCCCTAGTTTGGCATATGAAACCAAAACTTATTTTCTGTATACTTAGGAAAACTGATTTTTATAAAATATTTGTACTGGTTAATAAATTCCAGAAAAATTATAATAAATTTCTATGATTAACAAGGATCACTTTGGTACTTTACTTTAAGAAAAACTAGACTTTTTGTCTACTTCAAAAATTGATAGAACACAATGATCTTTTGATTTATTTATTGATTAATTACGACTTGTAGCTTTTTGTGTTATTTGGAGTTTTAGTCGTGTTGAACCCCATCTCTCACTAGTGTAAAGACCCTAGAAAGATAGTTAACATAGTGTGTCATCCCACATTGGTCTCCTATGCCAAGTCATCATTTTGGCTAGGTGCCCAATCACAAGTCGTGTTTCACCAATTAGTGTCCTAGTATTTTAGCTTAGTGTAAAACTAAGTTGTTGTATTTACTTCTACAGTGACGAGTTATCGGACATCCATAGCACATTTATCGCAGCTTGTTTTACTTTGCTAGAGGCAAGTACTTTCTACGAACTTTACATACTGCTAGAACAATAAACTGCGACTTACCAACCATGTTAAATGCTGATCCTTGGGGTAGCAAGTTAGAACTTTACATGTTGTATTACTTTCAGTCTCTACCATGTTTAGGACAGTATCTCATATCTCTCACATGCTTTCTGTCGCTCTCGTATCTCCCACATGTTATTACTGTTTTCATATCTCTCACATGTTTAAAATAACAGGTTAAGGGGAAACTGCTAGTAGTGTACGTGATCATGACCCCCTTCTCCGTATGTATTTACCGCGCTCGAGGACATTCTATATGTAACATTGCCGTAGGTTCTGATCTCGCGTTTGTGTATGGATATAAACCGTTGCCGTTCGTGCACGTATGTGCATGCCAGAAAAACTTGATATGTGCCGCTGTACATCCTATTCACCTATTGACCGATTCACGTACATGCTACAGTTTTAAACTTTTAAACTATATGTTGTCATTCCTAAAAAGAACCAATTAAACCATGATATGCCATGATTCCAGTTTATTACCTTCCTGTTCATGCTTTGTATATTCAGTTTGCTAGAAAACAGTACTTGCTCCCGTCCTGACAGGATAACGTTGTAGGTATACTTACTGAGGAGGAGTTGCTCTGTGATTCGTATTATGGAGTCACTGCCGAGGACCCGGTTTTGCCATGCGAGGAAGTTCCTGCGGGGAGACTCGCCTAGTTTGCGTAGTCACTTGGGATACTTAGTGTAGTCATGTATTAGACTACGTATTTTGTAACTGGACATGTATCCAGTTTTACATTTCAGACTTGTACTTTGGACTTATTTCTATATATGAGATGACTTTTGTGTTTGGAGCATTTATGATTCTTCTTCACTTATAGAACTGTTAGCACATTTAGTCTTGTCTTGTTATCTCTAGAACAGCTTACTGCGGTTTATCTTAAGCGTAGGCTGGACATGGCTCGGCCCGGCCCAACAATTTGGGTAACGGGTCGTGACATATTTTTAGTGGTGGCCCATGCAGGTCCCGACTAAACTGTTTGGTTACGTTATTGTACCAAACATGCCTGCAATTAGGAACTTAAGGTAATTAGACAACATTAGGAAAGACGCTTAGAACACTTAGAGAAATGCTAGGATTGCAACATAGAAAATATATCACATGTTTGCTATTATAATTAGATTTTCTTGCATATGATTGCTTACTTTAAACAAGTCCTTATAAGTCTTTTTATGTGTAATTTAGATGGTGCTTACTCGTTCATCCCAGTATGTTATCCCCGAGAATGGGGCCCTCCATATCCAGTCAGCTGACCCGTTGACTGATACACCTCCACCTACCACATTCCTCCACTCCACAGATCCACAGACCCAGATACCACCTTCCACATCCCAGTCCCAGCAGGCCCCAATACTTCCACCACCCCTATCACTATACCCACTCAGGCTTCCGTCACACTCGACGGGACCCAGCTGCTCACACTGATCCAGGGGTTCCTAACAACCCATCAGGAGCAGACTACCCTACTCCGCCAGAGCATGGAGCATTCTGAGGGACGTTCCGTGGTCCCACCACCTGTAGAGCCACGGCAGAAAGCGGGGACGATCAAGGACTTCATGGGTATGAATCCCAAGGAGTTCTCAGGGACTGAGGGCATAGTAGTAGCAGATGACTGGCTAGATTCAGTAGAGAGGAAGCTTCTGGGAGTTAGGATGCCGGATGACCTTCTGGTCGAGGCAGCAAGATTTCTGCTGATAGACTTAGCAGGAGTCTGGTTCCGGAATGAGCCGTTGTTCGCGAGAGGTAGAGCCACCTGGGACCAGTTCAAGACCCAGTTCAAGAAGAAATTCTTCTCGACCACTGCTAGAGTAGCC